>CM060733.1:15989282-16385438 GCA_030704615.1 Takakia lepidozioides
CACCTGCTCATCAGCTGTGATTGTCAACCGGTCACCACTTCATCATGTAAGCTAACAGTGGCTGGTTCTTCTAGGATTTTCTATTTCTCCTTCTCTTTCTTCATCGAAATGTGATGGGTAAAATGCTGGTTTTCCTTTCTTCAGTGTGTGCTGTCACTCCACCACAGCAGATACCTCTTCAAACAACTTAGGCTTTCCAGCCGCATCTCTGCACATGCTCCCATTCTGGGTGTGCAGCAAATAGGGTAGCTTTTTTTCCTGCTCCTCATCCAGTCCTCCCCTCCATTCATACTCTCTGACTCCTCGAGGTATCTTGTAGCAGGCAGGTAATCTACTAGATTTCTTTGTGGTAATTTGTATCTCGTGCATTCCCATTATGCACAGTTAGTAACTAGAATTCCAGTCATGGAATACCCTTGCCTGTTTCAGCCACGGACGTTCCCAATAATAAGGAGTAAGCCTCCATGACTTAATCCATTTTTAATACAGTTACTGTGTGATCATAAAGATCATTTTCTGTATCTGTATCTTAACTCCTCTTATTAATCCCAATGGCTGTACACTTCTTTGATCTGCCATTGTTACTGTAAATGGGGCTGGTTTCATGTTACTTAGACCAAGCTTCTTCCTTAATTGGTCTGTCATGATATTTACTCCAGAACCACCATCTATCAGTACAACAGTTAGTTCTGTGCTTCCAAATTCTCAATTGGATTACTGGCATAGAATCATCAAAGTCCATGACTGGTTCTCGCCCTTCCGGCTTCACATTATAAATGGTCACTTGCTGTTCAGGTTTGTGTTTCCTGTCTCTTGGGCAATTCGATTGATTGCCTGATACAGCCTGTGCCTACAATAAGGTGCCACAGCTAATAGCTGTCCAATGGTAATTCTGCTTTGGTCTGACATATTACTTCAGCCAAAGTCTCTTCATTACTTTGCATGTCTGCATCTTCTTTTTCCTTTCTTCCTCACTCCCTCTTTTTCTCCATCCGAATCAGAGGAATCTGCCACAGGAATATCAGTACTCTTTTGCATTTCCTTATAGTATCTGCACTTCTTGTGCAGTTCCCTTCTCATCCTTCCAAGTCTCTTCACCTTCAGGCATATCATTGCCATTCCAGTCTCATCTCTTCCTCTTCTACTGGAAGGTATTAGTTTGGCTTTAATTCTTGTTACTATCATTGTACTTACTTCTGGTACAACACATGGCCTAACCATGTGAGCTGCCACCACTGCGGCCCCTATTCACAGGCGCTCTCATCTCATTCTGGTGTCTATACGGAATGAACAGGCTGCCTTGCGATGTCCTGGCTGATTACAATAGTAACATAGTTCTTCACCATTGGGTCCTCGCCCTTGGTCTGTTCTTGGATTATTTCTATAATCCTGATCCCGGGCTGGTAATTCCCCTTGGATTACCCTGATAGTTGCCTCTGGAATTTCCTTGGTAATTCCCTCTTGAATTACCTCTCCCTTCCATGCCATTGTTATAACCACCAGACCTACCATAGTGGTCCTGATCATTGCTTCTTCTTGGCTGGGGCTGCACCTGATGCACCCTCACTTGCCTAGGTTCTCTTGCAGCTGTCCTTTGTTGTAGTAACAATTCTCAGTAGAATGGTTATCCATTTTACAGATAGTACAGTGTTCTCCTTCATGTGGCATTCTGTAGTGGTATGGCCTTCATTCTGGCACTTTGCACACCATACACCCTTCCTCCAATGTGTTGCAGCCTCTGTGGCATACTTCTTCAAGATTTCTTCCAATCTTTTCTCATAGTTATCCCTCTTCAACTTTCCTTTCTCTTACTCTTTCTTTTTAGTTCTTGCTCTTCTTCTTCATCTGACTCATCTTCAGAGTCCTCATCTTCCTTTTTCTCTCTCCTGAGCATTCCCAATTGCTCAATTCTGTTTGCAGTTTCAAATGCCTCCTCCACTGTATTATGGGGTAACATATCACTTTCTTCTGCAACTCTGGTCTTAGTCCACTCACAAACCAAGTCTTCTGTAAACCGGGTGCTGGTACTGCAGCCAGCTTTTTCATCATCAATTCCATCTTCTCCATATACTCTTCAACAGTTTCATGCTTCTTCTGCTTCAGCTGTTGTAAACTTCCATACACTTCATCCTCAGTTTTACTTGTCCTGAACCTATTTCGAAATGCTGTATTCAAGCCATTCCAGGTTAGGAAATGATTATCAGGGAATCTTGCATACCATTCACTTGCTTTCTTGATAAGTGAACAAGGAAACAGTCTCATCTTGGCATCATCGCCATTCTCATTGTTCACTATACACATGTGCTCAAATTGGCTAATGTGTACATCGGGATCCCTTTTCCTGAATATATTGGAAAGGGTGGTTTTGCCCGTGTTGGTTGTAACGCCATCTGTGGCCCTACCTTCTGCCCACTGACAGGTGCTGGCACCCTTGCTGGTGCTGGTCCTTCTGGACCTGTTGTTTTGTGGTGGATCTTCCACCAAGTGGTGGCCCTTGAGCACTCCCTGCTTCTGGCCCCACGATATTCACAGTATTCCCAGCTTCAGTTGCACTACTTCCCACACTCCCTATCCCCCCAGAGCCAGATCCAGGCAGCCCGCCTGATCCCCCTGAGCCGACACCTTCGTTGGCCTGTGATCCAAGTGCTCCACTTGATCCAGGTCCAACGGGTTGGGATGTCCTGGTTGTAGTCTCAACCTCAGCTGTTGGGTCTACTTCTTCATATTCTTCCTCTTCCAATTTCTTCTCTCTGTTTTCATCCTCCAAGTTCTGCCCTTGGGTTTCTTCTTCACTCATGTAACTCAACTGTAATGGTGTTGGAGAGTCTGAACTCTCCGTTGGCTCTGCCACATCCTCATCTCCTTCTTCATCTTCTGCTTCAGAAACTGGAGTTCCTGCTTTTGGTGTTCCATGCCAACTCTTATCAAAGATTTCTGTCAAGTCTTTTATCCAAGGATGTACCTCAGATCTTTCACCTCGTGATTGATCTTCTTCCTGTACCAATTCCCTTAATCTTTCTTGCAAAGAAACAGAAGGAGTGGCATCCAACTCTAGTTCTTCCGGTATAGGTGATGCACTTTTTGATCTTGATGGTGTGAGAGGTCCAGATGATTCCCCTATGTCTATTCCTCTCTCCCAAAGATATGGATAATTAGCTTTCAGATAGCTTTCTCTTTTGATGAATATCTTTGTCGTCTAGCTTCTCTTTCATCACTCATGTCCCATGTCTTTCATTTCTTTTAATGTGGCAATAACCAAAACTCTCTTCTGTAATATCTCTCGTATATGCCTGGATTTCTTTCAAGCTTCAATGCACCCTTGGCTATACTTGAAGTCTCCGTTACCATATAACCATATGGCAAACAAGTCTGAAAAGCTGTTATTGGTGTGAGTTTGATCCACAAAATATCCTTTGGAATCCAATTCTTTACCAGTACAAGCTCTTCATGCATATGAGTATAAACATTCACCTTTCTTTCTTCCCAGCCTTCAAACTCTACTCGTTTAATGGATAGCAACGCTATCACATAAACTAATGTTGGTAACCAACGTGCTCTTCCTCTACAGGCTACCTGATAAATCTTTATCACTCCTTTCTCCAGACCCCATTCTGGATCAGCATCATGCACTCGTTTAAGAATATTTTCTTTACATCCGTCTGGCAATTCCAAGAACCTTTGAAAGAATTGTTTGGACAATCTTTCTTCCTTCGTTCCACAGGGAATTTGATTCACTTCAAATTCTCTAATGGTCCAACCACCATGATCCCACCAGATGCCTGTCACATCTGGTTGTTCATGTCCCAGCTCCCCAGTCTGGTCGCCAAATGTCGCGCGGCTTTTACTCACCCATCCCTTCGCTATCCGAGGCGGAAACTCCAAGATAGAAGAGTTGGAAATCTCTAAGTACTCAGCCCGCGCAGAACAATCAGTCATGACCTACAGCTAGTGTATCATGGGGGTGTTTCCTATTTGTTTCCTTTCCTTTTCCGCATTCATCTTAGCTACCTTACCATTGATAATTAAGTATCAGTTTGCTTCATCAATTTATCGGTTTCTTCACTCCTCCATTCAATCCACAGCTTCACTCAGATCTCTCTACATAGTGTGATTGTATCGTATAAGTATCAGATTATGATTTATCAGGTATCAGGCCGAAGCCATTGTGTCTCTATTCTCCTCTACAATATCCCTACAGCTTTGCATATAACAAGCATCTACTAATCCTCTTTCCTCCTTCATCGTGCTCACCGACTTCCGCTCCCGTATGACTCCGAAATCCTCCTTCCCCGAATAATAATCATCCCATAATCATAATCCTGTTCTTCCCTTCATCCTCCTATCCGCGGTTCTAACCGTTTCCCTCTCTAACCGTCGTATGTGAATTAACATGTTCCCTTCACAGGTGTTGTTCCCCACAGTCGTTCCCTGTCCTACTCTTCGTTCCCTATTATCGTGACAGCTGTGTCAAGCGGGTGACTGGCTGTGTTTGGCTGTGTCGGGCTGTGACTGGCTGTGTGGGCTGTGTGGGCTGTGTGTGACGACTGTGACGGCTGTGTGGGCTGTGACGGCTGTGTGGGCTGTGTGGGCTGTGACGACTGTGACGGCGTGTGTGTGGGCTGTGACGGTGTGCTGTGTGGGGCTGTGACGACTGTGACGGGATGTGTGGGCTGTGTGGTGTGACGGTGTGGGCTGTGACGACTGTGACTGCTGTGTCGGCTGTGTGGGCTATGTGGGCTGTGACGACTGTGACGGGCTGTGTGGGCTGTGACGGCTGTGTGGGCTGTGTGGGCTGTGACTGCTGTGTCGGCTGTGTGGGCTATGTGGCCCCCCTCTACAGTGCGCTGCTGTCACCCCTAAGGTTCCTGTTTGTCTCAGTCTGTGCAAAAATTAAGGGTACCCTACAGATCCCGTATAAGTGTCTAAGTCCCCTACAGTCCTCTAACACTTTTGTGCACGCAACATCCTTTGTGGGTGAATCTTCGTCGACAGAGTTCACGGAGTCGACAACTACAACTACACGGGAAGAAGGGGCGAACCTGCTGCCCATCCAAGAGTCTGATTGTGCAGACGCGCTGTGGCACATAGAACGAACTCCGCAAGGCTCAAAGGTGAAATGTTCCGCTATCAAGGCAACGTCCTTTGTGAAGTGCACATCTATGATTTGTAGAGCCCGAGCAGGGACTCCAGCCCCAACTTTCACAGGGTTGTTCAAGCATTATAGTGCGCGGGAGGCCAGACCTCACAAGTTTTGGTTTTGTCCTGATGACATGAAACGTTGCGTGATGTGAACTGTTCGTGATTCGGTGATAAGCAAACCTCAAATCCCAAACGTTTGGCCAGTTAAGATGGGAACTACACTATCTACACAGAAAATTGACATGATGGAGGATGCAGGATTTCGGCTCCCAAGAGGACCAACTGTCATGAGGGTTAATTCTTCGCATGATTACCCTTCCCCATTTCCTGCGCGCCCTCCACTTGGCAACGACAAGCCTACGAAAAGAAACGGAAAGGTGGTCCGGCGGGTTGAGGCAGGTGCAGAGCACGAGTGCAAGATTGAATCAGCGAAAACCCTTCAGTGTCGGATCACCCACGTTGTCGATGTTCCACCCCCAGGCTATGGATGGGTGTATAGTATGGTGATGATGGGATTTGTTCTTCACAACAGGTCGTACGAGGTAAAAGTTTCCAATTTCCCAGATTGCACTTGCCCAGACTTCAAAAACACAATCTCCAGTTCTCTAGGAAAGAGAGGTAAATTTGTGCCATGCAAACATTTGTACTACATGTACATGCAGAGGATGTTTTGTGATCCAAAAAGAGACACATACATTCACCAATGTACGATAGGGCCTGCTGATGTTATGACACTACTTGAGCGAGATAGTACTGCACGAGTTTGAGATGTACTTGAGCATGATCTTGCAAAGCCTGGGCTGGTTTTCTGTGACGTCCGGTGACAGATGACAAAGTCGCGCCTTTGTATGGAAAAAGCTTCAGGCTGTTTGATGGCAGCACTTTCTTGACTCAGAAGCCATCTCCTACCCCATGTCATGATCAAATGAATGGCAATGCTTTGTATACTTTCTACACTTTGTACACTTTCCAATTTCGACCGTGCTTTCAGAATATACCCCAGTCTTACATGGACCTTCACTACTGGCATTGTTTATACGACATGTATACTGTTTCGAACAAAAGGTACGTGAACATCGAACATCGTTCGAGTTCTTTCAACCCAGATGTCATTGGTCTCATCCATTATATATTCATCCGTATTTTGACGTCCCTCATTCATCCTACATTCATCCCATATCCATCCAACATTCATCCAACATTTATCCATTCCACAAACCCATTCATCCGTACGGATTTCGTCTCGCACTACTCTCAAATTTCCATTTATGTCTTTGTTAGAGGACTGTTTGGGACTTAGACACTTATACGGGATCTGTAGGGTACCCTTAATTTTAGCACAGACTGAGACCTACAGGAGCCTTAGGGGTGACAGCAGCGCACTGTAGAGGGGGGTTACACAGCCCGTCACAGTCGTCACAGCCGACACAGCCATCACAGCCAACACAGCCAACACAGCCCGTCACAGTCGTCACAGCCGACACAGCCAGACACAGTCAGCGCAGCCCGTCACAGCCGACACAGCCACACAGCCAGTCACAGCCCGATACAGCCGTCACAGTTTCACACAGCCAGTCACAGCTTGACACAGATTTCCAACTCTTCTATCTTGGAGTTTCCGCCTCGGATAGCGAAGGGATGGGTGAGTAAAAGCCGCGCTACATTTGGCGACCATACTGGGGATCTGGGTCATGAACAACCAGATGTGACAGGCATCTGGTGGGATCATGGTGGATGGAGAATTAAAGAATTTGATGTGAATCAAATTCCTTGTGAAACTGAGAAGGAAAGATTGTCCAAACGATTCTTCCAGAGGTTTTTGGAATTGCCGGACGGTTGTAAAGAAAACATTCTTAAGAGAGTGCATGATGCTGATCCGGAATGGGGTCTGGAGAAAGGAGTGATAAAGATTTATCAGGTAGCCTGTAGAGGAAGAGCACGTTGGTTACCAACGTTGGTTTATGTGATAGCATTGCTATCCATTAAGCGAGTAGAGTTTGAAGGCTGGGAGGAAAGAAAAGTGAATGTTTATACTCATATGCATGAAGAGCTTGTACTGGTAAAGAATTGGATTCCAAAGGATATTTTGTGGATCAAACTCACACCAAGAACAGCTTTCCAGACTTGTTTGCCATATGGTTATATGGTAACGGAGACTTCAAGTATAGCCAAGGGTGCATTGAAGCTTGAAAGAAACCCAGGCATATACGAGAGATATTACAGAAGAGAGTTTTGGTTATTGCCACATTAAAAGAAATGAAAGACATGGGACATGAGTGATGAAAGAGAAGCTAGACGCCAGAGATATTCAGCAAAAAGAGAAAGCTATCTGAAAGCTAATTATCCATATCTTTAGGAGAGAGGAATAGACATAGGGGAATCATCTGGACCTCTCACACCATTAAGATCAAAAGAGTACATCACCCATACCGGAAGAACTAGAGTTGGATGCCACTCCTTTTGTTTCTTTGCAAGAAAGACTAAGGGAATTGGTACAGAAAGAAGATCAATCACGAGGTGAAAGATCTGGGGTACATCCCTGGATAAAAGATTTGACAGAAATCTTTGATAAGAGTTGGCATGGAACACCAAAAGCAGGAACTCCAGTTTCTGAAGCGGAGGGTGAAGAAGGAAAAGAAGATGTGGCAGAGCCAACGGAGAGTTCAGACTCTCCAACACCAGTACAGTTGAGTTACATGAGTGAAGAAGAAACCCAAGAGCAGAACTTGGAGGATGAAAACAGAGAGAAGAAATTGGAAGAGGAAGAATATGAAGAAGTAGACCCAACAGCTGAGGTTGAGACTACAACCAGGACATCCCAACCCGTTGGACCTGGATCAAGTGGAGCACTTGGATCACAGGCCAACGAAGGTGTCGGCTCAGGGGGATCAGGCGGGCTGCCTGGATCTGGTTCTGGGGGGACAGGGAGTGTGGGAAGTAGTGCAACTGAAGCTGTGAATACTGTGAATATCGTGGGGCCGGAAGCAGGGAGTGCTCAAGGGCCACCACTTGGTGGAAGATCCACCACAAAAACAACAGGTCCAGAAGGACCAGCACCAGCAAGGGTGCCAGCACCTGTCAGTGGGCAGAAGGTAGGGCCACAGATGACGTTACAACCAACACGGGCAAAACCACCCTTTCCAATATATTCAGGAAAAGGGGATCCCGATGTACACATTAGCCAATTTGAGCACATGTGTATAGTGAACAATGAGAATGGCGATGATGCCAAGATGAGATTGTTTCCTTGTTCACTTATCAAGAAAGCAAGTGAATGGTATGCAAGATTCCCTGATAATCATTTCCTAACCTGGAATGGCTTGAAAACAACATTTCGAAATAGGTTCAGGACAAGTAAAACTGAAGATGAAGTGTATGGAAGTTTACAACAGTTAAAGCAAAAGAAGCATGAAACTGTTGAGGAGTATATGGAAAAGATGGAATTGATGATGAAAAAGCTGGCTGCAGTACCAGCACCCGGTTTACAGAAGACTTGGTTTGTGAGTGGACTAAGAAAGTGGATATGTTACCCCATAATACAGTGGAGGAGGCATTTGAAACTGCAAACAGAATTGAACAATTGGGAATGCTCAGGAGAGAGAAAAAGGATGATGAGGACTCTGAGGATGAGTCAGATGAAGAAGAAGAGCACGAACTAAAAAGAAAGAGTAAGAGAAAGGAAAAGTTGAAGAAGGATAACTATGAAAAAAGATTGGAAGAAATCTTGAAGAAGTATGCCACAGAGGCTGCAACACATTGGAGGAAGGGTGTATGGTGTGCAAAGTGCCAGAATGAAGGCCATACCACCACAGAATGCCACATGAAGGAGAAACACTGTACTATCTGTAAAATGGATAACCATTCTACTGAGAATTGTTACTACAACAGAAAGACAGCTGCAAGAGAACCTAGGCAAGTAAGGGTGCATCAGGTGCAGCCCCAGCCAAGAAGAAACAATGAACATGACCACTATGGTAGGTCTGGTGGTTATAACAATGGCATGGAAGGGAGAGGTAATTCAAGAGGGAATTACCAAGGAAATTCCAGAGGCAACTATCAGGGTAATCCAAGGGGGAATTACCAGCCCGGGAATCAGGATTACAGAAATAATCCAAGAACAGACCAAGGGTGAAGACCCAATGGTGAAGAACTATGTTACTATTGTAATCAGCCAGGACATCGCAGGGCAGCCTGTTCATTCTGGATAAGACACCAGAATGAGATGAGAGCTCCTGTGAATGAGGGCCCAGTGGTGGCAGCTCACATGGTTAGGCCATGTGTTGTACCAGAAGTAAGTACAATGATAGTAACCAGAAGCAAAGCCAAACTAATACATCCAGTAGCTGAGGAAGATGATGATAATGAAGATGGAAGTGATATGCCTGAATATGAAGAGACTTGGAAAGATGAGAAGGAACTGCACAAGGAAGTGGCAGATACTATAAGGGAAATGCAGAAGAGTACTGATATTCCTATGGCAGATTCCTCTGATTCTGAGGGAGAAGAAGAAGTGAGTGAGGATGAAAGGAAGAAAGAAGATGCAGGCGTGCAAAGTAATGAAGAAACTTTGGCTGAAGTAATATGCCAGACCAAAGCAGAAATTACCATTGGACAACTATTAGCTGTGGCACCTTATTGTAGGCACAGGCTGTATCAAGCAATCAATCGAATTGCTAGGAGACAGGAAACACAGACCTGAACAGCAAGGTGACCAGTTATAATGTGAAGCCGGAAGGGCGAGAAACAGTCATGGACTTTGATGATTCTATGCCAGTAATCCAATTGAGAATTGGGAGCACAGAACTAACTGATGTACTCATAGATGGAGGTTCTGGAGTAAATATCATGACAGACCAATTAAGGAAGAAGCTTGGTCTAAGTAACATGAAACCAGCCCCATTTACAGTAACAATGGCAGATCAAAGAAGTGTACAGCCATTGGGATTGATAAGAGGAGTTAAGATACAGATACGGAAGATGATCTTTAAGATCACAGTAACTGTGTTGAAGATGGATGAAGTCATGGAGGCTTACTCCTTATTATTGGGACGTCCGTGGCTGAAACAGGCCAGGGTATTCCATGATTGGAATTCTCAGTTACTAACCGTGCATAATGGGATACACGAGATACAAATTACCACAAAGAAATCTAGTAGATTACCTGCTACAAGAAGACCTCAAGGAGTCAGAGAGTATGACTGGAGAGGAGGACTGGATGAGGAGCAGGAAGCTACCCTATTTGCTGCACACCCAGAGTGGGAGCAGGTTGCAGAGATGCGGCTGGAAAGCCTAAGTTGTTTGAGAGATATCTGCTGTGGTGTAGTGACAACAACACCAACTGAAGAGGAAACCAGCAGTTACCCATCACATTTCTATGAAGAAAGAGAAGGAGGAATGGAAATCCTAGAGGAACCAGCCACTGTGAGCTTACAGGATGAAGTGGTGACTGGTTGGACAATCACAGCTGATGAGCAAGTGAGGGAAGTGAATGTGGGAACTAAAGAGGAACCGAGGATGGTGAAAGTAGGAGCTGATTTGGAGCCGGAGTTCTTTGAAGAAGCTAAAAGCTTGTTCATCAAATACAGAGATGTATTTGCTTGGAGTTATGAGGATTTAAAAGGGATACCACCTGAAGTCTGTCAGCATAAGATTGAACTGGAACCAGGGTCAGTACCAATCAAGTAGGCGAGGTACAGAATGAATCCCAACTACGCACAGAAGGTTGGAGAAGAGATTAAGAAGTTGGCTGAGGCTAAGTTTATATACCCAATAGAGTATACAACTTGGTTGTCACCCATTGTTATAGTTCCCAAGAAGAATGACAAACTAAGAGTATGTGTGAACTACAAGAAGCTGAATGCTTGTACAAAGAAAGATCTTTTCCCTTTGCCATTCACAGAAGCAGTATTAGACACTATGGCAGGCCATGAGATGTACTCATTCATGGATGGCTTCAGTGGTTATAATCAAGTGCAAGTGGCAGAAGAAGACCAAGGGAAAACAGCTTTCATCACAGACTGGGGGGCTTATGCATACAAAGTCATGCCCTTTGGACTTTGTAATGCACCAGCGACCTTTCAGAGAGTGATAAGTGAATCTTTTCATGAGTATCTGGATGATTTCATGCAGGTATTCTTGGATGATTTCAGTGTGTACAGCTCTAAGAATGAGCACTTGCATAAATTGGAGTTATGTCTGGCCAGATGCAGGATGAGAGGTCTGGGCCTGAATCCAGAGAAGTGTACTTTCTGTGTGAACTCAGGGGTGCTTCTGGGACACATTGTGTGTAAGAAGGGACTTCTTGTGGATCCCAGAAAGACAGAGTCCATTAAAGCCTCTCCACCACCAGTGAATGTTAAAAGTCTAAGAAGATTCCTTGGGCAAACCAGTTATTACAGAAGATTTGTCAAAAGGTATGCACAAATAGCAACACCATTGAGCAAGCTGCTGAAGAAAGATGCAGTGTTTGCTTGGACAGCTGAATGTCAGCAGGCGTTTGAGGAACTTACACTGTCAGTAACAACTACACCTGTGCTGATTAACCCTCACTGGCATGTAGTGTTTCATGTTCACTGCGATGCATCAGGAGAAGCGTTGGGAGCGGTGTTAGCCCAGAATGTTACAGGAAATATAGATTCACCTTTGTACTATGCTAGCAGGTTGATGAACAGTGCTGAAAAGAACTATAGCACAACGGAAAGAGAAGCATTGGCAATGATCTATGCAGTGAAGAAATTCAGGCATTACCTGTTGGGCAAGAAGTTTATGTTCTATGTGGATCACCAGGCTCTGATATACCTGGTAAACAAACCTCTGATAAGCGGAAGAATAGCAAGATGGTTGATAATCTTGCACGAGTTTGAGTTTGAGGTTGTTTACAAGCCTGGGAGACTGCATCTTGTGGCGGATCACTTGTCACGGTTATCAACAGGAGACCAGCCACAGGAATAGATGATCAATTACCAGATGCGAGTCTCTTTGCAGTGGAGGTGTAGGGAAGTGCAGATGACTGGTTAGATTGGCAGTGGCCGATCAGATACTACCTTGCTCATGGTCAGTGCCCACCTAGTTATGGTAAGGAGCAGAGGAAGAGAATCGCTATCAAAGCTTTACCTTATACTATGGTAGGAAGCAGAATGTATAAGCTAGGACCTGATGGAGTACTAAAATGATGCTTGTACCACCATGAAGTAAATAAAGTTTTGGAGGAAGTTCATAAAGGAGTGACTGGAGGTCATTTTGGAGAAGAGACTACCAGTAGGAAGATACTACTCGCAGGTTATTGGTGGCCTACTTTGTTCAAAGATGTACACGAGTATTGTCAGAGTTGTGATGAATGCCAGAGGCTAGGACCTTTGCAGAGATATGGAAGGATGGCCTTGCATCCTACAATGCCTACGGAACCATTTCAGAAATGGGGACTAGACTTTGTTGGACCGATTAACCCACCAGCCAAGAATACACGGAACAGGTACATCATTACAGCCACTGATTATACTACGAAATGGGTGGAAGCTAAAGCTTTGAGGGACAACACAGCCAAGTCCACAGCAAGGTTCCTGTACGAGAACATACTTACACGATTTGGCTGTCCCTTAGAATTTATCAGTGATCAGGGAAGTCACTTCATGAATGAGACCATTGAGTTGTTGACTAAAGAGTTCATGATTGTACATAGAAAGAGTACAATATATTACCCACAGGGTAATGGGCAGGCAGATGCTACCAACAAAATACTATGCACTATCTTGGCTAAGATAATCAATGCAAACATAACGGATTGGGATACAAAGCTGCTGACAGCTTTGTGGTCATACAGGACTTCATATAAAGTCACCACAAAGTATACACCATTCCAATTAGTTTATGGTATGGAAGCCTTACTTCCAGTGGAATTCCTGTTACCTACCATGAGAACGGAGTGGGGAAAGAGAATGGAATTGCAAGATTCCATTAAGGTCAGGAAACATGAATTATACCATGTAGAAGAAGTACGTGCTGATGCAGCTGATAATATGACCAGAATTCAGATGAAGAGAAAGGAACAGTTTGATGAAGGCAAGTTAAAGACTTTTAAGACGGGGGATTTGGTTCTATGGTTGCAGAAGAAAGGAAAGATTAAAGCTTCTAAGCTTAAATCACCATGGAAAGGACCTTATGTCATACAAAAGATGTATGATAACAACACCGCCATGTTACAAACCATTAACAAAGAAATGCTGGGAAGGGTCAATGCCAATAAGTTAAAGGGATACAGTGGTATCCATGACAAACCATTGCAGCATGATTTGCATGTTGAAACGCAAGAGCAGTCACGGGCTGCACCAGTGTTACCAACGGAGTATGGAGCACTTGTTGCTAGGCCAAGCATATATGACCAGGGCGGGCAGACAAGGCGAAACACAGCCTATCACAGCCCAGTACAACGCAACACAGCCTATCACAGCCCATCACAACGTGACACAGCCTATCACAGCCCAGCACAGCGCAACACAGCCTATCACAACCTACCACAGCGTGTCACAGCCTATCACAGCGTACCACAGTATGACACAGCCTGTCACAGCTCAACACAGCCTACTAGGATTACACGATCCATAGAATCAGTGATAGGTGGATGCGCAATAACTTCAGGAAAATGGCTGACGGAAGAAAAGACGGAAACCAGTTTAAAATAGACACATGGAAGTCAGGGCGTGACACACAGCTGAGAAGGAAGTGCAAGAACAGGTGTCATAAAGAAAGAGGACAAGAACGGCCGTCAAAATGGATGAAAGGCGGGCCCATTAATGAATACGGAAAAAGGGGAACGGAACAAATGACAAGTACAGAAAAGCGAAATTCTTGTCACATGTGTGATCTTAGTGGACTATCCAGCAGGGAAAGTCCACTAAAGAAAATGAAATCTAAAACCCAGTCACAGCGGTTACAGCCAATAGAAAGCCAGAGAAAGGATCAAGAGATTGAAGGGAAATTAAGCGCAAGAGGCGGCGTCGTTTTGAGTAACGGGCGTCTCGCCAGGACAAACCATCAATGCTATAGCTTGGAAACTATGGAGGAACTAACAGACTATACGCTCGCAATATTACTTACGCAGTGACATAGACACGAAAGAACAGAGCGGAGCTTTTCTCTTGAGCGATGCTTGCAAGCTCCACAGGCTTACAAGAAATTACCCATAGCTTTTTGTGGCAACCATACGTTTATACTTTGTGCACTACAGGCATTTCTGCAGTTGTTACAGCCAAAACATTTCTGTGGGTCTAAAATGAAGAGAGTGAGAGGAATGGAGGAAATCAGGGTGAAGAGCACCACAATTCTGCAGAAACAAACGATTGCTACCCCACAGGCGATACAGATACTGAAGGAGCTGAGATTGCAAGGATTGCAAAGCATAGATTGGACATTGCACCATAGACAGTACATGTTACAATTTTTGCAGAACTTTGAGCCAAGGACAGGAACAACAACGGTGAAGGGAGTTGAATTAGTAATTACTCCCCTATACCTCCAGCAATTGTTTCGATTGCTAGCAAGTCAGGTGCATGTGGAGGAACACAGGGCAAGACTGCAAATAGGGGACTTATTCCAAGAAGGGAGTTTCTTTAAAACTCAGGGATATGCTTGTACCAAGGCCGTGTACCCAGGGCTAAAGGAGGTAGGCCAGGTATTGAACCAACAGTATTTGAGCAGATCCTTCACGGAGGAAATACTCAAAGCCCTGAAAGGACAAGAGGTAGAATGGGCGGACATAATGTACAACGCAATGGTGGAGGAGATGAAAAGATTACACGGTACTACAACAAAGTCTCCTATCATAGTGTCTGGCCCAATCATTGCTCAAATAATTCTTGATTCTGGCATACTTGATGCGCAAGAAAGAAATGAGATGAGAGTGTTTGAGCCAGAAACCACTGCAATGGAAGAGCAAGGCTTTTCACACAGTGAGGGTGGACTAGCAGGGCAACCCGAGACTAAGAGGCAGAGAAGGGGAAAGACTGTAGTGGCGGATCCACTGGCTTCACGGATTCCGCATGATAATGTTTCCCAAGCTCATGTGCAGGAAGGGGCACAGCAGCACAGAGAACTGCTATTACTGGAAGCAGGACCTTCAGAGAGGGAAGAGGAAGTTACTTCAGCATCACAGCCATCACAACCAGCTGATCGGCTTGTCACAAGGTTACCACAAGTTGCCCATGAAGTGCCACCAGAAATAATTGATTTGGGAAAAGAAGGGTTAGATATTCCAACTACAGAACAGATAGTGGCAGAAATTGAGAAGGGGGACCTTCTCTATGAATATTCTGGTCTGGTCAATGAGACAGAGATTCCAGAGGTGCAACAGTTGCCCTAGGGAAATCCTGAGGTGCATATAATACACACACCTGTGTCGGAGGTACCACAGGCAGAAGGTCATGACACTGCAGCACCGGTGATAGATGAAGTGGTTCAGGAAGAAAATCCGGTGGGACAATGGCCTGAGTGGTTTGTGAGACATCACACTGTTGAGGAACAGGAGGAACAGCAGCAACCTCACCATGATGACCCTCAACACGCAATGCTGATGAGTTCCATAGGCATGACACTTAATTTGTTGGGGACTTATGTCAAATCCCATGTTCCAACTACCCAATTGACAGCCTTGAGAGAGGAACTCAGGAAGGAGTTTGAGGCTCGACTAGCCACTGAGTGTGCAAACAAGGTCGATGAGGAGGTCACTCTCAAGATGCAGCAGGACTTGGAAAATACAGAAGCGGCTTTGAAATTGGCCAAGGAACAATTGATTGAGGCAGGCCTCGCGCAAGACCAGTTGCACGAAGCACATAAGCAACAACTATACCAAATGCAGGTGAAGCATGAACGCAAGTTGCAACAAGTAAATGCACTGCATACGGAGTTGCAGACAGTGCATGACAGGATGACCATCCAATGTGCTACACTCACAACTATGCTTGACCAATCTACAATAGAAATAAACAGTCAAGCAGAAAAAAAAATGAAGGCAGAAGCAGAGAATGTTGAGCACATGAAACTCATTGTCGACATGAAGAATACAATCTGTCGCAATGAGGATACTTTCAAGCAATACAGGCAGGTTGAAGCCGACTAAGAGAGGCACATCCTGGAGTTGCAACAAACGGTCATAGCCAATAGAAATGAACTCTCGGTGGCTAACAAAGCTTGGAAGGAAGCCAATAATCTGGCTGCTGCCTATGCGAATTTGGTTGAACCTCATGCGAAGTGCATGGAGGCTTTACAACAACAGTTAGATGTGTACAAACAAAGAGAGGAGCACACTCTCATAGCAACCACAAGCAACTTAGTGGATAACCACCTTATGCAGGTCTGGTTAGCACAAGGGCCAGTGGAGGGCAAAGCACCACGAAAGCTCACCCAAAGCGAGATGAATCTCACGCTCTCCTCAGATGTACCAAGGGAATTGTGTTATACATATGTTTACCAACTCGAGGCTGAGCCAAAAGCCCAGGCCCTGTTCGGGCATGGTTATTGGGTTGTGTGAAGGGATTTATGGCTAGCTTCCTTTGAATTTCTATATATACTATGATTGTCAATTTGTTTGGGCTCCCATGCTATAATAATAATATATACTCTCAGAACAAGCAAATGCATAATTTTATATTGGTATAAACGACTGAATATTGCATGTAATCATTTAAGAAGTGTTATTAAAAATATATTATGCAATGAATTCCTAGTCGATAAAATGAGTAGTTAAAACGATTAAATATTCAACCTAATTATTAAATATATATATTTAAAATTAAATGTTTTTTTAATTTTATGTTTTAAAAAGGGAAACACCATAAATCTAATATTGCAGTCACAAGTGGCCCGGAGTCACTAAGTTATAATTCATGCAATTAATATTTATTTTCTTTCAATATTTGAAATAAATTGCAAATGAATCCATGTCAAAAATGTCGATCCCCGAGTTGTTCATACTACGTGTTTTTTGCACTGATTACCCCTTATTATTTATTTTAAAAAAGAAAAAAAGAGGTTAAGCAAGTTGCCAAACCCGGGGTTTAACTTGTGAAGGTGGAGAGAAACTTGGCATGTTGCTGCACCAATGGGGGGATGCCAGGCGGCGGCCCACAGTGTTGCATGGACGGCTGTGCGAGACGACACGCGCAGCGCAACGTGGCTATGCCTCCCAGCTCCACCACATGTCCCACCAACCATCATTCGTATGCGTCCAACATTGTTGCCAAATATCCAACAGTGTGTACATTTGTGGAAGGTTTTCCCGCTAAACAATCTCTGGAACGCCTCCACCAACGTTTAGAGAGATCCAAAGCCATCGCGCTGGAAAGATGGTGTAGCAAATGGTATAGGTAGGCTGCAAAGCGTGTCACTCAACTTGACACGACTAGCTGGAGATCAGAATTGTGCGCTGTTGATGATGACTCAGCATGCTCGAGTAAGCCAGAGCATTGCATGCAAAGTCTGATATTTGCCTCTCTGAATGACGGCTTCAGAACCAGTGTTTGCTGCCGCGGAGATGGTCGCTACGCCTGCTGAATTTCTGTGACTGGCTGTCAGCTTGCTTTGTAGCTTTTTGATAGTTCGTGCTTCGGAGTTGGAGGCTTGGTCTATCTCAACCTGAAGGTGACCTTCCTCCTTGCATTTGATTTTAGTAAGAAGTGGCTGAGGTTGAAATTTTCTCCTGCCGATATACTGAATTCTAGAGGATAGAGGCAATGCAGAGTTGCTCAGTACTGCAGTGGGAAACTGCATGAGTATTGCACTCACCTATCAATCGGGAGAGACCGGACGTGTGCAAAGATCTGTAGGAATTCTTTCGAAGTTTACTTCCACCAGTAGTTCATTGGAGGTGTCTTAGTGTGTATGATCGTTTGTTGTTGGTGTACTTATTACGAGTCCCGCATGTCTAATTCAGGGACGTGTTTCTAATACTTGTACCAGCATGTAGCATAGCTTAGCTGTTTGAATTTTTTAATGAAGATTCGTAAAATCCTAGTATCGATGTCAACTAATCAAGACCTACGAGGAAGGAATTTAAAAAAAAATGAGCTGACATCGGTAGTTTAACTGCTCAGTCAGTGCATGGGCTCGAGTATGATGGAGTCCCTCGTTGGAGATACCACGACTCTTAAGAGCTATTTTGGAGGCAAGGATACCAGAAGTGATGCGAAACTGCAGAAGATTGAGCGCACTCCTTCTGGCACCAGAAAATGGATCAAAGAGCTTTCCCCTCTGGCGAACACCGTGGTTGGACACTGTGCCAGGTGCACTATCTCTGCTAGTTTCATTTCTTTGCATGGATGGGAAGGGTTTTCACTCTCTCATATACAGACGTCGAATATATATGAAGTGTGGGTGCACAACATTGAGAATGTCTACTGGTTTTGAAGAAGGGATGGACGTTTTGCTCACGACTAGCTGAGTTTTGATTTTGCTCAAACAGACTTCCTGTGAAAATTACTTGGTAACTGTGTGAAAGCGCTCTCCACCTTAATTGTTATTGAATTCAATACCACAGGGCCCCTGTTAACTGCACACTTATTGTGCAGTCGTGTGGCAAGACTGTCATCAGTACAGTACACTGTTCACCACCCCAGACTGCAGGAGGAATATTGTTGGTTAAGTACTTGGAGAGAAGTGTATAGCACTTTGAACTGGCCTCTCTGTAGATGTTTGCATTACCACTTTGACATGGACTTTACTTGGTTGTGAACATTGGTTCTGGGGGGAGGTGATGAAAGAAAGTGATGCAGAGTAGAGGGGTAAAACTTAGCATTTGTGCCCTTATAGTCCTTAATCACTAGTCCACCACGAAGTAATGGGGATGTTGCATAATGTAACTCACGAGAAGAGAAGAGGAGCATGTCCCTGGTTCATACTTCTAGTAAGGATAAAAGACTTTGGTTCTACATCGATCTGGAGTATGGCTGTAGGTTGAAACACATGAACCATAGACAATCTGCTAGCTCAAGTGTGCCTAATGATATACCTATTCTTAATTTTGTTGTTCCAACTTAGAATAGTGCTAATGGAAGGGGTCTGAATAACCCCCAATGCAAATCTAGGATATTTTGAGATTAAAGAATAATTCTCATTCAGAAATATATATACCTCAGTGAGTTGCTTCAAATTTCAATGTGGAGTGGTTTTCCTGCGCCTCTGTACATGAAAGTGATGCATCACTAAGCCAAAGGAGTGGGGTTCGCACCTAAAAATGCTGCAAGGAATGGTAGGATGGTGAGTTGTACATGTTCATCAGAAGCCTTAGTGACTCAAAGTTGGGCCCGTTTGTGTGAGGGTCAATATTGAGAGAATGGGTAACTGTAAGAAAGAAGAATCTTGTATGCTCTCTCTTTCAGCCATTAAGGGAATTTTGGTGTGAGATGGGTTATAGGATTCTCTTGCTTCGCCCAGAGGAGCTGCAGCAAAATTTTGAGGAAGAAGCACCCATGTCAGCCAAGCAACCATCGCACTATGCTCGCAATCTACTGGAGTACTGCTGTTTTCGGGCACTGTCAGTTGCCACTCAGGTGCCAGACCACCTGAATGATAAGGAGTTTCGGCGCCTGACCTATGACATGATGCTTGCCTGGGATGCCCCTGGTGCCGACCACAACCCTGGCATGAAGGTGGGGCTTCAGATAGCTGTGGTTGATTAGGGCAGGCACATTTGACACTAATCATCTTTGAAGTTAGTAGGGTCCTGTGCTTGTGGGAGCAATAATAAGCATCTTTGGTAAGAATGTTGAGTTTGTGGTCTTTTGTTAGAGGACAATTTTTATTGTTGGACTGAATATACAAGTATGCTGAGCAACAAACAACATTGCCTTGACGAAGCTTAAGCTTGCTTGCTGGCCTTCAAACAGAGTGGTACTGTTGGTAAAGTTTGCTTGCTGGTTCATTGGACTGATAATAGGAATGGTTTTGCACCCCAGGCACTTCTCTCTTGTGTTGGAGGAGCAAGTAGTTGGCCACCTTAGAAACTCAACTTTGTAACATGGAGAGTAGCAAGGGTGGGAACATTCACAGTTGTGTTACTCTGGGTGTTTGGCATGGCAACAGAACGGAGAAGTCGACAAAAAAAATTCAAAAGCGGATGCAAAAGTGGATCCAGCAGCAGATGAAGAGGAAGATACATCGATTTTCTATTCTGACTTGATGCCCCTTGTGGTAAGTTATATGTTTCTGGGTCCCGTTGTGTTCAGTTTTAACGGAAAATCCCAAGATGATGAGAAAGCTGGCTGAAAGAAAATAGATGTTTACTGTGTGTACATCAAGTTATAATCTTATGTAAGTTGCAAAGTGTCTCCAAAGGAGGCTAAGTGAGCACTAAATGGATACCACCTCTGTTGTAGAGCTTTTACAAGTTGTCTAATTGGGTACTTTCATGCTCCTGTGTTGTTTACAGGCTGAAGTTGAGCACACTGTGGGATTAGAGGCATTTTCACGGCTTGCTCCGGCTATCCCTGAGCTTGCAGACCTGGTCACGGTGCATTGCCAATATGAAGCTCTCACCAACACCACTGGAGGCAATTTGCCTTTCGCTATATATGATAAATACCTTGGCGAGCTGGACAAGTAAGTGTCCTCTCATTGCACATTCTAGTAATAGACCAGTTGGTAGTGACTGCATTGTATGCAGCTGTAATGAATCGAACCTGCGGCTATTGAAGATTAACTTCCCATTTGAAGTGCCACTCTCCTGGTATCCTCTAGAGCACGACACAAGGCTTTCAGGTGTCCCTATATAGCATGCAGGAAACTTGAAATGGAACCACTTATGCATTGTCAGGGTGGGCCAGGTCCGTGAAAAGCATTAGGGACCAACGTGTACCATCACTAGTTGACGCCCTTCATCTGGGGGAAGACGAAACAGTGATAGAAGTTGATGGAACAGGATCAGGCCAGCGCGTCCTGCAGCATGTGGGTGTATCCACATGGCCCGGTGAGTACTTGAGTTGAGGTATGTCTGATAAGATTACATTTAAGAACTCTGGATTTTTCATATCGGTTTGGGAAAAATCTAGCAGTTAGGTAAACATTTTGAGTAGATCTGGCAGGAAATGGTACATGTTCCAACCATACTTATTCCACAATAAGCTAATGTCGCCAATTTGCGGTGCTATAGCATATAGTTGTAGTGTATTTTGTATTCAGCCATACACCAAGAGTTATCCGATTGATGCCATTGAGATCTGGCACATTAGAATGCGTCAGTCAGAATGATGAGGACGACTGTTTTCTAGTTCATGTGTACAGCTGCTAAATGATTGAATGCAAAAACAGTTTCCTGGTTGCATTTCTGAACATGGTATATCACAACTCTGCAAGTGGTGAAATTCTTTGGGCTGGGTGTAGATCCCCACTCAAGTGAAGTACATATTGTGCCCAGGCAATGCTGATGTTTCACTGTGGTGCTGTGAGGACGGACAGGGCGGTTGACATTGACAGATCATGCCTTATACTTTGAAGCCTCGGGAGTCATGTCTTATGATAAGGCAAAGAAGTTTGATTTATCAGCAGACTTGAAGCATTCCATCAAGGCAGATTTAACGGGGCCATTGGGTGTACAACTTTTTGACAAAGCAATCATGTACAAATCGAATCAAGAGTAAGTCACACAAAAGTCCATCAAGTAGGGATGTTTACCTGAGTGTTGATCGTGCAGAACAGTTGTGCATTGAACATCACTAGAGTGGATGAATGGGTTTTGGGACTTGACCTGGTATGCTTCCTTTAAGAAGTTGCCCATCAGTGCATCTTGTCGGTGGAAAACTTGGATATTGGAAACCGTCCTTGTGCCTGTGGCGTAAAGAACCCTGTCAAGGGTGGGAATGAATTTTGTGCCTGCAGTGCAGCGGCCTCTGCGATGAAACCTGTTTTATGAAGGGATCAGTTGAACTGAAAATATTTGTGGTATACAGGGGTTGGGTTATGAAAAAAGATCAATTACTCATCGCAAAGATCCTTCTACAGCCACAATCTGCTAGTATCATACATAATTTGTGATTTGCGCTGAACATATTTTTGGGCTGGTTGTGGTGCAGTCTGGAACCCGTAGTGTTGGAGTTTTCGTCGTTGAAAGGACATTCCCGACGTGATTACTGGCTAGCCACTATCCGTGAGGTAGTTGCGGCACACCAGTTTGCCCGCACATTCCAATTGGAAGGTGTAGCTAAATCGGAAGCTCTAGCGAAGGCAGTGCTGGGCATTGCACGATTGCGGGCCATGAGGGAAACATTTAATGTCTTGCCTCACAGGCCTGATAGCTTGCTTACCTACTTGTGGGGAGATGTAATGCCTTCTGGGGATATTGTCTTGGCAGCTCTAGCGGACACCCTGCGTCACTCCAGGCCTAGTGAGGGTGGAGAGAGTTCCGTTGATCATCACGAAGGCAATCGTGTTTATGCTAGCTCAGCAACTGCTGCTGTAGCCAGCTTAGTTCCAGAAGGGACTGGTAACAGCAAGGAGGCATCTGTGCCTATTAGCGAGATCCGCATAGGTGACATGACATCGTCGGAGAAGGCAGTTATGCAATCACGAGAGGATAAGAAGAAAGTGGATGTGGCACAGGCAACTATAGATAATGTAAAAGTTGAGGGCATTGGGACAAATGTTGCGGTCTTGACGGTGTGTCTCGTTCCTTCTAGCTTATTCCTTTTGACTGTGTGAGAGTGAATAAAGTGCCTTTGCTGTGTCTAAGATGGAGAGTTCGCTTATATTCATTTTGTGAGAAAATGCACTCGATGTTGTTTTGTATCCTTGGTGACAGGTGGATGATGGTCCTGGTTGTGTTGGTGGCAGGAGTTGCTCAAGCCCTTCACGGCTGCCTTGTCATGGATCCAAGCTCTCGTGTCCTGGGAAGAGCCTTCCAAGACAATTTTGTTTTGTGGCATCTTTTCCATACTCATTTACAAGTGAGTCTGTACAAATTCTTACCCTTGTTTCTCCATTTCATCAAACGTAGAATGGAGAGACTTGCGGAATCTCAAATGTTGAGTTTTGGGCAGTTTGAGCTTGTATAAGTGGGTCAAGCTACATGAATCCATGTTAGAGAGAGGTGTCAGGATGAGAAGTATGAGAGTAGACTAGTATAGTTTTTCACCCTTCTGTTCAATGCGCTTTGTCTTTGAATTCTTCGCTTTGTTCTAGATTCTTGGACAGTCGCTAGGTCTTGGGGTTGCTAGATAGATGAGTCAGATAAAAGGGCTGTTTCGTTTTGGATTGCACTGCAGTATGTATCGTGGATGGTACTAAGGCAACCCATAGAGTGCTCTGGGAAATAGATTTTTTTTGAAAACTAGGATATGATAGTTGACTGAAATCATAAATGGGGTGATGATGGGATAGGAATTGGATAGCCTACATTCCAGCACTCCTGCTGTTGTCTATGGCGAGTTATATAGTATGGTTGTGGTACATGAATAAAAAGGAGCAATTTGGTGTGGGGGAAGTGGTTGTTCCCACACCCCCAGGCCAAAGCACGGTTGAACAGGTGCTGGCTCTCCAGCAAGCATTGTCACAGTTGGATCAGATTCTCCAGGCTGCCAATATAGCCCTGCTAAGAATTCGTGCCGTGTGTTTGGCATCTTTTCCTCAGGTACTGTTCTTGTGCCTGGATGGCAGCTCCTCTCATTCTGGCGCCTTTGACGTGTTATCAGTTTAGAGTTGTGTCCTGGTGGAGCCAACAGGCTTACTGAATTCAGATGTTTACATACACAGCACCAATGGTAGTCATGAATGGGTGACTTTGGTAGATGTACTTGAGGTTCCCTTTCACCAAGTTCTGCCCACTACCAATTATCACTTAGGTTTTAAGCAAATGAATAATTTCTGTTGCTGGGGTGTTGGCGGGTCAAACAGGCTACAAAGCAGGTGGTTGCATTGTTGGTGGCGGGTGCTATAGGTTTGGCAGTGCTACCTATTCAGTGGATGGCCTTGATTGTATTCTTCAATGTGTTCACAAGCCAGATGAAATCACGACAAGAAAGCAGTGCCCGCTTCAACCGGCGGCTGAGTGAATGGTGGCAGAGTATACCTGTTGTGCCCATCCGATTTTTGAAACCGGAAGAACAAGAGAGTTTAGACACTCTGCAACAGTGATTGTGGAGTCACAACTAGACCTTCTTCAGTGTTCTTCAAAAGCTTGATGGAGGTTTGTTTTGACCATGACCTGACATAATGGTTAAAAATATCTTTTTTAGTTTAAAGGGAAAACTTTCGTAACTACAGCTTACAATTTCAGGTCCTTTGAACTGAGGGAGAAAAATACCCTCTTTCCATGTATGTGCCAGAGGCTACACATCAATGACGACGAAGTCCCTTGATAGACTAGAAATTGACCAAACCAAGCCAAAGAGAGGTAGCCAGGAGTTGAAACAGTATCACCTGGGTGGCACTGAATCCTCTATCCAAGTAAACTAGCATTGTTGGTAGTGTATATTCGTGAACTACACTGAGTTTGGGATCTGGAGACACAAAATAGTATAAACTTCAAAGTATATTGATCTAAACAAGCAGAGAGCATTATTGCCAGGTAAATACTATGTACAGTGGAAACTGTGATATTCATTTCCCCTATACATCTGTTTGTTGGTCACTGAGGTGAGGTGCTTGTGCAGTTGTTAAGTCACAGCGGTGTCCTGATTGTACTCTTATAGCGGATTCCTCATTTTACTAGAAAATTCCAGGAAATTGAAGGAAGTTAGGTCCTTCGTGGGAGAGGTAAAGTATATATTTGTTCCTCTGGTCAAGTATGTGTGCCAACAGAGTTTGTAGTCCATTTCAGAGATGTTTACTCAGTTTTACAACAACATATGTTTGATTACTTTACGTAGAGGATTGATATTTCATCAGTAAAATGCAACTAGTACCGCGGCAAAGATTGTAAACCGAATTAAAATTTGAATATGGCAGACAAATTATTTTTTATACAAGTAATAGTAAGTTATGAACATGAAGCAGGTGGGAAGAATGTGAGTCCAACTCACATTGATGTTGGCAAAAAGACCAATCAATAGCTCAGAGTAATCCTACCGAGGTTGATGCAGGGCTCAAATCTTGCTACCTGGAGTATGATATGATCTTCAAAAGAATGCACCACACCCTTCTACCCAGATGTGTCTGGGTTCAAATCCTAGTTGTGTGTGCTATTATCTTGTGCCTGCTTTGGTTACATTGAAAGCTTATGGGCTGGGTTATAAATTATAAGCTTATTTTCTTCTCTTTATACTCGGGATTTTCCCTCTTGACCACCAGTTGGATAGTACACTCGAGTGTCACCCACTTCAACATGATGTTCTAAATCCTAATCCGACATGTGTTTCATGAGATGCTGGCATCTCTCCTTGCATCATTGTGCCCCCATTAACCCCCCATTAACCCCTAAAGGATGACACGACCCGTTTCATGAGTATGAAGTCGGATGAAATTGAGCCCTGAATGAAAAATGTAGGAAATTAAATTATGCGCCCCCCCTCTGTTGATGGCACTCTAATAAAACTAACTGACCGCCGTCAGGAATTTTTGGAGTGTCGAGGGTTACCCAAAATCCAATGGTTTAGGGCCCTCCAGCAGGGCGGACTTTATCACATGGCAGGGCAGATGGGGGTTGGGTGTGGGCGACGGGTTGCATGTCCGCCCGTGCGGACAGCGGCAGGCCCCTCGGCACGCGCGAAGCTCGCTCTTGCGCATCTCCTGGCCTTGCAGTTACGAACAGCAAATGTTATAATCGTGCTTTTAGTGCTTCTTGTGTTTGCTGTGTTGATCACATTTTGTTGCAAGCTGTTTCCTTTCATTTTTTGTGCTCTCAATTTGGGGTGTTGGCGAGAGGGTGTTGTTCTGTCAGCGATCTCTGTTGTTAGAGCCGTGGTCTTTACACCTGCCGCTTCACCAGCATTTACCTTTTTCTTAGGGCTGCGCGGCCAAGGCGTTGGGGTTTGAGTACACAGCCGTCTTGGGGCCTTATGCGCGTTGCAATTCCACAAAGTTGTCTGTGACTTCTGCCAAAATTGGTTTTTTCTTTCTCTTCTGGAGAATAACCCAGCTGCATGGAATCGGTATCCCAACGAATGCCGAAACGATAGAAACAACAGAAGAGACCCCCTGAGCCTAAACGATTCTAAAAGCAGGAAAAATCCTGGATGGTCCATTATCCCCCAAAGCCGTTTAGAACCCAACATCTGCGAGGGTTAGGATGAGTAGCATAAATGAACAATGGAAGAGTGACAGTAAGTAAAGAGCTCACCGGAGGGAGAGGAGGAAGAGACCGATTGCAGCCAGTGAAGCTGAAGACGTCCCGACTTCATGAACATGAACCACCATGAGACCATGTTACTGTTAGCCAGAGTTCACATAATTCAGAACCTTCACCACGGCTTCCGCCAGCTTCAAGTTTCGGTTTTTTGCAAGAGAGTGGGATTTGCGAGTCCGAAGATGGAGTGAACAAATCTGTGACGCAATTCATGAAGTTCAGTGATCAATTGCTGGAAAGCGTTGCGGTTCTACGACCGGGCATGTGGTTCTCAAGGAGCTGCTAGTTGTGAACTGTTAGTGTTCGCGGGAGGTCCCAGGGGCAAGAACGAAGCACAGAGAAAGGAAAGCATGAGCGTGAGAAAATCAGGGGCATTAGCAACATAGATGAATGCGTCCAGCCCATGTAGTTTGTACGTACGTAGTATGTAGTATCAATTGTCTTTTCTGGATTATCGGGAGTGTTGCAGCAGCACAGAATTGCTGCATTGTTTGAAATTTTGCGTGCTGCGGCGGGAATTGGTGGTCAAGAGTGTGTTTACAGGTCGATGGATTGAGAGGATCGGAGGGAGGGAGGTAGGAAGGCAATGTTGTCGAGCTGGGTCTGTGCTGCAGGTCATTCTTTGGAGGATGAAGAGGAGACAGAGAGGACCGTTGGAAATTCCGATCGTGAGCATGAACTGCAAGAGGAATCAATGTATTTTAACTGGTTGGCGCTTTGCACAGCTTCTCCCCCGCCGAAGCGAATGCGGACGCCTGTGGACCAAGGTCGGTACGGATCAATGGATAGTACTTACTCTGCCAAAAGCCATGAGTAGAGCAAAGAATCTGTGGAGGACTGTCAAAAGCAATTGATTTAGTACTCGGAATCAGACCGATGCCCAAGCCCCCAATTTTCGTATGGTGAATGGATCTCGCGCAGTCTGCAATGAGACTAAAAAAGGTCTCCCAGCTTTACAAATTCCCGCTGCACCAACAGAACTTTACTTGGAAACAATGCCCGGGTCTCTAGTGACACCTCTAAAACCAGTGGCACTTCTCACAGTGGCACCTCGCCCAGTGTATATTCAACTGGACCAAGAGAAAGTTCATGAAATAGTGGATCTTTCCTCACCAAGTCCTGAGCTATTAGAGGGGAAAACGTCAGACCATGGAGATCTTTTTTCTGATTATGAGCTTGAAGAAGCCCTACGAGCGAAAAAAACCGTGAACAGAGCCTGACGGCGAGGTGATCCCTGGAGGATATGTTGAAAGAATTGGCAATCTCACAACGGTTTGATGTGCACACATCAGCCCTCATTTTCTTCATAGTGTTCTGGGAAAACAACAATTCTGGAATGCTTCCTTCTAAGGTTCTTCAGAAATGTATCCAATTACGTAAATGATTGCTCTTTCTCTCTTTCTCTCTCTCTCTCTCTCTGGCTTTCACTGAGGCTCTCTTGTTTTTGTCTTGTAGTTCTACGTGTCCGGAGGACCTCTGGCCCTGGGGGGTAGGCATTCTCCTTCCCATTTGCCTTCTTCTTTACTTCCTTCCTTGTTCTTGTCCTCCTCACGAAATGGTAGTCTGATGGACACAGGACAACAAACATGTAGTGGAGGAACAAAGGGATGAAGGTGGGCACACACAGCTTTGTGCTGACACTGGAGGTGGGCAGGGCGTGTACCCGCTGTGGTCTCATTGGCGAACAGATTGAGCACATGTCATTTCTTTGGCGCAAGCCTGTATGTGTCCCTCACACCGCTGCTTGTACTTGTTTGTTTTGTTACTGACAAGAGAAGGTGGGAAGGGTTTATATTTCCAATTATCAAGGTTTTCTTTTTCGCCCAATTGTTTTCTGGTGGCTAGGGTCTGGGATGCTGCAGTAGCTCTACTAACAGGTCTCATCAAAACTACTTAATACAGTAGCACCTGACCTCCCCAGCATACATCAGTTGTACCAGTCATATCTTGGACACGGAGACCATAGAAGAAAGTAGTAGACATCTAAGGGTGGCACCTCAAGTGTGAGACATGTCATAGGCAAGGCCATCAACATATACTTTCACCTGGAGCAGGTCTTTCTTGTAAGTGTTGTCATCCAATGCTCTAGGGTTTTGGAGACTGCGACAAGCCCTGTTTCTCCCTCCCTGTTTCCTCCTCCTTCCTTAATTCGTCTCTGTCCTCCTTAGCTCGGTTCAAGTATTCATGTGAGAGAGGTCTAACTGCTTTTGGAGATTCAAGAAAGATCATGTACCCTAACTCCAGGTGTCAACGATCCTGTTTAGAAGTACGTTCCTTTTGTACATGCACTAAATCAACATTGTTTTCTTGGATGCTGCAGTGTCAGACAAGGAACAAACCTGGGCACAGAGGCCCATTGGGGCGTGACTTCATTTCGGGTGACACTATTGGTAGTGAGGAACCAGAAGAGAGATTAGAAGGTGCACCTGAATTGAAGGTGCACCCTAAATTGGAGAGGTCATGCACCCCCATCAGAGAGAAGGGTTTAGGTTCCTGTCTAGAAATCTGGTAGAACAGGATGCATGTGGTTGTGCATGCTTGCATTTGCACCAGGAACTGGTAAGAGTTTTTCTGATCATTAGCTTTCTTCAAAGTTTTTGACTAAGAAACCAGATTGCAAAGCCAATGATAGTGGCACACAAGGGAATGCTTTTAATGCTTTTTCCATGGTTCGAGAGTTCAAGAAATGGGAAGTGAACCACATAACCCCCTTTGTCTTGTATGAAGCAAATAGTTCTGTAGATAACCCAATTGAACATGCTTCAGAAATGCAGCAGACCAAAAAGTGTCCTCCTAGTAGGTTTACCTACCAATGCACAAATTCACAAATATGGGTGGTGAGGTTGGCAAGCTGCTTACAGAGGGGCCTGGGTTGCTATTATCCTTGATGAAGGACACTTGGCAAGAACGAGTTATAACGAAAAAATATTGAAAGCCCTTTGCAGGTCCGCACCAAGCGAAAGGGTGCTATTGTCTGGCACACCTATTTCAATAACACCTTTGAGGAATTCTACAATACTCTGGAGCTGGTCAGACCTGATTTCATGCGGCAAGCTGACCCCCAGATGAGTACACCCCACTCCAAAAATGGGAGGCAAGCTTTTAAAGACGCAATTGCGGAAAGGATCGAGAGTAAGAATCCAGAAGTTGTCATGAAAACTGTGCTGCAGCTACGGGCGATGATTTCACCTTTTGTGTCTTGGCACAAAGAGGCCAAGTCTTGAGCTCCTTGCCAGGCATTTCAGACTTCACCATTGTTTTTCATGTCATCTCTCATCCCACCCTCTACAAGCAAGCGTTGCTTGCTTGCTCTGTCAGAAAGAACGAAACAACAAGACTACTATCTGCAAAAGCGAGCTGCAGCAATCTATGTCCACCCAAATTTTGGAAAAAGAAGTTGAGAATCGCAGAAGGACCCAGGATGATCCGAGGTTGAATGGTGACCTTAACATCAGAGAGAGGGCCGTGAAACTGCGGTGGGTCCTTGACCTGGTTGGCTTGTGTGAGGCCGCAGGGGAGAAGCTACTTATTTTTAGCGAATATCTCTACTCTACTACTCTCAGCCTTTCAGTAATTGAAATATGATAAGTCGCCGCATGGGCTGGAGCAGAGGGGTGCAGATTATAAGGCTGGATGGGAAACTCCAGCCAGAAGAAGGGGAGGAAAGGATGGATCGTTTCAACACGGGCCTCTGAAGCCCGGGTTCTATGCGGCTCTCTATAAAGGCATGTGGGGAGGGAATTTCACTGATTGGGGCCTCCAGAGTGGTGCTGCTAGAAGTTCCCTGGAATCCAGCCAGCAGTTTTCTCGGCAGGCAATCAGCCGAGCTTTTCCGCATCGGACAGCAGAAAAGGGTGGAGCTTTTCCGCATCGGACAGGCAGAAAAGGGTGGTAGTTTACCGTCTGGTTGCTGCGGACACCCAGGAAGAGACCAAAATGCACGATTCATCAACACGAAAGGAGTGGCTTTCGAAACTCCTGTTTGACCACTCTACTGCTGCAGAGGGCTATACCAGCATGCTCTGGGATGTCAAGGGGAAGTGCAACGATAGGTTCTTGAATCCTGGCCCTCTCCTGGATGGCGTACGGAGTGTCTATGAGCGCCAGTTCTGAAATATGTTTGGCGGGTAACAGGTACCCATTTTATAGGCTTGAAGTCTGGCAAAATAGACTGACTCCCAACTTGGACTTGCAGTGGAAGCTAAGGTATGGTGAACTCTATTCCAGTCTTGAGCATCATTCTGTGAGATGCAAGTTCTGATGAGATCTTTAGAAAGGGAGCTATCTTTTTTTGACTCCCTTAAATTTTACCGCGGTACTAGGGTTAAATCACTTCATTGACCAGAATGTGGGCACTGGAACCTGGTGCCAGTCAAAGTATGTGCAGGCATCTAAGTGGAAGATTATTTCGAATTTTGGGACTGACAGATGCTTTCTTTAACCTCATCTTGAAGGGTGGTTTTGGCACTAACTTGTCATCAAGCTGCACAGCCAACCTTCAACCTGCACAGCACCATGACAAGCCCGGGGATACATTTCTGTATCTCTTCTGTATATAGGATCATGTGTGGTCTGATTCTGAAGTTGATTTTCAGTTCAAAGAAATGTGTGGTTCCTTAGTGTCACAGATGTTCCCATGCCAACCTGATGTCAAAACACAAGATCATGTCAAAACAAACATCATCTTACTGTACATCAGCTTACAACAATGGGAGTGTATGATTTCTGACACTGTCAAGGGTCTCAAAGACAGATAATCCAAATGTAGGATTTCTGATACAGTCAAGACTATGGAAGACAATTCTTGATACACAAATGCAGATAGACAAGAACTTGCACAAAATAGAGCACAGAACTCAAACAACATAAAGATTACCTTAGAATTTAGAAAGACAAATTGGCAAAAAGAACCTCCAACTCGTCAGCCTCTGAAAGTGATCGAACCTATCGAAACAAGGTATAATCATCATTAACCCTTAAACGCCCAGTAGCCCGTTTCAGGCTTTTGGGTTTAAAAACATCTGAATAACTTTTTGCATTCTCCATGGAATTGTGTGAAAAAAAAATATAGTGTTCTTGGGACCTGGCACACTAAGATTCATTGCCCGATTGCCTCGGATCTGCCAAGTTGCAAAGCACGCAAGAGGGGGGTCACGATTTGATAAAGGTAATTCTCGTTGTTTCATTCTTCACGTGTGTGAGAGAGGGAGAGAAACATGGGATTTTCCCAGGTTTGACCAAGTGGCATGCATTGGCCAAATTGGATACTTTTTGGCTTGTTGGATGAGGGATCTCAAGAGGATGAAACCCTGCTAATTTCGCCTCAATCCCATTTGATCCCGTCACTCAAATCTTTAAAAAATTATCAAAAATGGATATGTTTCTCAAAAGGGCCCCAATAATGGGGCCCACATTTAACAGTGGCATTTTGTGGATCTGGGGCTGATTGGCCTCAAATTCGGCAGGTGAATGCAGGAGGAAGGTACGCACCTAATGTGCGATCAAGTTCTTTAAAAAGTTAATTTTCTAAAAGTTACACCTTTTTTTCACTTAAGGTCATGTTTTCTGAAAAAGTCAAACTATGCCACTGGGCGTTTAAGGGTTAACTCACAAATACCACCAAACCTTCTTTCAGATCCTTCAGTTCCCCTCCTCAGAAACATCTTTGTCCAGCCGGTCAACCACACATGATATCCACAAAACAAGTATGAACAGCCAACGGCGATGGGAGGGGATGCCCCACCCGCTGCCCCATACACTGTGTCACAAGTACATGGCTCCATCTTATAGGTTCTATACTTACCGCCATTCCGTCACTATCGTATGAGCCATGAAAGCACAAGTGTTTTCAATTATGCATCTACAATCCAATTCAATTATGCATCGATTATACACCTACATCATGTTGATGAGAATGAAGGTATTTGCAGGAGCCGGTGCGCCCAGTCGCTAGATTGCGCGGCTGCCAAAACTTGACGAAGGTAACTACCCTTATCAACTTGAATCATCTACGCATTTTGGATGCTTCACATTGTTATAATCTGAAATCCGCCCACATTGTGGGACTGGAATATCTTGATTCAATTTGTCACACTGCCATCGCTTGTCAGACACGCCTGGGGACCAACATTTCCCCATATGACGACGACTTGACGATTCGTAACCTGCCGAAGCTCAAGTGGCTCGATTTGGGGTTTTGCAAACATGTGTACGTGGGGCATCGGTCAGCCACGGTAATAAGCTGGAGGTGCTCTGGTTGAGTGGCTGCACAGGTGTGGGTGATATTGTTTCATTTTTGAACGAGAAGCAAAAGCTATATTTAGATGGTTGTGAGAGCTTGCGAGAACTGCCCGAAGACATTGGGACGGTTAAGACTTTGGTGTTGAGCAATTGTGTGAACTTGGTAAGACTTTGGGCAGGTAACAGGGCTGACCAAATTGGATCTCAGCAACTGCGCGCAATTGCAGAGTTTGGCACGCTCATTTGGGCAAATAACAAGTCTGCAAATAGTTGATCGTCAGGGATGTATAACGTTGGATCAACTTCCAGACTTGCCGGGGAAAACACACCTTTATTGTTAAACAGAGTTAATATTTTCCAGACTTGCAAGAGAAAACCATTTCATGGTAGAGCATAGCTGATCTGTAATTGTGCATACACCCCTTATTTTTCACCCATTTGGGTACGAAGATACAGAGGTTGTTATGCCTAACAGTTCACGAGAGAAGATGTTGCTATGCCTAACAGATACCTGATCCTCTTGAGGCCATCTCAAGAGCTTTGTATCACTACTGTGTCTCAAATTACAATAAACAACCAAGTTGGATGTTGTGCAGATCACGAGAGAAGGCCATACTTAACTATTCTTGAAGCAGAACATGTTGCACTAAATTTCAGGCTGGATTAGTCCAAATGAGATACATTGCAACATTTTACTCTTTTCTTTGCCTTAAGGTCTGGATATAAGGGTAATGGGTTTTGCTATGAAGAGTATAACAAAGCCATTCACTATATTATGGATGTCTTCATTATCAGATAGGGCAAATCTACATGTCTGATGTTACTATGCTACCTTGTGTAAGCCACCCGTTGTCTTCTTCTCTACTGGTAAATGTGTGCATTGCAAAGGAAGTGTCGAATGAACCTGTGGTTCAGTAGAAGCAATCCTCATGACAAAAAGGGATTGTCGTTGCAATTGTCTAACGTTTAGACATAAGTTGATGTTCCAACAAAAATTTGTGAAATATGAACTGTAGTTTATATGAATGAAAGATAGGTGCAAGCATCCAAAACATGTGGAGGTTACGTAATGCAGATTAAAACAGTACGTCCAACATTGAGGTGTGAGATCTGTTTCCCCATGTGGCTGCAGAGATAGAAGTCGAACTGTGTTGGGTGGCAACGACCGAGTCCACCACTGTCGCTGAGTGTTCGCACAATGTTATCAGAATGTTGACTTGAGAAGGGAAGAGAGTGAAAGAGGCCAAATGGTCCATAGCAAGAGCAAGAAAGAGATCTCACCTGGGGAAATGTGGTGTGTGCGGTCTGTGATGGTTCATCACAGGCTTAGAACCTCAACCTACTCACAAGCCTGCAAACCACACCCATGTACGTGAACAGAAGACTATTGTAGGATTCTCATTAGAAGAACAAGTGTACTGGTTACTCTTTTGCTCACTGTACCCTTCCTTGCATAGATGTTGTGCCTAGAGCAGAACCGGAGAGAACAAGGCTCATGGGTCACAGTAAAACAAGGCCAAGGAAAGAAGGAAAGACACCTTTAAAGAGAGGCTTACTCGGATGGGGAGGGTAGAGAAGGGAGTCACAGGAGCTGTAAGCAGTTATTGCATCAGGACAGTGCATAGGGAGGTATCACCTGTGAAGGGATATCATCTGCAGTATGCCTGGCAAATTTTCTTGATAGCATGTTTGAATGGTCGTACTGTATATGTTCTTTTTGTGCTAAAGAAAGGCTACTTGGGAGATGAGAGCTAGTGTTAATAAGAAGATGCCCAGGTACGCGATGCAATGGCCCAGCTTGCAAACAGTTAGAACCAGGATGCCCCGTGCGCATGGAAGTGGGAAATTGGCGGACAAGAATTCAATGCGAGATCTGCAGGATTTATTAATTAGGGTATAGATTTTTCAGATTGAAGGAAGGGCCATTTGCAGCATGAGAAAGCGTCTCCTATACCTGAGAAAACTCTCCACAGCGGTTAGAGGATGCCCGTAGCCTACTGGCGTGATTCACCAAAATTATTGAACACAAAACATCAATAATAGTGCACTTTATGTGTACAAATGAAATGGTTGTACTTATTATACTGTCCTCGTGGACATAGGACATAGCTCCTTGGACGGCGTGTTGCTGCCCCAATGAGGAGGGGCTCGGATCAAATCCCGGTATGAGCTCGGGGGTGGAACACACCAACCCTGTGTTCTTATGGTTGGGAGGAGGGATCTATCTGGATGCGGTCTTTTTTTTGTTATTTGCGTGCATGACATAGCCGAGGGAAGTCGAAAGACACAGTACAGGTTGAAAACCTACTGAACCCTAACTGTCGAGTCTTTCAAAGGCAGAGGAGAAGCCCGCCGACCATGGAAGGCCAACGTACAGCTCCCACTTTGACTTGAGAAGAACGATTTCCCACATACAAGCACTCACAATCCTGATAGACAGAGGGGTATAAACCATTTGAATGCAGACATGAAAGATAGCAGTGTGACACCCTAAGTCCCTGCCATACAGCCAGAAACCCCCTTCTTCATCACTGCACGGGGCCTACATCCCTCGTCCAGCACGCTTAAGTGGACTACGGAACCAAACAAGGTGATCCATCCTAGGGAGAACAGCGAAACAGGAACCCAGATGCCACTAGTTTGTAAGCGAACATCTTTGGCATGTACCTGAATATTAAAACGTGTTCAAGTTATACAAATTGTTGGGCTAGAGCTGAATGTCACAGAGGCATGGCCGTTTCCGTTTCTCTTCACCAAAAACTTGTTGTTGTCTGTACCAACAACCACTTCAGGTCCGAAGACGACATCCTGCCCACACGCCCCACCATACCATCCCCACAAACTGAAGGCAGAGATGCAGGTGCCATTTTGAAAGCACGCCTAACGTTACAGACCCACCTTCACTCCGAGGAGGGGATCCTGCTCCAACGAAGTGGACGGTTGCAACGAGCGACAAAGAGAGAAGCAAGCAGACAGGCGGCTGCCCTATATACACTGGATGAATAAAGGAATGGATAAAATAACCTCACCAAGCCGTAAAGTGTACAGAGGGGATACCTATCCCCCTGACCACGTAACTAAGAATAAAGGCCAAAGGACCCTAAGGAAAAACAAGCCAAAAGGCCCAAAGAGAAAAACAGAGACAAAGGCCAAACCTACTGGATTCCACCTAGTCCTCTAGAAATTAGAGACCGAAGAGACTAGTGGATGTGAGAGGAAACTTGTGCAACTTGGTATCGTGTGTTTGCATCCAAATTCCTTGCGTATCCATTTCATCTTTCTCGATGAGCGGTCAAGATGCGTTGGATCGAACAGCTGGTCGGTTGAGAGCGTGGATGCGCGAGATGAGCAAAGCCACAAGGATCTGCTGTGCACGGTGACCACAGAATCTTGTCTCTGCTCCCTTCTTCTAGCCTGCCGCTCCTCACCGGATTCTCACTCGATGTGAATTCGGAATCTGAAAGTCTTGCATCGTCGGAGATGCTGTAAATATTTCGGTTGTGCACTCTTCAATCCTGGTACTAACCTCAAGGCGGCAATTCGTGTTCTTTTGAGGGAGATCGTACCAAGTTGGAGATGGCGCAGGTGCTAGGTTTGAATTCCTTGCCATTGTATGTTGTAGGGCATGCAAGTAGTCTCAGCGGTAAGCTGGAGAGGAGGACGTTGGCCAAGGTTTCTAGGTCTTCAAAGCTCAATTCGTCTCTTCTCGGTGGCAGGCTTGCTTTGGCTAGGTCTGTGGAACTTACAAGAGGCAAAAGATGTCATCTGTCTGCAAGAGCAGCTGCAAATGACACGACTAATTTAGTAGACAGGCTTCCTGCGGCCGCCATGGCATCCTTAGTAATAGCGTTGGCTGGCAGCGAGCCAGTCATAGCAGCTGACATCTCTCTCCCTCCTCAGTTCTCACAGTCCGGTACGGAAGCTGTTCAGCCGAGCACTCAGACGGCAAGCAGCCCCATGGCCAGTGCCTCCCTTGCTGCCCCACCCGTGGCAGCCCCGAAAAAAGCAGACCTGCCGGAAGGTACCCAATGGAGATACAGCGAGTTTATTAACGCTGTGAAAACTGGGAAGGTGGAGAGGGTGAGGTTCAGTAAGGAGGGTGCGACTCTGCAACTAACAGCCCTCGACGGCAGGAAAGCGAATGTGACCCTTCCAAATGATCCTGACCTTGTGGACATACTGGCTATGAACGGTGTCGATATTTCAGTCTCTGAGGGAGATTCAAGTAATAGCTATGTCAACATTCTTGGCAACCTGCTCTTCCCATTGTTGGCTTTTGGAGGGCTTTTCTTCCTCTTCAGGCGTGCACAGGGTGGTCCTGGAGGTCCCGGGGGCATGGGAGGACCCATGGATTTCGGTAGGTCGAAGTCTAAGTTCCAGGAAGTACCAGACACCGGCGTAACATTTGCAGATGTCGCGGGAGCAGACCAAGCAAAACTGGAACTGCAAGAAGTTGTAGATTTCTTGAAGAATCCAGACAAGTATACTGCTCTAGGAGCCAAAATTCCAAAGGGATGCCTCCTGGTAGGTCCTCCTGGAACAGGGAAAACACTTTTGGCAAGGGCTGTGTCAGGGGAAGCGGGCGTGCCTTTTTTCTCGTGCGCTGCCTCAGAATTTGTGGAGCTCTTCGTCGGTGTGGGAGCGTCTCGGGTGCGCGACTTGTTTGAGAAGGCCAAGGCCAAGGCTCCCTGCATTGTGTTCATCGACGAGATTGATGCCGTTGGCAGGCAGAGGGGTGCAGGTATGGGAGGTGGTAATGATGAAAGGGAGCAGACCATCAACCAGCTGCTTACGGAGATGGATGGTTTTTCTGGCAACAGCGGGGTCATTGTGCTGGCGGCCACTAACAGGCCTGATGTTCTGGACTCTGCACTTCTGAGGCCTGGTCGATTTGATCGTCAAGTGACAGTGGATAGGCCTGATGTGGCAGGTCGCGTGAGGATTCTTGAGGTATTTGGTCCTATTTCTCTCCCTTGGTATACCCTTTGTATTTTTATATATAAGTTTCATAGAGTAACAATCCAGCATTTTTAGTAAGAGGTGTGTCCTACATGCTAATATGCACCATCAGTAATTTGATACTCTGCAGTGCTCTTTCGAAACAAGGTCTTATGACATCTGGTTTTACATGCATTAACCTGATCAGTTTCTTTGCTCAATATTCTAGGCGTTTGTGGTAGCCTCTATAGATGAAAGCTATAGAAGTTTCAGGGCTTATTTTATGGTATGGTGCTGTGACTCTAGTTTGCTCAAGGAATGCACGGGTCGCATGGTCAAGTCAAAGGTCAGACTGGAAACTTGTGAACTGAGCTCATAGCTTTTAAGTTCAGGGTTAGTGCCAACTTAGACTCTACAAATTAATAACTGTGAATTATGTATTTGCCTACTGATCTCATGGATGCCGATTCTTTTCTATTGCAGGTGCACTCTAGAGGGAAGACATTGGCCAAGGATGTAGATTTTGAAAAGATTGCAAGGAGGACTCCTGGTTTCACTGGTGCCGACCTGCAGAACTTGATGAACGAGGCAGCCATTCTTGCGGCCAGGCGTGATTTGAAAGAAATTAGCAAAGATGAGATAGCGGATGCCTTGGAGAGGATAGTTGCAGGGCCTGAGAAGAAAAATGCAGTCGTCTCAGAGGAGAAAAAAAAACTTGTGGCTTATCATGGTAAGCTGTCTATTTGTTCAGAGCAACTGTTACTAAGATTGCTGAGCAACATATAGTCCCTGCTCATAGAAGTGGCCACATACTAAACTTTAAAACCCAGGTTGGAAAGTTGGAAATCTGACAATTTGTAAGAAGCAACCTATTGTTGTGTGCCACACAATAATCGCAAAATATGTCCTGTACTTCTGTGATGGGTTCCATTTACCCTTTACCATTGGTTTGTCACTGAAGGCCTACGAACTATGGTTTGCATCTTCTAAGTACAGCTGATGTCTGTTTTTGCAGAGGCTGGCCATGCTTTGGTGGGTGCTCTCATGCCTGAGTATGATCCAGTTGCCAAGATCTCAATTGTGCCCCGTGGTGGTGCGGGAGGGTTGACATTCTTTGCTCCAAGTGAGGAGAGACTTGAGTCAGGTCTCTACAGCAGAAATTACCTTGAAAACCAGATGGCTGTTGCTCTTGGTGGAAGGTATGTGACTTGAGTAGTACTGATAATGTTGCCAAGCTGTTTAATTGGGTTTATCAAAGAAGTACAGTATTTCTCCACAACATTTATAGCTGGTCTCTCTCCTCCCCCCCCGTCCCTCTCCCCACCCTTTGTCTTCGAATCTTTGGTTGCCTCTCAATTGTGAATTCAGAGTTTACTAGGCTTTCACATTGATATATGTTATATAGTTACTGAAAATATGACAAACGGTGGTCTAGAGTTGGTTGGGTATGTTGTGCCTGGTCGCAAATATCGAGGATGAACTGGTTGATACTGGCATCCGGTGCAATTGTACAGAAAAGTATGGTTGGTTTGAGAATATTTGTCTCCTTGGTGACGTTTTCTATCCAACATGCAGGATTGCTGAGGAGCTGATTTTCGGAAATGAAAACGTGACCACGGGAGCTTCAAATGATTTTATGCAAGTCTCACGGGTAGCTCGTCAAATGGTGGAGAGGTTTGGATTCAGCAAGAAGATTGGACAATTGGCTATTGGGGGAGGTGGTGGTAACCCATTTCTTGGACAGCAGGTACACCTAGCAATCACCTTTTTCTGGATATATATCTTAGAATTGGTTTGTGAGCTGCATAACTTTGTCAGCTTTAAGTGAATATTGCTTTTGATGGTCTGCTTCTTGAGGTTTCTCTTATTCTAGGGTCTTCAGTCACTCCCGCATGAAATTTGGTATAAAATTTTATTGCTCCTGGTTATGCTTGGTTTTTTAGTCCAGGTTTTACAGAGCTGTCCGTGCTGTGAGGCATGTTGTAGAAACATGTCCTTTGGATTTGTTGCCTCTGTTTAACCTGTCACGAACTGGAGGATGAAAATTTCATTATGGGCTTCTTACATATCCACCTTAAGGACCCAACAGGGAATGTGTTTTTTACTGAAATGAGAGAGAGGGATACTGTTGCAAGGAGAGGGGGGATTAGTCAAGTACCTGAGGTTCTACTGGTGTGGTCTTCTAGGTTTCTCAACAATCCGACCATTCAATGGCAACAGCAGACGTGATAGATGCCGAGGTGAGGGAACTGGTGGAGCGGGCCTATAGTCGTGCCAAGCACTTGATGACCACCCACATTGAGATTCTGCACAAGCTGGCTAATTTGCTGATTGAAAAGGAGACTGTGGATGGGGATGAGTTTTTAAGTTTGTTCATTGATGGGAAGGCTGAGCTTTATGTGAACTAATAACCTCCTTCCTCCCTTCTCTCCCTTTCTAGGTGATGATTCTTGTATGATACTGGACAAATAGCACATGGATGGAAAGGCCTTGAAATTCCATGCTTCAGAATCCTATTATTATGTGGTGAAATGGTGACGTTTACCACTCAATTGGCCCTGTCTTAAACCAGTACCCCTGATTTAAGACTTGTAATATCTTGAAAGGGGTTTTGACTCTTTCAATCAAATTAGGACCACTGAATATTGTGTGTTGTAGTCCACGGAAATGTATAAATGCACCTCCAAGTTATTAACCCTGGCAGGTGGGTGCCAGGCAATCTCACAATTTTTCAATCATAATTGGTTGGGAGCTAGTTGTAATGGGCTTGAATACGGTGTGATAATGAGCTTCATTGTGAAGTTGGATGTGCAATGTAATACTATCTTGCTACCTGTCGTACGACATCATCTTTGTCCTGCTTAATCTAATCTAGTAACATATGCAGTTCTTTCTTTAAATTTTGAGAGGTGAAAGAGCCACCTCACTCCATAGCTGAGAAAACATCTGTAAGCATTGCAAACAGAGCTTGGAGCCCGTTGAATTGGAATGCAACAAGATCTGTGTAGAATTCCAATAGAAGTTCTGTGTGATGACTACTACCAAATTTATCGCAACACCTTTACAAGCAAGAGAGCAGAACCTTGGCTCTGGTTGTGGTATTGACAACTCAAATAGATATAAGGTAATTCTGGCTTCTGGAGGGGTTGGAACTTGGAGCTCTAACTTGATAATTGTGCATATGATACAATGCAATGCAGTTGGATGATGGATTAGTAGACCAAATTCATCAAATTTGTCAGACTTCTATCAGTCCAGAAATGACTACTGAAAACGAGCTGCAGCACTAGTAGACTCTATTAGTTGGGTTACCCTATATTCTGTGGTCACATCTCATGCTACAACCATGACATACATCAAGTTTGTTGATGCAGTCAGTTTACAGTGTGGAGAGATGGTCATTCTCTCAGTACAGTATTTCTAAACATCGTGGAAAGGGAGAACATTAATTGAGGGCTTACTCCCTTTTGCACACCGACAAAAAAAAGAAAAACATCTACAAAAAGTATGCAAAATTGCCAAACTCTGCCTGGTGCTGGTGAAAATTGGAGTCATGATGGAACAATATACATCGGAAAATCTGCTTTGTGGTGTCGAAGGAACTGATATAGTTGAGATTTGATGTAGTTTGTGGCCTCAATCAGAATAGCGGCCTCCGACTTGTTCAGCTGGCCCTTTCGAGCAGCACTTATGAATGCGCCAACACTTTTGTCTTTGTTTCTGCGACAAATGTTTGTTACTGACTGGCATAAGTCATCATTTAGTGCCATAAATTTAGGATGGAAGACCAGTCCTCCCCATGGTTGCTGAAGAAAATAAAAAAGGTCCTTGATTTCTCCATTTGCAAATCTGACATGACAACAGAAATTGTCAGGGAGCTTAGCACGAGGCTCACTTTGTGTTGCGTACTTGCTATGTACAGACTTCACAAAATGCTTTTGCAAGCAAAGGTGTCTATTCCATGGAAGAGAGAGAGGGGCCGAAAGCTCTCTTGAAGATCCTTTTTTAACCATATTTCCCAAGCTCCTGAATGGAAGCTTCATATAAAGCTTGCCAACCTCCTTCTAGATTTCACCTAACATCCTCATGTTATTTTAAAAGCTTCTAACCTCTTGTACGGAAACTTCAGCAGATCCTTCCTGACCTATTTCCTGCTCTAACTGGTCACTCTAATGACTGACAATAATCCCTACACTTTGTGAAGGCGTCTAATCTTCTGATAAAATGTGTGGAACTGTATACACCAGGAACATGTTCATAAGCTTATAACATATTCGATTCAAACTTTGCTCATGGAGACCTCTCTACCTTCACATGGATGTGACCACAAATTCAGAGAGAGCACAAGGGGAGAAAATATGGTAGATGTGTACCGTTGGACAATATTGTTGCAAGCTAACTCTTGAAGACCAACAATCCGGGATAGTCTCCATGCCTGAATATTCTCCACCCCACAATAAACAATGCGAGCCACCTCTTTGGACTCCAACACATCCACTCTGCAATATCTGCTGCCAAAATTTGTTGTCATAGTCTTGACCTTTTTATTGTTGGTCACTCCCCACCAATTGGGCGAAGTTATGGAGACAAAGTGCAGGTTACCAGGAAGTACACCTCCCACGCATTTTGGTCGACATAACGGAGGCATAAAAGACCTCGGCCACACATGGCTTCTAGCAGAAGGTGAGGGTGTGAGGCATGGACAAAGAACTCTTCCATTAGGAGGGATGGGAGAGGTAGCCAGCGAAAAGATGGCTTGCCCAAGAGCCTTACCTACTTCCTTAGAGTCAAACTTATCTAATTTTGGCAGATTCTTTCCACAACGGCGGCTGAATTTGCAGAGACTTCCTGTGGCAAAAATGGCACTATCATTGGTTTGAAAAATACCATCCACCACCACCCGCCCGTCATAAATGATGCCCACCTGAAAAGTAAGGAGCACCCATTCCAGTGATTCTCAGTTGTACATTGGAATGATCAATGGCATTACTAGTAGATATGGATCAATACATTCTCTGCTTAGGGTTGAAATTATTGACGTTGTCCTATTCACCCAGATGCTATGGCATGGAACCCAAATGCTCAGTTAATCTGCCTAATTATGAACCCATATTATATTGCATATGTTTGGGCATGGGGTCTAGGGCCACAAGGCTATGGCAAACAAAGTCTTATGAGTACAGACCCTCAGAGACTACGGTCAAGTGTTTGTGCTGGTACATTTGCACATTGCTGTTAGATAGGTACTCCAGGTGGCTCCTGTGGAGGGAAAGAAGTACTTGTTAGATTCTGCTTTTGCAGGGAAGGAGGTGGAGAGACCTTGCTGATAGCACGAAAGAGGTGGAGATCAACATGTCTGTCATCACATGTAATAAGCAATGAGCACGGTTGCTCCAGTTGCTGTGGCTCATGGTCCTCATCTGCCAAAACAGCAAATCAATCCATCAAGGACAGGTGAGATACACATTTGAGATCAGGAGACAACTCTTGAGAGCTGACAACATAGCTTCTAAATACCATCTCTGCTTCTCTCCACCTTTGTGCAAAGTTTGAAGGATTTTATTGTTTCCATAGGAATTCTATACATCCTTCCAAAATGTTTCCTACTGCTCTTTGTCCCTTGTGTCCTCTTGGACTTCCGCTGAATGCTATTAGCCGTGTACATGGATGCAATTCCCTTCCAAAGCCTAAACCTCACAGCTGGCTCGGGTTATTTAGGGGAGACTATGGCTTGAAATGGTCTGTATTGCCTAACGCAGATGTAGGAATCTCTGTGTCGCTGTATATACACAGGCAAGTGTACTGTTCTTGAGACTGCTCACTCCATTGCTTTGAAGTAGACGGTATAACTCTAGCTAAATTAAGAGCAATGAGGTGGGAATGAAATATACCTTCACTTTCATCCGGTGCAAGCACTACCTCAAATTTTACGCTCTCAATCCACTCTCCTGTCTCATTCAACACAATGTGCACTCGAACCACTGGCACAAGGAAGGCACAACCTTTGGTTTAATAACCTCGCAGATGTCTACACAAATATACGTAGAAAGCAATCCCCAATCTCAACATAAGAGAACTTTTAGTGCCAGAATCTAATGCCACAACGCTCCAACAAGTACAGATCAAGGGCACATCATTATCCCACCCTCCCAATTGTTGCTGCACAGTACTTGCCAGCCAGTAAAGCAATTGACTTTAAGGGGGAGAAAACAGCTTTAAGTCATTTATTCCATGATAAACAAAAGTGCAGTTTCAACACACCTTCTTCTGGAGGAGCTTGAGCTGCAGTACTAGAGCCCCCTTCTTCAGCTTCAAATGGTGATACTTCGTCAAAGACCACTCTCTCAATCCACGTCCCCGTCACATTTAAGATCAGGTGCATTGCAACCACTGGCACTAGGAATCTCAGCATTCATGTCTTAAGAACTAGCTATACACGAGAGAGGATTTCTTTTTGGAAGTCAACCACAGATGGGTAATGGCAACATCATGCTCGTCTCTCTACTGGGTGGCTAGCAGTGCAACCAAAGCCACATCTGGCAAGGTAGACGGCTACCGGAGCAGTGCTGGAATCAACATCATGCTTACTACCTCATATCAAGGCCAGCCCCCATATCAACACACCATTCCTCATAACCAAACTACTGTTGTATAATGTGCTATCACTAGGCCCCTAGGGGTACATTATCACCAACATTCATGGGAGCATCATAGAGTACATCCCCTCTGCAATCGACAATCATCATAAATACATCAATGAGGAATAGGATGAAACATACCTCTGTTTGCAATTGCTGCTGGTACAACATGGAATTGCACTTTCTTGACCCATTGCCCGGTCTCGTTCAACAAGAAGCGCATTCGAATAGCGTCATCAGGTGGTATCGATTCGAACTCCACCCTCTTGATTGTTTCACCCGTCGCATCCAACACGAAGTGCATTTTAACCACTGACAAGAGCCATTTCAGTCTTTTGCTCAACCATCTGAGGCATCTCTACATTAGCACTGTTCTGTGAGTATTTTCACTGATTTAGGTATAATGTATTTTTGATGCAGAATAAGAGTGCACGGATGCCCTTCCTCATTGCAGGAGAGAACATTAGTATTCTTTGACATGCACCAAATCATACATGACGTCGATGGGTATCAATAAAGTGTTTCAGAAACATACCTTTTTCCTCAGTTGTGGTTAATGTATCATCCGCTACTTCAAATTCCACCCGCTCGACCAATTCCCCATCCTCACTCAACACGAACCGTATTTGAACCACTAAAACAACAAATTTTTACCATTTAAAAAATAGCAAATATGTAGTCAATAATTTACATACTGAACAAAAGCATATATCTAGATCATGGATGACTAGATTCCTCCCCCTTCTTCTACTTGCCCCTTTTCACTAGTCTTATTTTGATTTCAGTAATCAAGTTTGCAACTGTCTTTTGGTCCCATAGGGCATCCCTGTGGAAGTAATGAATTTTCTCCTTTCCTTCTCTCTTTTTCCCCTCTTCTCCCTGTCCTCTAGGAAGCCTATTGACATTGGGTGGACTTGAAACGGGAGTACATTAATGTCTCTGTGACTAAATGCCGGCCTTGTGACCTCGTGTCCTTGTTTGTTTCGACCTGAAGCGCTTTGCTTCAGGTAAGGTAGTGCATTGGATTTAGTTGGAAAGCTTGGGGCCTTTCCCTCTTTAGAATATGCCTACACGGGCCATTCCCTGCAACTCCCTGGAGTGTGATCTCTGAATGGTAACAAGGGGACTCCTACCGCTTGGGGGCAGCCCCTCCGCCCAGATTGGGCAGTCGTATGCGCTGTCTAGCATACTCGGCACTTGGGGCTCGGGTTGGTTCCTGTGCTTAAACTTATGGCCTGCGAAAACAATCAAAAATTTAGCTCCTATCAACATCAACACTCCTCAGGGTGATCCCTGGGAATTGGTTACTTATGCCAAATCTAGGGCTTCATGTGTAGTTTTTGGGGTGAATCCCAGGATGGACGATGTGTCCTTTAAAACTACATGCCCTAGCTTAGGCTTGGATTTCATGGCTAATGGTACCATCTCGAGACTTGATAACAGGGGTACGTTGAAGGTTGCAATGACCAAAAGTGCTTCTAATAGAGTCCCGCATCAATTCAATGTCAAAGAAGTTCGTCCCTTGACTGGCTGGAGAGCGGTCTTAGACATTGGTGATTCAATGGGGCGCTCTAGGAAGACAACCAAGGGCAACAACTTCAACTTGAGAGTTTCTAATCGGTTTGATGCTCTGGATGAGGTTGAATCCAAACAGCCAAAAGGACAAGATGCCCCTAAGTGTACGGAACCTGAACGTCCTGAATCTGAAGGATTTGGTACTCTGAATGGTTTACCAATCCTCAAGGTTTACACAAGACGAACAAATTCTATATACGGGGTAATTGTCCCCAAGCCGTCAGATGGACAATCTGTCCCTAAGTGTGCAGAGCCTGAACGTCGTGTAACTGAAGGATTTGGTACTCTAAATGGTTTACCAATCCTCAAAGTCTACACAAGACGAGCAAAATCTATACACGGGGTAATTGTCCCCAAGCAGTCTGACGGACAATCTGCCCCTATGTGTGCGGAGCCTGTGCGTCGTGTAACTGAAAGATTTGGTACCCTGAATGGTTTACCAATTCTCAAAGTTTACACAGGACGAGCAAAATCTACACATGGGGTAACTGTCCCCCCTTTGCAGAACGGTTGGCCGTCCAGGAGCAATCACAAGCTACCTAGACGACAAACAATTCACACGCAAAGGGCTGGCTTGCGGCTGGCCACTTTCAACTTCTCAGGGTTGACCAACCAAAGGAAACAACTTGAAGTGGGACAAGTTCTTCGGACTAATGATATTCATATCTGTAGAAACATGGGAAACGTCGGATAAACTGGTTGGAGATGTCATTGGTTATAAATGGGCAGGTAAGATGTGTACTCTCAAGGCAGCCTCTGCCAAACGCGGTCAAAAAGGGGTCGGATTCTTTGTCCGTGATTTCTTGTTTGACAATTGTGAAATTATCAACAAGGGTTTGAGGTACGAGCATAGTATCTGGCTAAAACTGAATTTGAAGGGCGGCATGAGTACAAAGGACCTCTTTGTTGGTTGTGTTTACATGCCCACAGAGGGGACCCTTAGTGCTGACGCAGACAAGGCCTTCGAAGATGTAAAGCTGGACTGTGCTTCGTTCCTTGCCAAAGGTCAGGTGGTACTATTGGGGGACTTCAATGCCCGGGTGGGCAAAGGGATCCATCAGGACGATATCATTGGACCTTTTGGTGAGGACGAGCTGAATTCTAATGGCAGACGGTTAATTAACTGTCTAGAAGAGCTTCAGCTTTTGACCTTGAATAACAGGACAAGAGGTGACCAAGTGCAGTGGACTCGTGAGAAACCCCAAACTGGGGAACGTTCCATTGTGGACTATATCATAATGGACAAAATTTTGTTCCCCCAGTGTGCCAATGTGTTGATCGACAGAACTGATATTGGTACCTCTGACCACTTCCTGGTTTGGACTGAGATCAAAAGGTGTTTTCCCACCACGAAGAGATCTGTGAAACGTTCGATTCGGAAGTGGCGCATAGAAAAATTCCACAATGAGGAGGTCAAGGCTGAGTACGTCCAGGCCTTGCAAGAGGCTCTCCCTCATTTTGTCCAATCGCTCCAAGAACTTCAGTCACGCTCTGTTAACGCAAGAAATGAAGTCGAAAGAGCAGTGGACTCTTGGGAGAGTTTCGTTTCCTCCGTGGCTGACAAGATCATTGGGAGGAAACTAATTGTCTGCGGTAGAGCAGTTAATTGGTGGACTAATGAGATTGAACTCAAGATAGCTGAGAGACGAGCCCTCTATAAAGAGTGCTGCAATTTGGAAACCAACAGAGAATTGTGGGCGAGGTACTACCAGCTCCGTAAAGATATCAATCAGCTTGTTAGGTCTCAGAAGAAATTATACTGGGACAAGTTATACAGTGAAATAAACTCAAACCACCATGGTGGTAATGACAAGAAATTCTGGTTGGCCCTTCAACGTTTGTACAAGCCGAAAAACGGTCAGCAAGTACAAGCGCTGAAGACTACTAAAGGTGCAGCGGTGACTTCATCGGTTGACATTGTCAAAACCTTTGAAACTCACTACAGTATCCTTGGCAGAACTTCTAGGTCTAACAGTGAGGGGTCTTCTGCGAAATGGAGGGACACAGTTGGAAAAACTGTTCCTATGATTCAAAACAGCCCTGATGAACTGGAGTATATTTCAATGGCTTATAATGCTCCCATTAGTTCTTCTGAGATTGTGGAAGCAATTGAACATTTAAATGGATATAAAGCTGGTGGACCTGATGGAATTGTCAACAAGCTTATCAAGCACGGTGGCGATCCCATGATAGAGGCCCTAGTTCTCCTCTTTAACCTTATCTGGAAGACTGAAATGATCCCCTTTCGCTGGCGACAGGGGGTCATTGTCAATCTATACAAGAAGGGTGACAGAGAAGAACCGGGGAACTACCGTGGCATCACGCTCCTCAATGCTGTTGGCAAGACATTCTGCAGAGTTATAAGTACTCGTCTTGAGGTTGATCTGGAGTCTAGAGGTTGTTTCCACGAAGGCCAAGCTGGCTTTCGGCGAAACAGGGGCTGTGTGGATCATATCTTCACTCTAAGCCAGATTATCCAGGGAAGGAAAAAAGAAGGGAAACCCACTTATGTTTTTTTCCTGGATGTCAAAAAGGCTTATGACACAGTGTGGAGAGATGGCCTATGGTTCCGCCTCTGGTCTTGTGGGATCAAGGGAAAGATGTGGAGAGTTGTCCACAACTTGTATGCTCACACCAAAAGCTGTGTCACTGTTAACGGACAGAAGTCCAACTTCTTTGACATAGACCAAGGTGTAGCTCAAGGATGTACTCTCTCCCCTCTGCTCTTCAATGTTTTCATCAATCAACTCCTCGAGGATGTGGAAAGTGAGGGATTTGGGTTAAGGGTGGGTGATACCACCATACCAGCCCTTATGTTTGCGGATGACTTCGCAGGCATAGGGGAGACTCCAACCAATCTCCAGGAGTTGATTGATTGCGCGAAGAGATACTTTGATCTTTGGGGGCTAGAGGCTAATGTCAGCAAATGTGCAGTGGTAGCATTCAACGACAGAGGAGAGGGAGGAAGTGATCTTAAGTGGCAGTGGGGTAGCCAAGAGATCCCGGTCCTCCCTTCCTACACTTACCTGGTCGTTGAGTTCTCCTCCAATTGTAATTGGGATGCACATATCCGGAAAGTTGTTCAAACTGGCAAGGGCAAAGCTCTGGGGCTCACTAAATTTTTCCACTGCAGAGGGGTCAACTCTGAGGTTAAGAAAACCATGCTTTGTCGCGTTATTAGACCTGCCTTGGAGTACGGATCTGCTATATGGGTTGATAACTCCAACCAGGCTAAGTCTCTAGAATCCATTCAAGTGGGGGTGCTTAAGGAGTGTATGTCAGCATGCTCCAAAACAGCCAATGTGGCTGTTCGGGGTGAGTTTGGCATTCCGTCCTTAAGCTCCCGACGAGATGAATTCAAGGTCAGATGGTGGGGTCAGCTGCAACATATGCCCAACACCAGATATCCTAAGTTAATCGACTCTATATCTTGGAAACAGGACCGCCCTGTCAAACAGGCTAAGTCCTGGCAGAAGAGAGTAGAAGAGATCCTCAAGGACCTGGACCTGGATCCGCAAGTCTTGACCCTGCTGGATAAATCTGACTTAGAGGCTGTAGTGTCCTCAGCCATGTCTGTTGCCATGAGATTGTCTGATGAAAATGAAGTTAGGCAGAAAACTTCCCTGAACTTGTTTCCAGTCTGTGACATGGGGGAGGACATCTTGGATGACCTCAAGGGTCTACCCACTCTCGGCACTAGACTGAAATTTAAACTCAGGGACCTTTGAACAGCAAACAGAAGCAGAGAGGAAAGGGAGAGTGCAATTGCCCGTTGTGTGGGCAATCTGAAGACAGTATTCATTTTCTGATACACTGTCCGGGGTTCTCTCACCAAAGAGACGCTCTCTTCAAATCTATTAAGGGAATTGTGCCTGTACCCCTGTTTACCAACTTTGAAAGTCTCGAGGCTGAGCCAAAAGCCCAGGCACTCCTGAGGCCTAGTTTTTGGGCAAATCACACACAGCAGATTGATGCTTGTGTGAAGGGCCTTCTAGAGGATATCTGGAAAACCCGGATTAATTCTTTATATGGAGGTAAGTCTTACTACCAACGTCAGCCCCTGACAGAGGTAGGTTCTGTCCCTTTTGTTCCCGCTCAAACTGGGCGCGGGGTCAATGGCCACAAGGCTACGGCAAACAACGTCTTATGAGTACAATCTCTTTTTCCCCTCTTTATTTATTGCAGCAGATGAGTTCCTCTCTCAGTAACTAGCATGAAGAAGGCACGGTGATATACGATATACCTCTACTCTCAATTGTTGCATCTGGGGATACTTCAAATTGCACACTTTCAATCCAATCTCCCGCCTCATTGAACACTAAGTGCATGCGAACCACTGCAGATTCATCTATCTTGTAAACACATGAGAAGTACAATTAAGTGTATAATGGGTTTACAAACTACCTAACAAAATAGGCATTGGATGCCTATAACAACATCAGTTCCAGTTCTACAAAAATTAGGCCATTCAAGCTCTCTCTCTCTCGTTTCTGCCAATGGACTTCCAGCGAGGTACTTCCAAAGTTTAACCATGTCAATGTAGCAAATGACTCTTATATACGTTTATAATTCACCACATAGAACAAGGAGGCAATGACTTCTACCTTTATTCTTGTCCCCGGTAAGCGTGTCCTTCATAGTTTCATCAACAAGTCTGACCACGTGATCAAATGTCACGCTCTCAATCCATTCCCCCATTACATTCAAGTGAATAGCAACCAATTTCTTACTTGGGATAACTGTCACCCCTCTAGAAATCAGTTCATTCAGCACACGTTTTGCAACAGTTTGGTCCTTGAAGCACAATGCCTGCAGATTCTCCAAGGGCTCTGTCTCCGGGTAGATAAGAAACAAGTCTGAGCCAGCTTTGCCTTCCATAAGCAGCATTTGTAATGCACAAAAGGCGTCTAAGGTAGATCCATACACCACAATCGGCCCATTGTATGACCGTGCAAAAAGGCCAGTGCTGGCAATACCTGCCACATGTTTTACGACCGTAATTTTGATTCTATGAAGTACTTTGTAGAGCCCAAGTGCAGTGGAATGATACAATAGCCTATTGCTTGAAGAGGTTGCAAAATGTACACAAAGAGCTCTAAAATTGCCCCTACTTATGGTGAAGTTAATGAACCTAATTGCTGTCGGATATCAGCCAACAGATTGAAGCATGAGAAACTAGGACATGACTGACAGAACCGATCTAACAAATAATACAAGGATGCTGCAGTACCTGTGCCAAGTTGATTGGGATTTGCAGCTAGGTCTGCAGCTCTGATGACTCCCTTCAAACCATGAATATGCATACACAGCCCAAGTGTATGCCTGATTTGCTCTTGTAAACCTGTCGCCAGGACCAACCAATCGTAGGATATCTCTTGGCCATTTGAGAGGGAAACTCGGCCTGAATCTCTATCGATGGCCCCCACACGCCCTACAACAAGGTTCACTTCACAGTCCAATCCCAGCTTTGGGAAGGATTCTGCTGGGCCTGGGTCAACTTCTAGAGGGGAGGAGGAAGCAGAAACAAGATCCTCGTAGCCATTTACAGAAATTAGAGTGAGATTGATGAAATACATTTTGGTGCTAAGAATTAGAGTATGAAGGAAAGACGATGCTGCTCGAGAGGCCCCTACCACCACAATCCGGGAATTGATGACTGCCCGATAACGGCAAACGTGCTTGTGACTCGTCAAGTAGAGTGCACATTGAAACCCATGAAACTGACCCCTTAAAAGCTTTTCTTTTGGGACATCTGCCACCTGAACCAGATGTGAGAGTCTTGGCTGCTGGAGGCCGGTTACCCGGCGCACAAGAGCTTCTGGAACACCTGCCAATTCCAAGCCAATGCTAGTCCGGTGACTTCCCCGAGTGCCTGGAGCAAAAGCAATGCTAGGCTGACGAGGTACTTCCTCCTTTGCTCGGGTGCCTGGATCGCCAGAAACACTGGCCTGAAGGGGTGCTTCCAGAGTGCTTCCTTTTTTACTTGCTCCCGGGCCTAGATCAACCAAAACACTGGGCTGACGGGTTGCTTCCAAGAGTATGCCCCTTTTACTTGCACGGCTGCCCGTATCACCAACAACACTGGGCTGACGAGCCCCAGCTTCGGTAGACCCAGTCCTGTGACTGGCCCGGAGGCCTGGCTGGCTGGAAATGCTGGGCTGACGAAGGATGCTTGTCCGCTGGGCCTCTTCAGTTGTAAGGTTAGCATCCGGTGACAAGTTCTCATTGGTGATGCCACCCCAGAAGAACGGAGGAGCCATGTTGGTCTGCTCCCGGCCAGCAACAAGCAGCATGTCCTGCACCAGTTCTGGGAGCTCTTGATTTGGAAATACTGGGCAGTAGAGCACTGTTTTCCCCATCTCACGCATGATCTCTCTCAGAAACAACCGACTGTGGCCCCAGAAAATCGGGCTCAATACAGAGAGAAGAATTACAGCATGTTTTGCACTTGGATGGTGTTTCATACTCAAGAGGGCATCAAGGTCAAAATGGCTGCTTAAGGCATCCAAAGGAACGTGGTCTTCCAGCATTGCAAACCCAACGATTTGGGTCCCCATAACTGCCACAATTGTTACACCTGTAAATGTGTCCACCTTCCAGCTCAGGACTATTTCTAATTTCGTGTAAGGATCGATGAGCCAAAAGTGTTCCATGAATTCCACAAATGCATAATCTGACGGCTGATCCATCTGGCATTCGATGTGAGACCTACACAAGCCGCTGGCAGAAGCCCAGGTGTGCTGGTCCACATCAGGCAATTGTAGCAATGTCAGAGTTTAGGGCAACCTTCGTAGAAACAATATTTGATATCAGACAAAATGGTAGGTTTAGGAATATGTAAACATCAAATTCTCAAGTGTCCCCATGATGAAGAAAGCATACAGTTAGACCTTACCCAGTGAGAGAGATTAGCCAGTGAAACTGAACAAATGGTCCTATAGCTTTGCAATATTAAGTCTTGTTCATATTCGACTTGTAGCAGCACAAACAGTGCATAATTACTTCCAGGAACAAAGATGATCCTCAGATTGTTACTGATGGCCACAGGTTGGAACCTGATGGCCTGTAGCCTTTTCTTACTGCGGTTACATCTACATTTGTTCATCCCAAGTCAGTTTGACACACATAATCTCCAGTATGAGAAAGAGTAGATATGCTGTGTCTAGCATAAGGGGTCAACTTTTGCTAGGTGGCCAAGTACAAATGAATCAGATTTGATGTTTACATTCTGAAATAGAGATCATATTGCTAGAAGGTGAGCACCAAGGTCACAGTCCAAGGTACTTACATCCTTCATATGGATATAGAACAAGGTCAACGATGGACCATCGGTCAGGAAAGGCTTCCAACAGCTCTGCCACTCCATCTGAGTCGATGGATTTTGAACGCCGTACCTCGAAGCCCTGAATACCAGATCGTTTGAGTGTACACATAAACAAAGAGATCTTTTCCTCGTCCCTCCCTCTCTCACAGTACCCCCTTATTCCCCCCCCCGCCTCAAAAGACCAGAAGCAAAAGTTGTCTACTTTCTGGTTGGATACCAGGAACCAAGTAAAACATTTCCGTGTGGGACACAGAGCACCTTCAATGAGGTATTCTCAGGTCTTGGGCTCCTTTTTTCGAGAAGAATTCAGTGCATCAGTGATTTTGTCATCTTTGGGCACCTCAGAAGAGTCTGTCCCCACCAGGAGATTTAAATTCAACAGGGCCACTGGTCACCATGTACTGAAACTGCAAATCTGGTTCCAAGTTAAAACGAGGTTCTGACAATCACACAGGTCGCATAATTAAGTGTCTATATAAACACAATGAATGGCCTCGGTAAGTTTTGAAGAAACAGCACTCCCCAAAGCAAAACTGGGGGGTTAATTTTTTCGATCTGACTCCATTCCCGGTGACATGACCAGACTTGCCTAGATTCTCCAAGGGTTAAGTCATACTGTACCGGTAACAGGGCATCTCGATGAAGCAAGTATAATGAGGTCCTGTCTGAGGAGAAGGGCTCATCATTGTAGAAGTCAGCAGGTTTACAGAGGATCCGTGTGAACAACTGAAGCATGGGGTGGAATGGGGATGCATACGGCAATGCCACTATGCAGTAGTCCTTTTTTTGTTGCTGCAATGGGCATCCAGAAAATGAAGTTCAAAGGTTAAAAATCCACTCGGCGTATTTGTTTTCATCCAGAACCAGCTCTAGATCACTGATGTAAAAGTAGGACTTGAACTCAAAACCCTCCTCTCCCAGTGAAGCACTCAGTTCAAATGTAAGACCATGTTGTCCACTAGCTTGCACCCAGCTTTCTTTGTAACATACAAAAACTGCATCAGGCTCCTAAGGTTGACCCCGGAAAGCATATTGGCCGACAGTAGGGTTCAACTGTGGGCAACCCCAGTCACCTCAAAGGCAGCATTCAGTAATTCAATCGACTGGTTCTCAAACTCCTCCTCTAGCGTCAACATTGTGATGCGGAACAGGTTTGGTGCTAGCAATGAGTGCATAAATTCTTCAGGCTCTTCTTCTAAGACTGCCTCTGGCGGTAACAGCTGTGACAGCCTTGATTCTGTCACACATACAAACCATTAAGAATTTGAAATGTTCACAAAAGATAATTGAGACAAGATTGATGCAAAATATTTGGGGTTTACTGACAAATGCGCTGAGTTTTGGCCATTTGTTGCTAGAAGGCCACTCAATTAGCGAGCAAGGCAATGAGGTTCTCAGGCACTGTAGAAGAGCTTATATTTGATAACTGGTAGTTGACAACATCACGTTCCCAGAGTGAGCCCTGTGATTTCTTTCCCAGCATTGTGTGGCCTTCACAGTAGCAGGTATGGATGGTGCTCTTTGTACTAAGGTTAATTCTGTAAATTCTGTTAATTCTTCTTTAATTCTTCAACTGTATTGGCTTCCCAATCCCTCTTGCTGTCAATTTCGTTTCATCTATGCGTATTTGCGGGCAGTCACATACCCCACTGCATATTGCAACACTTGGCCTTCTAATTGAATTTTGATGTGGGAATGTGCTGTTGGAGGGTCACTGCCAGACGCTTGGATGCACACAGCCCTTGAGCCTCAAATGGAAGCCCCAGGACATAACTAGAACTTGTCCTACTTTGACAATTAACCGGGAGCAACGAAGGGAAGAAATGGCCAGCATATTAGGTAAACACATCTGTGAAAACCCTTCCACTTTAAAACGTTATCGGCAGAAAGTTCAGACACACAGAAGAAATTTCTCACCTGTAGGGTTTGGTTCAACATTTGGGACCTCTGCTGTTGGGATGACTGTGGCCTTTCTTCTCTTTTTCTTAAGGAGGTCCTGTATTGAAACAATGACAACATGACAAACAGCCTCTTTAGGCAATTTGAAAAAGGCGAGAAGAGTGAACCAAGAATTTACCATGTCACAGACCCAGGAGACACAGAAAGTAAACCAAACTGGACACATGAGAATGTACTCATAAGACGTCGTTGGCCGTAGCCTTGTGGCCATTGACCCCGCGCTCAGTTTGAGTGGAACACAAAGGGACAGAAACTACCTTTGTCAGGGGCTGACACCGGTAGTGTGACTTACCTTGAAAGTTCCGGTAGTATGATTTACACATCCGAAACTTTCACAAGGGAAATGAAATGCAATGAAATGGTGCTTTATAACGTCCGCGGAAAGCTCATAGAGCTTATGGGACAAAATGGAAGAAAACATGAGGGAAAGAAAGAATCAAAGACGCAGAGACGAAGCAGAGTGAAGTTACACATTCTGCAGCTAACGATGCGGTGTGAGTAACTTCCAGTGGTCAACCTAGTTCCTCAATAAATGTAGCATGGTACCTTGGGAACCAACTTGTCAAAGAGATCTAGTTCAAAATTCCTGGAGAGAGCAGCAATGTCCACAGCAGCAGTGATGGACATCAATCCCACTAGCCTGTGCTCCACCTGCACACCCTTCACTGTCCATCTCTTGAATGCCAGGACAAACTCAAATGTACAAGTTAAAGATTGTAAAGATTAACATACCACTGATAAAGCCATTCACAATCAGCTAGACACTCTGCAGCTAGGAAATTGCAAAGACAAGGAGCATACCTAAACCCTAAACAGACATATAGACGTGATGAATTGTCACAAATATTTTGCTCAAGCAAACCATGTAATGACACGAAAAGGATCATAATTTGTTTCACAGCATCACATTTGTGTAGTTCGAGCATCAATTTATTAGGCATGAGAGGCTTTGTTTACTCAGATGTTGTTGGTGTACCAACCTTCTGGTAGGATACATCAGGGCTATGCTGGATAAGTTCAGCTCAATATCAACCGTAACTTGTTCTGCAGAACAAGTTGGAGCCAGACATTCCAGAGGCCCCCGCACAGAGGGTGGTGTATTTACCAGGTTTGAGTCCATTCATCACATGTACACATGACCCATGGGGCCCCCATGTTGCTCAAATAACCATTTGTCAGCTTTCTTAGTTTTACTTTTTCTCTCCAAAGTTGAGGATTCAAGATACTGCCGTTCACTGCAAGCAAAAGTGACCGTCGGTGGTAGTGAACTTTGAGCTAGCTTACCTCAGCTGCAAAGACAGCATTGTCCGAGTTCTGGGCATCAATCAGCCGAGCCACTGCATAAGGCTTGTCCGGGTAGGCCGATGCCGGAACTTCTGTTAGTGGAAGACCTCTCTTCTGAGCCCGCTCTACTATTGGAACTAGGTCGTCTGCTTCATCTGTTATTGCCCTCCTCACTTTAAGCACTGGGAAAGCTTTGCTGTTGACCATCCAAGAAATTTGCTGTCAGAGCTGTGCAGCGGTCAGACTCTGGGAAAGGTAAATGAGAGAAAGAGAGTAGGTGTAGAAGTTATGAGGAGAGAGAGGAAGAGACCTGCGTACACAAGCACATAGGGATAGCCCCATTTCCGTGGAGCGAGACATTGGCTTCAGTATATCTGGCAAGACTTTTGACGTAAGTTCACCTGAAGTTCACACCAGCAGCTCCACAGTCTTACAAATACTATTCAAATACACACTTTGCATGATCCTTGTGTCTAGAACCCAGCTCTGTGGCTTGTCCTATTGAATTACTGGCGGCTACCTTGTTAGTTTTGTTAACGATTTGGAAAGACTTTAACTGATAATACGGGTACTTCTGGTGTGACATTGCATCTTGATGTGTTGTTACAACCATTTGTCCCCCCTGACTGATAAGGGCTGTCTTTGTTAGCGAGGACATTCTCTTTCCTCATACAAAGGAACCATCTATTATTGTGGTTACATAGGATGGACGCTGAACTGCATTTGCTCTGTGATGTTTGTTTGCTGAGGACAGTGGAATTCCCATGCTGCCAGGATGATTTTCAGAGGGTCAGCATGTATGTACCGACATATAGGATCGCTTTGGTGGTGGGCAAAAGTTTAAGAAGTGAGTGAAGCGAATCTTTCATTAGCTTTTCCTCCTGGTCTGGGTCATTATGCAAGCCTGCGCACACCTTCAACCAGAGGAGGCTGTCCTTCTGTCCCATCCCCAGACATCATACACCACGAACAATGATTAAATGAGAGGGTCCCAATGGTTCTTAAGAAGTTTTAGACTATATTTGAATGCAACAATTGCAAATCTAGCATCTCCAGCGATACCTTCTCTACTGTTTCCTTGTTGAAACAAACAAAACCTGCAAATGTGGATAACCACGTGTAGTATAGGCCATGGAGTATTATACTGTAGGTCCTTTACCTTCAAGGTTTCTTCACAGGTTAACACCCAAATACGTTAGATACTATTCATGAAGTGGTACATTCCGTGCTTTACTTGTTTGTTCAGCGATTCTAAATGTACAACAAATCACAGGTCGAAGATTAGGTCAGCATTTGCAACTAAGAAGCGAATAGGGGAGATTCATGGAGAGTACCAGGTAGCCGAGATCTGAAGCCTCCTGGAGGGCCCATGCAAGTGCTGCATCTTTCGAGGTGGCTTTTTTAGGCAGAGACGGTACATCGTCGAGTGCAGCAAAAGCCACCAACTTTTCTCCAGCATCGAATCCAACGACACAGTACAGTGACAATTCACTGCATCCATAATTTCCATCTAAGTACAAGACCTTCCATTAGCACCAGAGATATCAAACCAGTCTGGAGTCTTGTGCATATATCCTCCACTCCAGGATTCCAGATCTATTCGTACACGGCATGTATTATCGTAAGGATTTATCAGCTTGTAGGTGCCGATCGACTATGGAGTTCTCTCTCACCCCCGCCCTCCGTCTGGGCCTCCCGCAGACCTAATAAATTCTTTCTCTCCTTCCCCCTCTCTCTTTGGGGTTTGATCTTGGAAATTTGATTTGAAAGTCTTTCATTTTTGTCCAACAGGCCCTTCCGCAAGGATTTATTGAAATTTATTTCCTCAAACTAGTTCCGGAACTATCAAACCTTGCACTGTACACTGAACAGAGGGAATTGTAGGCTGAATACATGCACTACGAAAGTCCTCTCCATAGCCTCAAGGAGCAGTTTGTTTGCACAGACTGCAAAAGTGCGCATTATTGTTATTCTGGAGCCATAGTGACAGATTTTCAACAGGTCGTGGATTCCTGTGAATGGAGAGGAGAGGATCGGGGGGGATCAGGGGGGACCAGGGGCGTACAAGAGGGCTTCAATGTTGAGATCACCGAATGCTATACTGAGGTCCTTGAGCTTCCGCTGAAATGTTCTGTTAACTTTCGCAATATCAAAGTCCTTTGCTAGTCTGAATGTGGCGTCCACCAAGGCCATCCCTCCTGACAGTAAACTGCACACACACAATTCTAAAGTTGAAGAAAAAGCAGATTTGCTGGACGAAAGAAGCTCGAGTTACAACGTCCACAGGGGGCGAATAGTAGAACAGCCACATGCTAAAACATGATCAAACCACGTCAGAAGAGGAAGTGCCTGTCACGTGTGAAGGTAGGCTGTTCCGGTGCTCAAAGCTGAAAGCTTCTGCCAAAGACTGGAAGTCTCCAAAGAGGCTGAAGTAGTATCGTCCTCGCATTAGTAGTATGCAGGACAGGAGAAGAAGAAGCGGCCTGTCTATTGGTAAGGAAAGAGACAGAGAGTGACAGATCTTGGGGATTCTTGAATGTCCATCAGGGAGAGAAATGAAGCTTGAACATATTAAATGTGACCATGTTCTCCCGTAGGCAATTTGGAGAGAAGGCCGGCAGCCCGCAAGTACCATGGTGAGCAAAGCATACTACCTAGAACATGGAAAGGCAGTCCGTCAAGGATGAAAGAAAGAAACTTTCAAGACGTCTCCGGGGAGTCCGCAGAGCGAGCCTCAGAGATTGTCTCACTTCAGCTCAGCCGACTCAATTCTTTATGTAGGATTCAGTTCTTGGCTTCTTTCGAGCAGTACACAGGGGTTATTAAGTACTCACTTGGGTGATGTCTGGCTTGTCCAAATCTGAATGGATATATATAGAGAGTAGAGAAGGTAGCTCTGAGTGTCTCAGCACAGAATGCAACACCGATCATTCTGGACTCTTAGATCTAACATTCTGAGAACTTAGCAATTGCCACACTCTGGCTCCTATTCTGCTCATTTAATGTCGACTGGACAAAAACTAGTAACATGTGTATCTGATTGCACTGCCCGAAATCAGCTGAGCAAGACTGTATCAAATTAGGTTGTACATAGATTGTCTAGAGATATTTAAACCTGTACACTGCCCCTAGTTCGGATGTGGATTTGCAGGTTTCAACTAAGTGCACGGGACATCAATGTATGCGGCAACATTTACTGAGCATCAATGAATGTATATAACTCTTAGACTCGTGGAAACTGTGTCAAGATTATGTTGGCTTGCATGGACTACTACAGACCCTTGAAGCTACCTAAGATCGCTTGAGTAAAATGCATCAGTTTGACTTCGTATGAAATGATATGATAGCAATCAACGTGATTCCAACGTAAGATTCACCCACTATTGAGATCCATATATTGCGAGCGCTAGAAAGGTCAAGAGAAACAATGAAACCTGGAAGTCTCTACACATATAATTTATTGCCGCGTACGTGTTGCTAGATTGTTATACAATTATATATATAATGGACAGAGCATCTAGACAGTCAGGAACGTTCTTCTAGCATTAATTTTCATCAGTCTTGGTCTCGCTTTTAGATAAGACTCAAACGCAAACTGGGTTCCAGTATTAAAGTAACAGCTAGATGCGACAGTTACACGAAGTTGCAAGATATTGTACATGTATGGGCCCTTTGCAACTTGCAAGCCCAGCTATGTACAATGCAATCTAATGATCACTGACTCAGTACCGCCCTTTCAATAGCTTTTGATCACCCAAGGCTTCTTAATTTCGGGCTCAAGGGCATCCTGGCACCTAATATGCATGCAATTAATATGTAGGAGACATGAATGTACATCATACAATTTTGCCAGATTAAGAGAGACGTCCACTTCGTACGGTATCTATATAGCTCGATGATCGATCCACTGCTCCACTGTAGCTTTAGCTACTGATTTCCTTGAACAAGTCCTTGGCTTAACGAGAGAGCCTGCTGAAGGGTATGAGAAAATATGTACTCTGCAAAGTGGGTGAAATAATCTAGACTGATAGCAAGTGGGTTCCAGCGTATTGCATGGAAGACCAGGGTCCACTTGTAAAGAGTTTAGAATGAACTCAAAATCTGTAAGAAGTAATGTGATCGAATTAACATGCAGGGAGAGCATAGTTCTGGTCTATCTCCTGAGAACTAGAATCATTCTTTATGAGACCTAGTACAATCATCTACTAATTGATACAGCTACTAACTTGTAGTTTGGCTTAAGGCGACCGCTTTCTATATATTAACGGCTAATGAAGATTGTGGCTACAAGGATGCGCCATCACAGTTTGATTGGAGTCCTGTTCTCAAGGGGGTTCAGCTTCATGAGAAAGGCAAAAATCAAGGTTTGAATATCATCCAGAACTCATATGAGGGTGAAAGATCAGGCCAAGTATCTACATCTATCCAAAGCGTGATCTTGCTTTTCAAATGGTCCACAGTCTACAGTACTTAGAGTTGCAACTCCTGATAAAATAGCACTTCTAAAGATACAGTTTCAATCAATCTTGATTCAAATTAGTTGAAACTGTAGATAATTATCAAACATACAACGACATCCACGTATAAGGAATGTCAGCTGTAAGATGCTTTTACTAATCCAGTGCAATTCGAATCAATTCCGATCAGTGGTTTCATATGAGCAGCAGAGATTTCATGCCAGGAGTCTGCACACTTCCCTGCAAGAAACGGATTCATGTTTTACTACATGGGCCGTCACCTTTTAGCCTGGTGGGAGGTTGAATGCCACGAAGTATTTGAAAGGTTTTAGAACTCGTCCACACCTTGACCAAGAGGTCTCACAACGGTACGTGTACTAGGTACATCCGGCCTACCAGATTCTGGCAAGAATTAGTGTAATATGTTCCAGGAGTTTGAACTGTAGATCACCAGTTGGGTAGGAATACCTGTGATTTAGCCCTGGCCTCCACAACTTGCAGGGAGTGAGATACGAAAGGATTGAGCAGATCCCAAGGGATCTACAGGTACCGTTGGCCAAAGTTTCCTCCCCCACCAACAAACTTCTCAACTGAACTTTCAGTTGTTCCAAGCCCTCTCTTGTGAGCAGTTTCTTCAGATGAGCTTCCGACTCAACAACGCTGGTTAGTTTCAAAACCTCCTGGTATGCTCGGGTCTCCAACTTCTTTGAGCGCCTATTGACCACCATGGCTCAGAGTGGAGAGTCTCTCCGTTGCAAAATACGGAAGGGGTGGATATTTCGTCCTTGGAAGCACCTGGACTGTAGCTGCATCAGATTGGAGGCGAATGGTTTCCAATTGAGTGCAGATTTATCGAGAAGACATCTTAGGTCCTCAGATAGATTCTTGCGGGCCAATTACCTCTCTGCAACTCTATCTCCCCCTCTTAAGGAGGTTTATTAGGGTGGGCACCAGGCACAGGCTGCGGATACTAGAGACTTGCAGACCCTTAACAGGAAGGGAAGTGAAAAACACTTTCTCTTTTAGATCACTGGGAGATAGAGATAGAGTAGAGATAAAGGATAAAGTTTCTTTAACGATAGATCGGAGAAGACTCCGGCCAAGCCAGTAACTAAGAGCCACTTCGCCTTTGGGAGATCCTATTGTCTATTCCGAGATAGCCGATCTCTTGAGCACCTATGTCTCGTAATGCCTTGAGCAATTTCTAAGGAGCTTGAGAAAGGGATCATCCGGCCTGGGCCATATTGGTCTGGCACCGAGCACTATTCCTATCGATTACTAGCGAGTTCATGCGAATAATTGGAAAAGGAGACCAGTCATACTAGTGCGACATGATCAGACGTGGGTGAGAAGTGATTATGATGAACAATGTGGTTGAGTGGGGTCAAACATCGACACCGATCAATAGCTGGTTCAACCCTGCTTCAAATGCTGCTACCTAGTTGCCCGTGATATTACCTAGTTGCTCTCTCTCTGGCGCGATTCCCGCTTCCTCGGTATCCTCCCTTGCAAAGTAATCTTGCCAGGAGGTGCCAAGCTGCGCAAGGCTCCTGGGACACCAAGGCCCGACGATAACATCACTGGCAACTAGTTAGGTAGCAGCATTTGAACTAGTGAATTGAACCAGCTATTGAGTGGTTGTCCATGTACGACCACACTCAACTACATCCGCCAGAACATGGCAAGGTAGAAGCTTGAGAAGAAGAGCTGCAAGCTGGATGCTGGCCCGTGCCGTGCCACTGCCATTCGAGAGATATGGTGACTTGCACACGATTTCTGCAGTCAGCTATAGCTGCTCTCCATTTTGAATCTTTCTATACCATCACTTGTCTAATATGTGAGATGTTGGTGTGTGGAGAGACCCTCTTGAGCTTGTGGTTGTTGTACACTTAGGGTAAAACAACCTTGTGATGGAAGGAGAAAAAGGGGCAAAAGAGAGATGGGCACAAGAGAGCAGGTTGCTTGCCACACATGTTGGAAACTCAGATACTCGTTCCAGATGAATCATTCTTCGAAACTCATGTCCGCGGCCAACCATTGGGATCCTGCCTGAAGTGACCTGCTGCTGCTTCTAAAGTTCTCCCAAGAGTGCAATCCTCAAGCCAAATCTTCAAAACTAACTTGCATGCGGTGATTGAAAACTTGAACTCCATGGACAGAGGACTGGCTTTAGGCATTTATTTCACCATGAAAAATGAACTTCCAGAGTGCGAAAGTGGATTCCTGGACTCATTTTTTCTCATGATGCTCAAAGCAACCTCTCCTGCGACTCCCGCAAAAAGAAATGAGACTGATGGATGGACTTTGGGCAGGAAATCTGCCCTACAATGAGGTCAGAACCTCTTATGGTACTACCTGCACCAGATATCATGCAGAATAATCAACAATCATGTAGTCAGCTAGATGACAGTCAGTTTTAAAGTCCGAAGCTGTCTAATTTTCATTCTGAGTGCGATAGTCCTTTCAGAACTTCTGCTCATCAGCATGTAGCTAGAAGACATTCCACTTATCCACCTGTAAGTCAGCTGTGAAAAACCTGACCATGGGTTAAGGTGAGAAGGTCCCACACAGAAGGGAGCACACAAAAGGGAAGTGAACAGCATACAGACCCACCAAACCTTGGGTTAGGATCGACCTCCGTGATCCCTCTCCACATGGTTCACCAATGCAATTGGGTCAAGAAAACCTTTGCCACACTTTGGGCAAACATCCAGCACTTCCCGAGGAGCACTTCCATGTAAGCTTTCCACATGTTGTATCAATTCTCCTACCGTCCCAAACTGGGCCTGGCATTGTGGGCACTCTTCCCTTTGAAGTGCTGACTGGACTCTCAACTGCTGAGAAGGACGAGGTGTTTGGGACCCTGGATTTTGTCTTCTAGATGAGGTGCCCGTAACAGTATTCAAAAGCTCATTAGTGCTTACACTTAGTCTGTTCATGCCAGCCTCCATGGAGGTCCTAACAGATGAAGCTGCTGTTTGCAGCCCAGCTAGTGCCCCTGTAAGAGCCCCTGCTGGTTGAGCAGATGATGTCCCCTGCGCTGCACGATTTGCCACCCTGTTAGACTGGGCCCCTGTTCCAAGCGAGCTTTTCTCTCTGAAACTCTTCATAAGATTGTTGCCAAAAGAGGTTAGGCTTCTGTTCTTATCATTTGCCCTTCTCAAGTCCTCACAGTTGTGATCCAGCCCGAACCGGTGCTTTAAACAGACCTCGCGTCGGCAGTTTTTGCATGAAACCTTATTGGAGAAGGTCAGTGTCTCCTTGCAACCTGGGACAGGACACCTGGAGAATGGCACAGTTAATCTTTAAGTTGGTCCTCTCACCTTTTAAGTGTACTTGCAGTCACTCTGGGTCGCAATCAAACATTTAGAAGCTCCGTAGACCCTATGGCAGGCAGAAGACATGGGGAAACCAACAGAAAGGGAGATGTTGGCTATTGATAGAGAGAGGTTCTCACTCCTTGCAACCTCACTCCCAAACGAACCCCCACTTAGAAACCTCAATGTCCTCTAAGTAAGCCTGCATACAGTTAAGACTAATAGCAGTTACCTGGGCTTCTTTTGGACTTTGGCGTAATTATTAGGGTCACAATTTGTCTGCACATGACGCTCCCATGTTAAATTGGGATCCTCCTCAGGCACCAAGCGGACAGAACGTGTACACATGGGACAGACCAAAACAGTCACATCCTGTAAATTTGCCTTTGGACATTTGTGGTTGGCATAAGTCCGGTGTTCCAAGCAATACACCTGCAACCAAGCATAACAAAATTTGTTGGGGGTGCATTTAACACTTGTATCTCGAGGAAGAAGATGTCTAACAACAATTTTTTAGAACATGGATAAAAACCCCTTTGGGATCATTTCAAGTGGTCCTAGTTAGGAATTGGTTTGAGGGCTCACATTCATATCATACTAAGTATGATGATAGAATTACATCACAGATAATGTAACCTTCTATCTTCAACCGTCACAACCCACAGACACATTACAAATCTGCGGACTTACCGAGCAGGGATCTCACACTGGCTTAGCATGATGGTGGCAGAGCTGCATATAAGTGAAGCAAATTCACCTAAGTAACTCACAACTGCTTGTATATGTGGCCCTAATGCAGACACAAAGGCATCAATCAGCCATAACCACTCGTGCTCCTGGAGAATTATTCCCAGAGACAGCAATGTTCCCACTGGCCCGCCAAGGGCCATAAACCCTCGTAACACGACTACCAGTCGATATCACTATGGTTTCTCTCAACTACAGGTATTCATCCTACACTTCCTTACCATGTTACACACTCCTCATCCCTCCAATTCGGTGGGTCACTGAGTCCACTAACTTCAACCCGTTCCTAGCATCACAAGAACTATCAACCGAATTATTGTAGAAAGAATATGTCTATCCTTTCCTCCCCACTGCTATGTGCCCCTATATTCCTCCCCACTGCTATGTGATTTTTCATTGCTATGAGAGTTTACTTCGAAGGATTCGGGTGCTTGCTGTGCAGAGCATACCAGTAACAGTTGGATGTCTAGCTATTAAAATTGGCGGAGAAAAAGCCAGTCAGTACAGAGAGTGGGCGATAGAAAGCCTTCTCCCCCAAACCCTCCTTTGAGAGGTTCTATGTGAATATACCCTCACTTTGTAGAGCTGATGCACGAGGGGGTGTCGAAGGGATGAAATTATTCGACTCAATAACCCCTCACTTTGATAGCCTTGAGCCCCACAGCTTTAATCACAAGGAAAGACCACCTTCATGGCGCAAACCCCCATATGAACATGGTGGAAGAAATCACAACACAGAAGACCAACGCAATCTACTGGTAATCGCATTTGCAGAAGGCGAAGAGTACCTTTTGACAGCAGTCACAGGTGAAAGGTAGAAAGTCGATGAGCTTGCACTCGGGCAATGAGCAGTGCTCGCCAAGGTTGGGAAACGCAGGCGTCCCCATCTCCTTGATCGCTTTGACAAATGGCGCGGGCCGAGTTGTGACGAGAACAAGAGCAAAAGGGTGGAATTCATCAGAGAGGCTGTGTCAAGGGGGATCAAGTAATTACAGGACTTCCCTCATCATTCCAGGATCACATGAAATGGTTCTCTCCACCACAGAAAACACTTCTGGTTACCTGCCGCATCAAGTATGGGCATCCAACTGGGGTGTTTGAATAAAGTAAAGCAGGTAGCTGCAAAACAATAAAGAGGAAGCACAACCTGGATGGAACAGCCGATACCCAAACGAGCCAGGGGAGGCGATGGGTCCTCAAGATTCGGCTTGAAGTTAGATCCGAGCGAAGAATGAGAAAAAATTTCAACAGGCACAGCTTTGACTGGTGGTTGTAGGTTAGGGTTCTAGCAGATTCTTCCTCCAAATTTGGATAGAGAGGGAGCAGGAAGGCTGGCAACTAAAGAAGCCCTTTGTGGCCAGGATGATAACACTATTGCAGTCGTCTTTTCTAACTGTTGATACATCCCTACATTGGTTTTGAAATGAAATATCCTCCTCATTATCAACCAGTTGAAGCCAAGCTATGGTTTGGGGGCTGGACAAGGCTCCCTCTCTGCGTCTTTCCCTCTCTCACTAATGCAAACACAGGCAGGTATCGTTGTAATGCAGAGAACAGCGATTCTCAATTGTTTCTAGGCTGCTAGGACGGTCTAGCTCACAAAAGTAGTGCTACTGCTCCTGGTACTCAGAATCTGTTTGGCAAAGATAAGCAGCTGCTAGGATCTTGGCCAACCGAGCTGATGATAATGCATCCCCATCGAAAGAGCAACAACTAGAAATACTGATTGATGTGAAAATCCATGGAATCTCCAGCTTGGACAAAAATTCTTTGCCAAGGTCAGTAAGTTGAAAGGGTATTGAGCAAGTTGTTTGAGGGCTTTAACACACAAATGAGGTCACAGTGCTCCCGCATTTCGTCTACAGTGAGCTGCTACTGAAGTGCTAAGTGTTATCTCTACTGAAGAGATAACATTCTTAAGGATTGCTCTGACTCCGTTCAAGTCCTCCTTCAATTCTCTCTTTATATGTAGAATCAAGACTTCCATGGATGCAGAAATCTTATCTTAGTAGGCATGTCACAATGACCTTTGCAATTGTTCCTGACTTTGGCAGATCTCTTCTGACACTCCACATGACTGATAAAAGAGAGGTCTTTCAGACAGGAAATTAAACAACATCCATCGGGTTCTGTTGCTGTCAGACCTCACAATTAATGGACAAGAACGGTGGGCTCAGATAGCCTTTCACTTCATCACTATGTAGCTTTCGCCCAACTGAATGAATTTATTGAGGATTCAACATTTTTGCTGCAGATGATCTGTTCGGATTCATGATCAACACAAGCTCACACAGATCTTAAGGAGGACGAATTCTTTGGCATCCCTGCAAACCCACTGCAGTCACTACACTTTTTCGATGTAGCTGTTTGCTGTCAGGGTGTCCTTTGAGGTTGTGGCATGCTGATGATTTGCTCAAGCTTGACACAGCTGATAATTGACTTCTGGACGAGTCAACTTAAAACTGACCAGGTCATAATCTGCGTCTTGCACTTGCTCATGGAAGGTGCATCTGAAGCTCCACACAGCCACAGGAAACCAAAAGCTTGACATTTTTCGCATCATTCCGCTCCACAATTATGCCTCCAGAGTGAGTTTCACTAGGCTGGTGGCCCATCCAGAGTGAGTCAGACTCTTTCTGTCCCAAGCCATCAGCAGTATGGCTATTATATGCTCCCAGAAGGAGTGACCACTGGTGAAAAAGAACCCTTCCACCTGCTGTGCCCATGTTCAGAGGAGAGCTGCTGCCCCCATCAGATGAAGTCCAGCTGTACACAGGATGATTAATCACCAGCCAAAGGATAACTCATAGGAACAGCAGATTCACCCCATCAGATACCCAGCTGTCATGTGATCAAGTGAACTCCATGTGAGGGTGATACTTCGTTTGATGATAGGCCTGATACAATTTGATCATGTCATGTCACTGGAACATCATACTGAAACTGAATTAGAATACACAATGAGCCAGCTTCAACATATTAGGGACGGTTGAATTGAAGAGCACCATGTACTGGACCCCATGGCTGCTGTAAACCTACCCCTTCTCTTCTGTTTCCCTCTTACTGATAAACAAGGAGAAGCTCCAGAATGCAAGATGTTCTAGCTTGGAGCCACAACAAGGAGACCAATCTCCCAGAGCTGTTTAACAAGAGCTAAGGCTTCTTTTTTGGGAATTGGAAGGGCCGATACACGAACAGGCTTAGGATATGCCATTGTCAGCTCCTCTAGCGCAGGAGCAACATCTAATGAAAACACCAATCGACCATCTGATGTTGGCTCTTCATCACCCTCATTGTGCAACGCCCTCGAATTGTTGAGAATGTGATACACTATTGCCCAATCTTCTTCCACTACCAGCCTTGTAACATCTGGTGCCACAAGCCTTACCATTGAGTTCCCAACAATTTTCCCTAATTTCGTTTTCACATTCGTGCTTGTACCTGCTCCCTCCTTGCTTACAGAGCCATACTCTTTGTTAAGATCAGGCAACGGCAACTGACACTGCAAAAATTTCACTGCCAATTGGTCAGCAGCTGAATCCCAGGGTATGCTCTGTGCAACCAAATTCATGCACTCCATCAGTTGCTCAATGAAGGCACCCCGCTTGGGTTCATCTTTGTCAGAGTGGGTCACACCCATGTAGTCTGGGTATCCTCTAGGAACGCTACGCCGGAATACCACATGATCTTCAATAGCCAGTTCCAAGGCACGTGGAACAGCAAGCTCCAGAAAATCTGCCCAAGAGTTCCGCTGTCCCACTGAGACTGTAATGTGGAGGGAGTGGGAGTCTGGGGAAGCTTCTGCTTGATGAATAGTGCCCCTCGGCATGTACCTGCAACCATTTTAAGTGTCAAAGTGTGCAATTGTTTAATATAAAGAAACAGGATAAGACTTGTAAGTATAAAAACATCTATAGTAGAAAATGTATATCAATCAAAGGGGCGTCTGGTGTTTGACTCACGTTTAGGTGTGTCACCCTGCAAAGAGACAGAACTCCCCTGTTGGTCAAAAAAAATGCCATGAACCATAAACTCTGGGCCAGGAACTTGGCAGATCTTTGCTCCCATAAAGTCTTCCCCCTCCCCCCCCCTCCCCAAGGACAATGTTGTAAGATGTACAAACCATTTCTGCGGACAATGAGGAATGAGAATGGGGAATGGCAAAGTGCACGGAAAGACTTACAAAAGATCTCCTGCCTCAAGTTCCACATCCAGGACAGGGTCACCAATGTCATCTTGTGCAAAGTCGGGACTCGACAACCTGGGCAGCACTTCAGCAGGTGACCTTGGCTGGTAACATCTCCATCGTTTCTTCCCCTCCGTTTGAATGACGAATGCTTCAATGTCATCATAGTGAGGACTAAATCCTTGGGACCCAGCAGGAGTGAGGTAAGCATTGCAGCCTGCTACAGACCTCCAGTGCCTTTCAAATGCTGACAGCATGAGGAAAAGCGGATCGCTCCACCGCTGTGGGTGGAGAACTCGCACTGACCATCCCTTTGCAAACTTTTCCCAAACTTTGATTGGCTGTGCAGTGCCATTAGTAGAAAATGTTGATCGGGCACCATCTTCATACTTCGTGACATCGAGATTAAGCCCATACCTGAACATAAGTTTTGATAGATGTTGGCATAATATATACAAAATCGAGGTGTTACAAATTTGAGCTCAATAGAAATACTTATGGTGCGCACTGCATTGGAGTGACCACATTCTGTGCTGGGATGAACGCTGCCGATCTTCAGAGGGTTCTACACAAGGGCAAGGGGACTAGGGTTCAGGGTTTAAGTGAACGGCACTCCGCCTGACAAACCCTTACAATTGAAACGGCATGTGTGCAATTGGTGGGGCACAGCAGTCTATCCTCCTAGTCACCAGTGATCGTGATGGTCTTGTCACGGGTGTGGCAAGCACAGCTGCCTCCAGGCAGTTCTCAAATCTCGCTTTAAGCTGACAGAATCTCCAGCTACATGTGAAACAAGTTCATGTGTCTGAAGAAAATGCAGATGTTGAGAAGATCTGCTAAATCACAAAAGGCTCTAGTGACAATTAAATACTGAAGACCCCCTTAGAACTGAGCATAACCCACCTCACCTGAAAGTGACCAATTAACAAGGACTGGAAGAACTTACCTGAGGTTTTCATGTTCCAGCAAACTCTCTATGTCTCCCTTCCCAAACCATCCTGCATACATACTTCGATTCTGCGCGCGCCTTACAAGAAAGGGCCGCCGTTCCCAGAACTCTGCATGAAATCTCTCCAGCTTAAGAGGAGAGATTAGCCATTGAATGAACCTATCCGAAGAACCTGCACTCAAATCTCTTCCAATACTATGCCCGCTCTCAGCACACTCCTTCCTGACGTCTTCTATCACTTCAACCTCGAACTCCGCCAGGTACTTGATGCCCTCAGGGTCTCCTTCCTCTGGAACTAAGCAGTCACTTTCACCATCACCTGCCTCCTTATCGCTTGTGTCGGACTCCGACGCAAATCCGTGTCCGTTCTCAGCGTCCTGCCGGAGCTCCATCTCCAACTCCTCTCTCCTCATCGACGAAGGTTTTGCGCGCTTGCCTGAGCGCATTGCAGTTGTGGGTTATGCTGACTCATCTACCTGATGACTCTGAGAGCCGATGCTTCTTTCGCAATATGTTTGTTCGGCATCCCCACAGGAAGAAGCTTACTTCTCGTGCCGGGCACATGAGCAGTTCGCTGCAGCCTAAGCGGCGGCTGGATGTGGTGGGCCCCGCCAGCGGCTGCAGCCTGGGCGGGCCCTGCTTCCAAGGGGGCAGCCCCCGCGGGTGGGCACATGTGCACGGAATTCTACCCCCGGGGCGGTTGTGGAGGGATAAGAGTTACTAATGAATAAAGGCCCATTTAGTCAAAAATATGGTGAGCTTGAGAATTACCTCCAAGCAAGCTAGCCTGGGCTTAAGAAGTGGCCACCATAGTGCCTCTAAAAAATAAAGGCCCAATTATTTTCACTAGCCAGCCAAAGATTGAGAGCTTGAGAATTACCTCCAAGCAAGCTAGGGTACCAACACCACAACAAGTCACTGTACCAGTAGCTGAACCTGTTGTTACTACAACCACACTGCAGCCACCACAACCTGAAATATGGGGCAATGCTGCTTTTAACCCACCTAAAACTCCAGCTGCAAGGGAGTACAGTAGGGCTATGATTATGCCCTTCAACCAAATTCCAATCATGTTGGATTTGGCTTGGAAAGAATTTAGTCCTCCGCAGTCATTCGCACATTACTACCAAATCATGCGTATTTGTCTGCCAGTGGCAACTAGGACTAAAGTTCTTCCGAACAATCGACATATTGAGGATCATCACTTTGCACAGTACTGGCATGAGGCACGTACCACGTTGAGGGAATTAATTGCTTTCCAAGTTGTACATGGATTCATTTATACCAAGACCAAGGAGGTAGCAAGTATTGTCATGGGATGCGGGTTATACTACGCTGTTTGTTTTCTGGTACGTTATCACATTGAGCAACACAAAACGCGCTTTCTGAGTTATTCCAGTGGGGATCATTGGGTCTTACCTTCAGTGCCACCTCATATGTACCTATATGAGGCAAAAGTTATGATGCAAAAGGATTCTCAAATTCGTTCATGGTTTCAAGCGGCCTGAAACAATTTGTCAACACAGAAATTCGGCATTGATGATATTTTCTATAGGGGACATGTGGCATGGAAATACTTGCACGGTGCACAAGTAATTGGTATCCCACTCACCTGGACAGCCAAGGAACTCAGTGTCTACACCAATTTTGCTGTTCAGCGATTACAGCAAGTTGTAAAATATAAACTTCCAGACATGGTAGGACAACATTGTATGCCCAAGAGGATTCCACAAAAAGTTCGAAAATTAAAACACCTGAGAGGCGATGAGGATTCTGATACAACTGTTTCTTCAGCGGATTCTTTTGACATGGGAGAAGACTATGCAATTCAGATGGCAGAGAAGAAGCGACGGGGGTCTCCTATGCCTGAAAGGCTACCTCGATATCAGCCTCCAGAGGGCCTCACTTATCCAGGAAGTGTTCAAACATCTCCGTCAACCAGTGACAGACCTCGGGCTCGTACACACAGTCCACCACGAAACTCTCAACGTCAGAAACGTGCTCACTCACAAAGGTTTTCTAATCGCAATCAGTAAACCGTGAGGACACGGCTTTTCGAGAGGGGAAGGGGTAATGTTAGAGGACTGTTTGGGACTTAGACACTTATACGGGATCTGTAGGGTACCCTTAGTTTTAGCACAGACTGAGACCTACAGGAGCCTTAGGGGTGACAGCAGCGCACTGTAGAGGGGGGTTACACAGCCCGTCACAGTCGTCACAGCCGACACAGCCATCACAGCCAACACAGCCCGTCACAGCCAACACAGCCAACACAGACGACACAACCATCACAGCCAACACAGCCCGTCACAGCCGACACAGCCAACACAGCCCGTCACAGTCGTCACAGCCGACACAGCCAGACACAGTCAGCGCAGCCCGTCACAGCCGACACAGCCACACAGCCAGTCACAGCCCGATACAGCCGTCACAGTTTCACACAGCCAGTCACAGCTTGACACAACTGTCACGATCATAGGGAACGGAGAGCAGGACAAGGAACGACTGTGGGGAACAACACCTGCAAATGGAACATGTTAGTTCATGGACGACGGTTAGTGAAGGAAACGGTTAGAGCCACAGGTAGGAAGATAAAGCGAGAAGCAAGGACGGAGAAGGGGGCTTTTTGGGGGGATTGTTCGGGGGATCAATCTTGGAAGCACGGGAGGAGGAGGATTCTTGGTCATGCATGAGAGGAGATCGGGCGGAGAGCAAGATCGGAGAGCACGGTGAAGGAGGGAAGATGATTAGTAGATGATTGTTATATGCAAAACTGTAGTGATATTGTAGAGCAGATTAGAGACACAATGGCTTCGGCCTGATACCTGATAAATCATAATCTGATACTTATACGATACAATCACACTGTGTAGAGAGATCTGAGTGAAGCTGTGGAATGAATTGATGAGTTGATGGAATCCGATAGATTGATGAAGCAAACTGATACTTAATTATCAATGGTAATGTAGCTAACATGAATGCGGAAAGGGAAACAAATAGGAAACACCCCCATGATACACTAGCTGTAGGTCATGACTGATTGTTCTGCGCGGGCTGAGTACTTAGAGATTTCCAACTCTTCTATCTTGGAGTTTCCGCCTCGGATAGCGAAGGGATGGGTGAGTAAAAGCCGCGCGACAGTCTTGCGTATATTGCCCCCCTAAACCATAAACGTCATCCCCACAGCAATAGGTTTTGCTTTTCCCACGGCTATAGGCTCCGTTTTCATTCTGTGCTCACGCTTAAGAAATGTGCTCACGCTTACCGAAGTCTGCTCACGCTTAGTCCGCTAAGCGTGAGCGCGCTCACGCGCTAGCTTCCCTCACATACAACAATTCATGTTAAAAAGGAGATGTTAATTGAATTATGTGCAGGAAATTATGCAACTCATGATGGTTTAGTAAATGGGGCGGACGGTATATTTAAACATACTTCCGTGTTAACAAATTCAACCCCTTTAATATGGATACAATTTAACAATCCAAAATCTGGTGTTGCTACACGTGCAAAAAATATTCACTTATATAACTCAACAATAGATAAGTTATGGACTCCAATTCAACCAATTCCTAAAGAGATTCAAATAGGATCAAATACTTCACATATAATTACTAGAACCCAATTTCCTATTCAATTAGCAGCCGCTCGAACAATCCATCGTTCTCAAGGCTTAACTTTGGACTATCTAGCATTCGATCCTACAAGGGTATATAAACATGGTTTAAGTTATACAGCTTTGTCACGCATACGTAACAAAGAAAACTTATACCTCTTAGCAAATTTGCAATTGAAAAATTTTCATGTTGACAATGGGGTTGTGAGGAGATGCAACGTCTACATACAAGCGCACGATGGCAGTTATTCGTACCAACTTTGCACATATACAAACAATCACATGTAATTATACAGCACTTGAATACAAGATCATTGTTATTACATAAAGAAGATGTTTTTGCAGACCACAACTTACAAACGGCTCATATTTTATGTTTTAGTGAAACGCACTTCAAACCTAATTCCAATATAAATCTGTTTATGGACATGTAGTTACTATTTACAAACCTCCATCACTTTCGATATCTATATTTTTGTCTCAACTACAAACAATTCTTCATAAAATACCACATTTCTGACCCACCATTATTATAGGGGATTTCAATATAAATATATTACAAAATGATTCAACCATGTCAAAACAATTGCTACATTTCATGAGGATGTTCAATATTACACTTCAATTCATGAAAACTACTACAATATATGGTTCACAATTGGACCATATTTGGACAAATACACCTAACCAACAATGTATATCAGGAGTTACACAGGCATATTGGAAAGATCACAAACCTATATATATAGCTTTCAAACTACCAAACCATGATGTTAAATATCATCATTTTACAAAATATCATGTAAAATACTTCGTTACACACTCCACATTGGTGGGTGGAGCCATTACGCGTCTAGCCGCTTGTTTTTTTTCCCAGGATTTTACATAGGGCTGTCGCAGCCCTTGTTTTTTTATCGCTTTTAGGCTCCATTTCGCCTAAAAAAAAAGTGCTCCACCCAACTGCCTTATAGATAGCCTTATTCTGCGGTAACACAATGGTCACCCAAGGGCCAACGGCCTTCAAGTTATTGGTAGCCTTAGGGTCTTTTTTGTTTTTTCTTGGGCCAATTTAGATCAAAGACCAAGTCATAGGGTGTTTTTTGACAGGTCGGCCTACCTTTTCTGTGACAGGTTAAGTTAATTGTTTTTCGACTTTCATTGGGATAGACTTTGAGAAAATGCCTGCATGACTGGTTGAAATGTTTTTGACATTTCACACAACCGTACCATATTAAATTGTAAATTAAACAAACTATTTGACAAAAGTACCTAATTCCCGGAAATCCAAGCACATATCTTCAAGCCTTCCATATATATATATATATATATATTCTCATATTGCTAACACACATATGCTGTCCGAAGTATCTTTATTTTCTACAAATCTCATTGACCTACGTACAAGAGCTCCATTTATCTTCCAAAGGCCCTGCATGGACTTGAAAATGCCATCATCTTGATCCTCATCGCTAATCACCATGATCTCTCCATAACATTGACATGGAGGATGTCCTCATCTTCAATGTGTAGATTTGCAAGCCATCTAAGACATAGTCTCCTCCACCTCACACTTTTGTGTAGCATCTGGAAATGAGGCTGGTCTGGTGGTGTGGCCATCAACTCATCTGGTCTCCTCTCGTCTAGTGGGCCCTCATTCACCTCCATAGTCACACAATTTTGGTGGGGCTGGTAGGGCCCACCACCTCATTCATAGGAGCAAACCACTAGATAAATAATCACTCAAGACCTTATAATTTTTTTGAGTTAGGAGATTTAAAACTACCTCCATGTAGATACTGCTGTGAAGGAAATTGCAAAAACAAGCATTGCAACCCACAACAATCTAGAATCATCCTCTCACCACAAACTACAACAGTCTTATTACAAATGTATCCTTTAGTGGATTTACAACAGAAATATGATGATAGGGAGGATTTGAATGTGGTCACGGGGTCCCCTGTCACGGCTTGGTCCTCTACGCTATAAGGCCTTGTTACGATGAGGCCACACAAACTTCATAAGCGTCTCTTCTAGGCTAAGGTTCACGTAGATATTGAGTAGGTACATTGGTCGTGCCTTCCTAAGTTCCCGAGTCGGGCCTCCACCAAATCGTAAAAACTGTCTCGAAATTCATTGTGATCATTCTGATCATTTTGCGATCCTCATGGATAGGGGAACATTGTTATTATAGGGAAGCTATAAAAACAGTATGGATGAGTGTGAATTGCTATTGCGTGTTTATAGTTTCGCTTTAATCTACGGCACGTGCCCATGCACATCAAGGCACCTAATATTGGCGGTCAACCTTCCTCGATACTCTCGTGGAAGCCTACGTAGCCGTCTGATCAGGTCAGTTTTAAGTAGTTTATGAATGCGTGGTCTCTGTGATCCGAGATCCCTCTCTCTTTCTCTCACGATATATGTACTTGAATGAGCTACTCACTAGCCTGGGGTCGAACTCGCTCTTGACATCTGGAGCTTGCGATTTTCACGTGAGGCAACAAGTCTGGCCTGTCTCTCCGCCATACCTTTTGCTAGTGAATTGTACTTCTGACCCACAAGTGTGCAAGGGCATCTCTTTCGGGGAGGCAAGTGAGAAGAAAAGCATGGCACCACCTGCAGCTACGGTTGAGAGTGTGAGTGAGAGTTTGCAGGAAGCAGCCATAACAGACGAGGAGCTTAGGGACGCCTACCGAAGCCATATTTGTGGTGAAGCTGAGAAGCTCACAACTTGGCGGCATGGGTCTGCTCCCGTGTACCCGCTCGTCAACGCTTTGTTCGAGAAAGGCCGAACCACGGTAGAGGCTTATCCCCAAGTTTGTTTTTGCAGATTTTCACTTGCTTGAATCGCAGGTGTATTTTGCAAGTGTGAGTGAGAGAGGAACGGTCAGGCTTCTTTAGTGGGTATACACAGTGGGTGAAGCGTCGACTCTACTATGAAGTGAGATCTAAGAGAAAACTTTCTATGGATGGATTAAATTTCAGTTCGTACTATGCTCTCGGAACATGATCAACATATTACGGTGTGATTCAGCAACGTTGGAAAAAAGATCCAGAGACAGTCATGTGTGATTCATGGTCGGAAGCCTAGTGCTAAAGAATATCAGAACTTTCAGATTAATGTTACACTGTAAGGTGAACCAATCTGACAACCTCTCTTGAAATTCATGAGTCTCTAGGATAGCACTAAGCGAAATTTGAGTCACGAGTAACAAGCATTTTTAGGCAATATTTGATCGATAGTGGATCATGAATGCAGCTGCCCCAGGACCTTGCACCTCTTGTCCCGGAGCCCTGGCATCTAACACGTCGTATATGTCGCTGGCGGATGCACAGGCCTGGGCAAAGGGATCTCTGGAGGAAATCGTGCAAAACTTGGTAAAGACTTGGGAGATGGAGCTCTCTCACAAGATTGATGTGCATGACTTCAAGACCATTGACCCTGAGAAATTTACATTTTCTGTAAATGGTACGTATGTTGATATTTTGGAGGAATTCCAGCATCGAGCTTTTTCGAAAACCTTGCTTCTGGAACCTTATTGCTCTTCTATTGCTACCATGAGTTGTTGTATGGTCGAGTTTTTGTGAAGGATGGTCAGATTAAAATGCTCTTGGTAGTTTGAGAAGCTCCCTTCAACGTGCGAAGACGTCGATTTCATTGACATGCTCGTCTGCTGAAGCTAGCTTTGAATGTTCCTTCGGATGGCAGGGGGCCCCAAATTGTCCGCACAAGAGACACTACAGGTTGGTAGCTATAATGCACTGCTAGCTACCACCCTACCTGGCGAACACGAGGCTTACAAAGCATCCAAGGAAACTTTTGATTCCTCCCACGATATTTTCCGTTCTGTTTTCCCGGGAGGATTTGCATGGGAGGTGTTAGCAGTGTACTCGGGCCCCCCAGTGGTAGCATTCAAATATCGGCACTGGGGTGTGATCGAAGGTCCCTTCAAAGGACATGAACCCACTGGCGAAATTGCAGAATCAATCGGTGTATGCGTTGCTAAGGTCAGTAGTGTGATTCTATGCTCGCATCCCTAATCCGATTATCCTCAAACACTTGGAGACATGCACGGGCATCTGTGAAATTTCTAGGCTTCGGAGCTTCTGTTAAGCATTGGCATGAAGCTAAAGCTAGATTTAGATCCGGAGCCTCACGTTTTTCCTGTGGTCTTGCAATACATGGGAGCAGGTGGACGAGAATCTGAGGATTGTCGAGTTGGAAGTCTATTATGATCCCACCATGTTCTTAGGGAGTCTTACAAAGGGACCCAAGTCCGGAAGCTATGGTTCATACAAGAAGGGTGTGGAAGGCTGTCCCTTTCTGAGTGGGCTTCCCAACACAACACAGGTCGCCGATTGAGTAGAGTCTTCCATGAATTCTAGTTTTGTATCTCTGTGGTCTCAAAGTGCCCTCTTAAATTGGCTTCTGTTTCTCGGGATCCATCACAGACTAGCGCATCTGGCTACCACTCCGTCAACTACACAATCCCAACTGTAGAATCAAACTAATGATATGTAAAGATGGATCTCCAGTTAGTTGCAGGGTGATTGATTGATCTTGAATCACCTCCTTGACCGAAAGCTCCCGTGGGGCGTACGACTTAGTGGGCATTCTTCACATCGCCAAACAATTAGGAGTTTATGCTGCTCCCATGATTCTCGTTGTATGGAATTCAGCGTTGCTTCAAGGTGTACTCTAAAAGCACTTGTACATCAAAAGCCGGCGAGCTGCCAGAACAGAACTGTACAGAATTTGGGGGGAAAGATTTTCTTAAGTTTTATGATGCAGCGGGCGATGCTTGTGGAGCTTTGTCCAGAGCCGATAAGCTTCGTCCAAGAGTCGTCAATTCCGACCTTCTTGCTGTTACTCTCCACCTCTGCAAGATCATCCAAGTGAACAGAAAACATGTCCATGCATAAACACAGAGTGATTAGGGCAGAAGTGCAGGGCACATGAGCCAAATCGGGCCCCAAAAGAGCCGCCCAGGCTGCGCGCGGCCGCCTAGGGGGTAGAAACGGTGGCAGCCAAGGACGTGGGGCCTTGCGGGGGCAGGCGAGCCGCTTGGGAAGGATACGCCCCCACGGAAGCACCTGCGGTAACTAATGGCCCTGTTTTCACCTAAAACCCTGGTAAGATAAATAATTATTACTGCGCCACCGACTTTTTACTGGGGTTGCAGTTTAGGGTCATATGGCTAGACAGGGTTTTCATTATACTAAAAAAGAGGAGAAGGTTGGATCAATTTTTGGAGGTGCTTGTTACATACAAGTGTGAGGTTGCAATTAAGAGGAAGAGTTTGCCAAGCTCATTTTTGCAAATGCTCGATGAAGATTCTCATTCTCCCTATGCTCTTGCCATTGCTATTGCCATTGATGTCGGAATCCAATGAGACAAATGGGCATGGGTAGGTAGCTTGATAATGAATACTCTGACTGAAAGAAGTACAATTTTTTTTGGAAGATAATAAAAATAATGTAAGAACTTAATGGACGCGTGTGATCTGACAGTACTTTTGCCGGGATTCCAGCAACCTGGGCTCCTCCGGCAAGGCTCCTCTCAAATCCTCCCCACCCCATATTATCTCGGTTTCACTATTAAATACTTATGAATCCGAATGGATTGCAAGCTGTGGTGGGTAGCATGATGGTAAGGTGATAGCAATGGAGGTGGCGAGGTTCTGCTAAGCACTTGTGTGTTCATTGGAAAAATAGGTGCCAATCTTTGTCGCAAAGTCGGTATTGAATGAGGGCAGTTGGTATGGGTAGCTAGCTTGATCATGAACACTCTCTACTTGAAAGAGTTATACAATATTTTTTTGTGGTGAAATGGGAGCACCCGGTATGGGGCTGGCCATTTTGACCAACCTCGGAAGTATAAGAGTTGTTTTCCTTTTTTTGGAATGATGGAAACGATGTAGGAGACCCTCGTGGAACAAAAAGAGAACACAAAGTACAATAACAAGTTCAACATCCTCCATGTTCACCTACAAATCCTTCTCAAATTAACTTAGCCTCCTATGTAAACCACCATCCAACCAAAATCCCATCAGGAAATGAATATTGTCTTCAGATTGCCGACACAAACACAAACACAACGGGCAAATGCACTCTCCCTTTCCTCTCCGTCCTTGTTTGCTTGTCAAAGGTAAGCTTCCTGCCCTGAGTTTAAATTTCAGTCTAGTGCCAAGAGTGGGTAGATCGTTATTGTCCTCCAGGATGTCCTCCCCCATGTCCCAGACTGGAAACAAGTTCAGGGAAGTTTTCTGCCTAACTTCGTTTTCATTAGACAATTCCCTGGCATCAGACATGGCTTTGGACACTACAGCCTCTTTTATACAGCATAAAACCTAATATACTCTCTCTGCCTGTCCATCACTCTGTGGATGATCTCCACTGGAGATGTTTAGCTTTGCATCCAAAATTTTAAACAACTGTCCAGAATTGACCATTAAGTCTAGGATCTTTGTCTAACACTATGGACTTAGGCAATCCATGCAAACGAAACACATGTTGAACAAACAACTCCGCTACTTCAAGAGCTTCCACTGTCTTTTTGGTAAGAATAAATGAGCCATCTTAGACAACCTGTCTACAATCACTAGTATTGCATCTTTCCCATGTTGTGTCCTGGGCAAATCTGCAATAAAATCCATGGAAATACTTTCCCACTGGCCTTGTGAAATTTCCAACGGATGTAACAATACTGGAGACTTCACCTGTTCTACTTTAGTGACCTAACACCTAAAACAATGTATCACATATTCATGCACATCTGGTAGGTTTTCTCAGATTTTGTCACACTTAGAATGCGACTCTACACCGATGAAATGCTCCAAGAAACGTTGATGAGTGAGCCCATGAGGACTGTCATTTTCATGCCTCCTAGGTAATGTTCCCGCCCTTACCCGCTACTTTAGACATGACCAAATACTGGGAGATAGGCAGCCACAGCAGCAACGTGAGTACATTGCATCAGCGCAAGCACAACACTCAAGACGTCAACCAGTCCTCAATAGGGGCTAATGAGAATCAAAGCTGAATCTAGAACTTGGTGCACTATCAATTGGACATCGCAAAACATCAAACAATTAACAGTTCAATGTCAGACTTCAAAATGGTACATCTCCTTCCGATCAACTTTCTAGCATGTAGGTCCAGCCTTGTGAAGACCCATCATGTACCATAACCCGTTGGCCATATGTGACCTGCCAGCTTCTTGTTTCGTTGTATCTCACCAGGAAAAAGGTTGATGAAGCCATAATGGTGAAGCGTATGCACTCATACTAACATCATCTGGAAATTTATATTTGGAAGCTGAATATCTTTGAAGGTACATTGTAGAAGAGAGTAAAATACCACGAAGAAGAGTTAATTTCCTGCTTTATCACTGAACAGAAGCCTGAATGAGAGGTTGCATGAGACCTTGTAGTGTCTGCAGTGATTGCTGTAACTTGACTTCCGATGCAACCCTCTCTCTCAATACTGTGACCTGCCATCCATTCCCACCAACAAAAGATGGGTTGACGTTTAAGATTTTCACATTGAGCATAACAAATAACTGGTTGAAGTTGATAATTCCCTACTAGGCAGTGGCCTAGGCTTGGCAAAGTGTTGCCAGCTTGCTAGCAACTAAGTTGGACGCTCATGTATTCATCTATTACACGATAGGCAAAGTGTACATTGGAGGCCTGGCATTGTCACCACCACCACATGCTACCAGGAATACAGACCTTGGACAGAGAAAAAGCTGATAACATAGCTCCCTCAAATCATCACTTATACTGAAAGATTTCAGTAAACATCTAACATCTAGAGTGGTTAAGGTTTGAAGAGAAAGAGAGCCAACCAGGTGTTGGATAGATGACGAAAGCCCAAACACACTCGCATACATGTCAAGCACTTTGTGAGCAATAGGGACCAATAGCCTTGCCTGTTTTGGCATTATTACATACCTGTTCACCCCAAATTCATACAACGTTGAAATTATAGAAGTAAAAAGGCCTCTAAAGCCTTACTCAAGAATATTTAGCTCAACATTTGATGTGCTGAGCATTAACCAAGGGGTAACTCTTTGGCCCATAGTTTGCAATTGAGGAGAAGTGGTTCACTGAATCCCTAGCACTGTCTGCGCAGACTTGCCACAAGTGTGTTCTCCAGACAGTTTGGATGAATAAGTAACAAGAGTTCAAGAAGCTTGAGTTTGTACAACGAGCTGCTTCAGTTACTACTAGATAACAGAGCAGTTTGTCCACCAAGTTGACTCATGACATGACAAGCATCGCTAATCTACCTACATAAATCCATTTCACTATAGCCTATCTGCCATCATTCAGATGTGCTTGAGCCCAGCTTACTTGCAAAGGAAGGTAAGAACAGGTTCAAGAGAGGGAGCGTCACGGTTTGAAAGTGCAGAAACAAGACCACCACGAGCCACCAGCTCCTCCATCACTGCTACTACCACCTGCAACACTTTGTTCAAAAACAATTAATCTCCTTGAGTATATCCTTCAACATATCTCCATCAGTGACTGTTATTTGCAGTTCCAAAAGTCAATGGCCACTTACAGCATTCCCGAGTTCCCTAACACTTGTGGCTATCAGCTGGAAATCTCTTTCAACAAAATCATTATCATACTTCCTTCATGCAAGACACAGTAGACCACTACTGAGCTTCAAGGTAGGGGGAAAGGTACCGTGGGATCTGCAGTTGCCAAAGCTGCTGTAAGTGCATCTCCGTACTGAAATTGCCGCAGAAACTTGTCATGGTCCCCCATATTAGCCTTGTTTGGTCGGGCCATATAGTAATCCCCTTCCTGTTCCTCCCATGAACCCACCAGCATCCCAAGTCATTGCAGAGATACGAAATGGTCATCAATATGCAAACCATCAGCACAACCTCTCCGAGCTGACTGGCGGCAGAGGGAGAGACAGACAGGAAAAGCAGATAGCATATCAGTATATTAAGAAGTTGCACAAGTTTCCATCCCCAAAAGGTAATTCTACAACTGACCCTTACTGTCTTCTAACAATCACTGCCAGTGACCTCTCATATGGCACTGGGTTTCGCCAACTCAAGGAGATAAACCAAGCAGGAATAGGACTCTTTGATGCAGTGGCTTGGCCCCTATGATGTGTCAGTCAACTACCAATATCTCTGTGAGGACAGTTTGTTTGTGTCAAGAAAAATATTTACCAAGAGAAGGAGAAGGATAGTTCTATATTAGAGTAACTTGCATCAGTAGACAAACACAGGGTACAGAGTTGAAGTGCCAGCATCAGACCGAAACAGATTCAGCGCGACCACGCAAAAAGTAGCGGTAGTTGGCGGGGTGCAATTTTCGTGGTGTCCTTGTCCCTGTTGTAACCAGACTGGTCACTGCTTGTCCCACTGGTTCCACAGCCGTGGCCGGTTTCTTCCGCTGGCGGATGGAGAGAAGACCCATTGAGGTACCCACAGCCAATGTGGTGCATGGTGGTGACACAAGCATGCTCAAGATGGGGCCTGGATACTTGGCAGCATGTGTCACCTGGAACATATCGTACCCATTTCCAAATTACAATCTCTTTCAGGGTACTGCATATTCACACTGCAACTGCAACTGCTCAAAATTGCTTAAAAAGACCAAAGACAATGCTACAAACTGTGGTGACTGCATTTTGTAGGATGTGCTTCAGCTATGTGCATTAGCCAAAATTTTCTGACTTTTCAGAATAATTTGAGTTCAACTTTGGACTCTCTTGTCAAGCTTCATTTGTACAAAGAAATTCAGACGATCAATATTGACAAGACTGGAATGCCTAACTTGAAAATCCTGGCATATACCAGTATCAAATTGACTATCCCACCGCCCTCCATTGCTAATGAAGACGGATGGTTGTCATCAACGTAATCCGCACCTTGAATTGATTGAGTTCGAACACCTTAACATGGCCATCTAAAGAGGCTGTCAAGAGACGAGGGGCATCTTGGGCCATGGCAACCCCTGACTTGCTGGGAGAAGCCATGCATAGTGCAGTCACTGTCTTCTGGTGACTGCCCAACACTTGCAGCTGCTTGCCTCCTCCCACCACATCCCATATCTTCACCTCATTCCCCCCTAGCTTCCCATGCCCCCAGGTCAATAACACTTGCACATTGCAATTGCAAGTACCAAAGCTTAGTAGTGCATGTCTAAATATCCTCACAGTTTGTGCATTTAAAAATAACGCCAAAAGTTGTCCGTGTACTTGAAGTTAAACTTTTGGTGGCAGAAGGTTGCATAAAACTGACTGCAGAAAATGTGAAGCCCCAGTGCCATTTTCCCAAAGTCAATGAAGCTACTGAAGGAAGCCTTTACCCAGACTAGCTATTCTGCTACCCTGCTTTCCTTTCTTATGGGGTCCAAACATCGCGTCAACAGCCAAAAGGCTATAACAAAGTGTACATACTACATTCCTTTGAGTACAAGATACAGATGCCACTGAAAATGTAGAACTATCAAACAGATTAGCTCTTTTAAGTGTTTATTCCCATGTGTTGGATGAGTGGCACTTTTTACGAAATTCACAGGAGAACTGAGGGAAGTGTCTGCCATAAGAGTGTACCCACCTGCAGTCGCCAGGAGGCCTCCAGAAGGAAAGAAAAGTACAGCCTCCAGCGGTTTTCCATGCTGCAAAGCTCCCAAGATAAAGGTATCATTCAGCTTTGCTAAACCATTACAGTTGCGTTGTTCACATGAAACATTTTCTTGTAAATAATCTACTCATAAGACTTTGTTTGCCATACCCTTGTGGGCCGTAGACCCTGGCCCCAGTTTGGACGAAAACATAGGGAAAACTACCATTGTGAGGGGCTGACTCTGGTAGTGTGACTGACCTGGGTAAAGAGAATTAGTTCGGGCTTTCCAGATATCCTCTAGAAAACCCTTCACACAAGCAGCAATCTGCAGTGTATGAGTAGCCCAGAAGCTAGACCCCAACAGGGCCAGGGCTTTAGGCTCAGCCTCGAGATTTTCAAAGTTGGTGGACAGAGGTGCAGGAACCATGTTCTTGATGTTCCTCAAGAGGGTCACTCTCTGGTGAGAATACCCCGGACATTGTACCAGAAAATGGATTTTGTCTTCAGGTTGTCCGCACATCCGGCAATTACAATCTCCTTTTCCTCTCTGCAACTGTTTATTGTTCAAAGGTAGGCTCCCCGCCCTCAGTTTAAACTTCAGTCTAGTGCCGAGGGTAGCCTCCCGTAATATCTCTGAGGTAGGCCCTTCAGATCATCTTTACCTTGCCCATCTCACAGACTGGAAACAAGTTCAGGCAAGTTTCATGCCTAACTTTTCATTGGACAGTCTTTGGGCATCAAACATGGCTTTGGATACAACCCCCTCCAGGTCAGCTTCATCCAGTAGGGCCAATTCTTTTGGACTAATGTTCAGATGCTTTGAAATCTCTTCTATCCTTAACCGCCTGTTTCACAGGACGGATTGACTATTTTCTTGAAACCAGCACCCAACACCATCTCTGTGAACTTCCAATTTGACTGTTCGAAAGGCATTTCTTCAAACTGAGAGAGCTGTTGGACACTTTGGAATGACAGAAATTCTTGCCACTCTCCATCAATAAGTGTACTTAAGACCTACCAGACCTCAAAAATGTGTCAATACACCAACTGTAGTCGGACTAAAAAGCCTGGGGAGGAGAAAAAGACCTGCAACTGTAAGACATTTTTGGAAGTCCGTAAGTCCCACAGGCGTACCGAGTGATCATACGATCCTGTAGCCCTGCACCAAACACAGCAGGTACCATCACTACCAGTCTTGCATTCTAACTGAGTAGATCCTGAATTAGGTGGCCTCACACAACTAGAGCAAAATTGACCTGGATGGCAGAAGCGAAAAGTGAGAGGGAGCATACTGTTGCACAATTGTATCTTAATTGTATAATATCAACATACCAAAGATCAGTGCTGGCAGGGCTGGCTGCACCGCAACGCACATAATCAGAGTGCCCCTCCAGCTTCACAACTGCCTCCTGCCATGTGAAATGTTGTCTCATGTTATGCCAAGTCATCCTCTTTCGGGCACATGAATTTACTCTGAATACAAACGGTTTGGTCTGACATGGAATACCTGAGATGCCACATCCCACCACCGAACCGTCCGATCGTCACCTCCTGACAACACGTGCAACTTGTCCTCTGGGGAGTATCGTACCCAGTGCACTGCCCTGCAAGATCCACCCCGCCCCAGCCTACCTGTCAGTACTACCTACAATAATCGGATATTTTAGGTTTGGTTCCAGCACTGGTGGCAGGATTCAGAAGCTTCGACAAACATATCCTGATTCGCCAAGAATAAAGTGCATGAAGCACAGCCTACCAGCTCTGAAGGGAAGGAATGACTGAGGGATGTGGACAAACCCTGAGTGGCCCTTGAGTTGACGAAGAATTGTGCGACTGCCAACATCAAACACCTAACCAACAATCCATAAGCCCTCCTTAATAAACCATTCCACAGGAAAACCCACCAGAACACCGACAGCAATATCTCAGCAGTGTACAACATGCATATGCAAAGAACAGGATAGAGTTCTGTGTTGCCCTCCCTTAAAATTCTAATCTTTCATGTCTTGTTGAGAGTAGCTTCCACTAGTTTCTTTGGAGACTTACTTGTATGATTCCTGTTTCGCCACCAGCTACAAGGAGCTGTCCATCTGGTCGAAAATTGCCTGAATATGCCTGAAATGGACATACAGCATAAACATATTTCAGAAGCTTTGGCCACTGGCTGACTCACTGATTCCTTCTCTGGGCTCATCAAGTAGAGTATTCAGCTATTGACATATCTCATGTTGCCCACAGTTTCTCTTCCACACTCTCTTTTCTAGTGGAGCACAGGTAGAATGACCTACCACATCGGAAAAACGTGCAATTGTCTTCTTCACTTCACAGGTAGCTCCATCATAAATTGTAACCTGAAACGTATCTATGTCCAAACAGATGTGAGCATAGGGTACAAATGCCTCTGTCCACTGTAGAGTTATAGAAAGATGCTTTCCACGACAGAATACTAAATAAGTAGACAAATCTCCCGATGCATGGGCAGTGTAGAAGGTCCACATTACTGTGAAAAAAATCCAGTAATTTCCTTGAAGCTGCACCTGAGTACACTTTGAAGAGTACAAGATTTCAAGAGAGTTATTTGCTGCATCTTCAAGCAAACAATGGAAATATTTTGTCAAAATTTCGTTGTGAATGCCGGATAAGCTGAAACATTCTCCAGTTGAAGTGTATGTTATGCAGCCTTATCATCTCTCAATGTCCTCTATCCAATCATCACATAGTATTAAAGTCGATATAATTTTTCAAACTGGGATCTAGCAGCCGCCTCTTGGCAACGAAGACAGATAGGAGAAGTGGATTAGATATCAAAAGGAGGAAAATCTATTCCAAAGAGAAGATACCGCAGGACGCTTACTCGAGTGGAAGAGGTGACAGCGAAGTCATGTGGCGCAGCAGGACAGAAGTCGATTGAAGTTACCGCGGCAATCTGCTGTTGCGTCCCCTTGTTCTTAAAGGATTTCCAAAAATTGGAATCAACTGATAGTGCATTTTTAGAAGCCGGGTAAGCCCTCGGTCGCACAGGCACGTAGTTTGCCACAATTCCTTTATTCGTTTCCATGCCTGGCCCCAAACTTACGTCCGCTGACTTTAGAGACGCAGAGAAAGATGAGGATTAGCAAAATGCGAGCTTTCTCACATGCAGCTAATCCCAACCAGTTTGACTACATCTGAGCAGCTGTGGATCATGCTTGATCTGAAAAGGAAGGCTTGCATGCGCATCGCATTGTACCAGTAGAAGCGCTTCGCCTCTCTCCTGCATTGATTTCCGTCCATACTTGGCATTCACAGATTCAAGGTTTAGGGTTTAGGCACCTCTTTGCGTGCCACCCTTTTATACCAAGCTGATATCACCAGACCTAAAGAATATTCTTACATTGACACCTCTTTGGAAAGGGTGGATATGTAGGGTTTATGAATTAGGTCAGCTACCTATCCTTCCCCACTGCTCTCTCTATTTGGCCTAGTGTGATTGGGCAAGAAGCATCGGTGATGACTGTTGTGTGCCTGTTGCTTTGGAGAGAGACACAAAGGCAATGCGGACCCCACGACCATATACGACTGCCACTTGTAGCTGCAAGACACTGGAAGTGTGGCCAACCTGCGTCCGTGGCCTGCTTGAATCCTCGAATGTAGTTGGCCTGCTAAATATATTACACATTTGCAGAAGGCATGGATAAGGTTTCATATCTCGTGCTTCATCTTACTAAAGTATGTACTGTGGTCTCCATTGTTGTGATTCATAGAATTCATCTTTTGTAAGAGGCGGTTGCTTTATGATTTACCACAGCTCATCGTTTGGGAACGTGGACCGCACAAAGGACTAGGTACTATAGTGTGACCACACCACTCCTTTCTCTCGGTCGGACCTCAGCGATGGTATAAGACCGGATCGTTAGATTCTTTAACCAAGTGCGGGTAGTTCACCTTGAATCTCGGTGCGAGATATTGTGAGAGAGATTGATTTCCGCTGCCTGAGTTCTGCTGCAGGACAGGCCAGTGGTGCAAACTAAGGCAGTAATTCTTGTCATTTGAAGGAGATTGCAGCGCGCCCGAGATGGCGCAGGTGATAGGCCTGAAAGGGTTGCCAGCATGCTTTGTAGGGCATTCAAGTGACCTCAGCGGGGCGTTGGAAAGACCGACGTTGGCCAAGTTTTCCAGGCCTTCAAAGTTGAAATCTTCTCTTCTCGGTGGCAGGATTGTTTTTGCTAGGTCTGTGAAACTCACCGAAGCCAAAAGATGTAATCTGTCACCAAGAGCAGCTGGAAATGATGTGGTCAGTTTAGTGAACGGGCTTCCTGCAGCCGCCATGGCATCCTTAGTGCTAGCATTGGCTGGTAGCGAGCCAGTCATGGCAGCTGACCTTCCTCTCCCTCCTCAGTTCTCACAGTCCGATACAGAGGTTTTTCAGCCCAGCACCCAGCAGGCAAGCAGCCCCATGGCCAGTGCTGCCCTTGCTGCCCCGCCTGTTGCTGCCCCGAAGAAAGCAGATCTGCCGGAAGGTTCCCAGTGGAGGTACAGCGAGTTTGTTAACGCTGTGAAAGCTGGGAAGGTGGAGAGAGTGAGGTTTAGTAAGGAAGGTTCGACTTTGCAATTGACAGCCATCGATGGCAGGAGAGCAAATGTGACCCTTCCAAATGACCCTAACCTCGTGGACATATTGGCTATGAACGGTGTAGATATTTCAGTCTCTGAGGGAGATTCAAATAATAGCTATGTCAACATTCTTGGCAACCTGCTCTTCCCATTGTTGGCTTTTGGAGGGCTTTTCTTCCTCTTCAGGCGTGCACAGGGTGGTTCTGGAGGTCCCGGGGGCATGGGAGGACCCATGGATTTCGGTAGGTCGAAGTCTAAGTTCCAGGAAGTACCAGACACCGGTGTAACATTTGCAGATGTCGCGGGAGCAGACCAAGCAAAACTGGAGCTGCAAGAAGTCGTAGATTTCTTGAAGAATCCAGACAAGTATACTGCTCTAGGAGCCAAAATTCCAAAAGGATGCCTCCTGGTAGGTCCTCCTGGAACAGGGAAAACACTTTTGGCCAGGGCTGTATCGGGGGAAGCAGGTGTGCCTTTCTTCGCATGCGCCGCCTCAGAATTCGTGGAACTCTTCGTCGGTGTGGGAGCCTCTAGAGTGCGCGACTTGTTTGAGAAGGCCAAGGCCAAGGCTCCCTGCATTGTGTTCATCGACGAGATTGATGCCGTTGGCAGGCAGAGAGGTGCAGGAATGGGAGGTGGTAATGATGAAAGGGAGCAGACCATCAACCAGCTGCTAACGGAGATGGATGGTTTCTCTGGCAACAGCGGGGTCATTGTGCTGGCGGCCACTAACAGGCCTGACGTTCTGGACTCTGCACTTCTGAGGCCTGGTCGATTTGATCGTCAAGTGACAGTGGATAGGCCTGATGTGGCAGGTCGCGTGAGGATTCTTCAGGTACTTTGTCCTATTACTCTACCTGGTGATAAAAGTCCTGTGTGTATATATCCTACTCTTGGTAAGTCATCCAGTCAAATGTCGTGAGAGTTGATAGTAAAGTTTCTATGTTGGTCTTCACGTTGGTTGCAAGTTTCAAATTAGCATTTTCAGCAGGACCACGTGCGTTTTTGAAATCTATGTTCTCCTGCATCTGTTTTTATGTAATCAGATCATGTCGAGCTAATATGTTGTCCAGTTCCTTTGGCAAGGTTGAGCACAATCTTTTCAAATAAAGGTTGGCGATACTCTACTGACCAATTTTTGCTATTAGGGTATGACTAATGATTTGCTCTAGTGATCTTGGGTGGCATGGTCATCTAAGGGCAGATTGGAAGATTTTGAACTGAGCCAGGAGCACCATTGTTGCTGACCACTTGGCCCCTGCACTATCATTACATAGCAAATTGGAATTTCTTATAGTGATTTTATAGCTTGTTCAGCCTATACTTTACACACATGATCTTGCACTCTAGTAAGTTTGAAATTTGCAGTTGCCGACATGTATATGATTTCTCTTCTTTTGCAGGTGCACTCTAGAGGGAAGACGTTGGCCAAGGATGTGGATTTTGAAAAGATCTCGAGGAGGACTCCTGGTTTCACTGGCGCCGATCTGCAGAACTTGATGAATGAGGCAGCCATTCTAGCGGCCAGGCGTGATTTGAAGGAAATCAGCAAGGATGAGATAGCAGATGCTTTGGAGCGCATAATTGCAGGGCCAGAGAAGAAGAATGCAGTGGTTTCAGAAGAAAAAAAGAAACTTGTGGCTTATCATGGTATGGACTGTGAATCTGTTCAGGGAGCGGTACTAATTTTGTTTCGAGCAATATAGTATAGCGTAGAAGCTCATAGCATGCCAACGTACTCTTTGGAGCTGTCCCAATCAAAAGTCGTCAGTTTAGCAGTTTAAGAGTCAACCTAGTTAGGATACAACACCAAATTAACAAAAGAAATCTTTACCTCTGGTGCTTATGGATTGTTGAATATGTAATTGGTCTGCCTCTTGAACTGTTTCAATGAACAGTTTGCATGTGCTAACTACATGTGATGTCTGGTTTTGCAGAGGCTGGCCATGCTTTGGTGGGTGCTCTCATGCCTGAGTATGATCCTGTTGCCAAGATCTCAATTGTGCCTCGTGGTGGTGCGGGAGGGTTGACATTCTTTGCTCCAAGTGAGGAGAGACTTGAGTCTGGTCTGTACAGCAAAAACTACCTTGAGAATCAGATGGCTGTTGCCCTTGGTGGAAGGTGTGTTACTTGATTTGATGTTTGATTGGGCTTGGTAAAGGAACTGTAGTATCTCTCTATAAGATTTGTAGCGGGATAGTCGCAGGACTGGTGCAGAAAGGGCTCTGCATTGAAGGAACTTGCCTTGTGGAATGGCACAGAGCACTGGACTGGTGACAAGTTACTTGCACAGTACGGCAATGTTTGACTTCCTGTTGGTTGAGGTACATTGTGAGGAAAGTGTGGCTAGCTTTTGGAACATTTATGTCTCCTTGTTGACATCTTCTAATCCAATGGGCAGGATTGCTGAAGAACTTATTTTTGGAACTGAAAATGTGACCACGGGAGCTTCAAATGACTTCATGCAAGTGACACGAGTAGCGCGGCAAATGGTTGAGAGGTTTGGATTCAGCAAGAAGATTGGACAATTGACTCTTGGGGGTGGTGGTGGTAACCCATTCCTTGGACAGCAGGCATGCCTTCACATGACCATTTCCTGGGGATCTTGTTGCTCTGTATATGTTTTAGTTTCGCGTGCTGCATTATCCTTGTCAGTTGAAGTGAACAGTCATGGGGATGATTTGTTGCCCTCTGCAGGGTTTGAGTCCTCACTTGAAATTACTTTATGTCTCCAGTTATGCCGGGTTTTCTAGGCCAGTGCTACAGTGGTGTTACATTTATTCTAGGGACTTTTTTTTGTTTGACTTGTCTTGTTGGAAGTCTGAAATACTCATAATGCCTTATTACCTATCATTTAAAGGGCCCTGCAGTCAAGGTATGGCGGCGTAATGAAAGAGAGGTGTCCAAATTTGATGTCAATGAGAGGGGGTGGGGAGCAAGCCAACTGATGTTCCACTGGGATGGTCTTACAGGTCTCTCAACAATCTGACCACTCAATGGCGACAGCAGATGTGATAGATTCAGAGGTAAGGGAGCTGGTGGAACGGGCCTACAGCCGTGGCAAGCACTTGATGACCACTCACATTGACATTCTTCACAAGCTGGCTAGTTTACTGATCGAGAAGGAGACAGTGGATGGGGATGAATTCCTTCGCTTATTCATTGACGGGAACGCCGAGCTGTATATGAATTAGTATGAATTAAGTATTCATTCTCCATTTCTATATGAATTCTCTCCTTTTCCAGGTGATGATACTTGTATGATAGAGTATGTATGTTAGATGGATGGAGAAAAGTTATAGCCTCACAACTCACCGAAAATGTGTTCTTGTCTTTCTAAAATCTAGTAACTGAAAATGTGTGGACGTGAACACATTTCAGAAAATTCTGGATAAGGTACAAGATAGGTAGATTTGCAATCAAACACGACCTACTTTGATTGGTTACTTGAATACCTCAACTGGAGATGTTGGATATGTATGTCAGGTTCTTAGGAGATTGGAGAGGTTTTTAATTCAGGTGAATGGTGGTGAACTTTATCACTTGGCCCCTTCAACAAGTACCCCTGGTTGAAGGCATGTGTAATATCAAACAGTGGTTTTGCTCAATTTGGTCAAATGGAAACATGGAAGATTGCGTCTCACAACATTGCACCTGTTGGCTTTGAGAGTGAACACCTTTGGCAGGTACACAGAGTATGAGGTCTGAAGCACGGCCTCCTGGTTGGTTTTGAGGGTAAACACTCTTATCATTTTTGCGTGGCAGGTGATTTGGAGCATGGGTGTATATAGGCTTCCGTGAATCTTTGAATGTGTAGGGTGCTTGGTCTCATTGCTGTAATTACTGAAAGGCTTTGAAGTGGAGGTCAAAAAGTCCTGGCCTGAGTACTTTCCAGGATTTGAGATGTCTGTCCCCACAGGGTAGGAGTTGAACAGCTCAGAGGAAAAGTTGAGGTCGACGATTCTCTGTCGTAAAGGACCCGGCCATATTTCCTAGTGTATAAATATGTTCCTTATTTACCTGAATGCCCCGCCCGTGCGTGCGGAGGTAGTGCGTGCGGAGGTAATATGGTGCGGTATATTGCACAGTGCACATTATACCCGGTATAATGCACTGCTGCGCGCCTGTTTCTTTCCGCAGAGGAGGGACCTCCACTCAGGGCCCTCCTCTATACAGGATTTTAGAAATCTAGCTGGAGTCCATAAATATCAGAGTACAATTCCGTTATTTGCAGTCCCGGGGAAAATATGTGGAATGTGTCGAATTCTTGGTTGCAAAGTCCCCACTTTAAGAATGAAAAGTTTGTAAGATTTTTATGTAATACTTTGATGATGTCCTACAAGACAAGGCCAACATTTGAACCTGCACAGTAGTCTCATAAGAGTTGTTATCGAATTGGATATACACTGGTGTGGATGTGAATGGACTCTGTCAAGCCTAAAGCTAGCCCATCCCGTCATAGAAATATAATATATGATGCCTCCCCAAGAGTGATGGTGTCTCTTCACCCCCAAGGTGGACACCAATTGGTGGGTTGAACCCACAACCACTTCCGAGGTGGTATGTGGCCATTACCTCTACGCTACAACTTGGTTGTCCCCTAAGACCATCCTCCGCCGGTGGCTTTGTATGTGGGTACATCAAGTGCCTTTTTATTGAGGCATGTGCAGAGCGCTCAAGAAGATGGGGTGCCTGAAGCTGGATTGGTCCCCACCAGCTGCACGGCAAACCTCACGCCACCCTCCTACTGAACCTCTCGCTCGCCAGCGTCTCACGTGTGGGATGATCGCCTGACTCCAGATGCGCGCTGGACTCGTCTGGACTTACGTGACACATAACGGGCCGGAAGGACACGGCAAGGTCCGGAGTCCGGTTCCAATTTGGAGCGCACGCATTGTACCGTGTGCACCGGTGGGGCATGGTTTTTGTGTCTTATCTCTCTGACACGGAACTTTGCCGCTTCCGTGGCTGATAGCATGCCCCGGTGGTGGGGATGCTCTAAGAGCATCTCCACGGGGGTACACCAAACAACACTGCAACGGTAATCGGCCTCCAACACTCCCCTCCCCTAGCAGCAACCCAAGCGAACTACCCTGCACATGTCTTTTTTGGCTGACATGTCTTTTTTGGCTGACGTGCCTTGCTCCAAAGGGACCACCTGGACAGACGCCGCCTTATCCTCACGCCATAAATGTAGGCAGACGTGTTTTTTAGTCGCTCGAGCAGGTACCGGCAGGGCCTAGACGGCTTGTATCCTACACGAAAGGGCCCCGCGGGTGTGGATACCAGGGCTGGGTTCCTTTGCCGTTGCCGGGGCATTTAGGGACCCCTGGTGGAGATGCTCTTATGATAAGTGAGGAGGTTACTAAGAAAAAACAGTTCAATTCAACATGGATGTCTCAGCAACATACACTCTCATCAGGTACTCAGGGCACTGGATGATCTTTGTCTGTCTCATCAACCACCTGAATTAGAGTGTAGCTGGCAGACATACCCTTATAGCTACTCCACTCTTTGGCCCATACAAAACATTATGAGAATTTGTTATTCCAGTGTTGTGGGGGTATATGATATGCCTGGCAAGGTAGATGGCATGATGTGATGGATGTATGATAAACCATGCTCATGTAAGCAAAAAAGAATGTTCTATACATTCTAAGAATATAATTATACACTAACTTTGTTGTACATTTCGCTAAACCAGCTGAGACCTAATAGTAACACAGTTGTTACCAGAATAAAACAGACACGTTTAGCCAAGGCTGTAGTCGTTCCGGTCAATTTGACCCATAAGTTAGGTCTGCTTCAGCAATGAGTTCACATTTTTATTTTATTTTTAATCTTGCGCCGATGGCAAATCACCAAGACTTTTTCCTTGAAAATCCATATGGGAAAACATGTCATGGAATTCTCTTCCAAGACACACTAACTTTACCATTTTTCATGGCCTCTCATTTTACAATATTTGCGACCTTATGGTGCACGCGCGCGAGCTAACCGGTGGGCCCCTCGCACGAACGCCCCCCAACCTCCGCCCACCGTTGCGCGCGGTTGCCCAGCCGCGGCTGCAGCGGCTGCAGCAGCTGCGGCCCACCTGCCGCGCCTACGGCAGCCCCGCCTGCACTCCGCCACGCCCCCAGTCCGCTGCCCATGAGTCCGCTTCCCCTTAGTCCGCCAGACCGCCAGTCTGTCGGCCAGTACGCAGACTGGCCAGTCCGCCCAACAATCCGTTGTGCCCGTCTTCTGCCCCCCAGTCTGCCAGTCTACTAGTCCGTGTCGGCCGAAGGATGTGGACCGTCCATTCTGAGAAACCCATCCATGCCATCCATGTTTAGGGCATGGGAAATCGCAACATCCTGCCACTTGTTGTCCCGTTTTTGCGGTTCTTTGTTGTCCAATGTTGCGGAGCTGACTTTGCACGCAAGCGGCTATTCTTCTTGTTTAGGGCGATGTTAATGACGATGAAGGATGTGCCTGAACATGACAGGGCTGGCGGGGCTCTACAGCCACCATCGTGCATATCCTTCCACTATTTACGCCTTCGTTTTGTGTTGACGTGGTTTTTTTGGAAGACGATATGTGGAAAAAATGCATGCGTTTACGGTTTGTGGTGTATGGACGGGACGTTGTCCGAGTCTGAGCTCCTTCGTACTGCACAGAAAACCATTGGTAACACAATAGCGGAAATTGCGGAAGTATATGCACGTCGGGGCGTGTATACATTGTAGAATTTATATCCACCGATAAGACTATTGAGGGGAGGACGTCTCTTCCACCACATGTCTGGCAACTGCGGAGAGTGTGAACGGAACAGGATCCAGTCCGAAGGTCCTCAAACATCCAGATGCACCTCCTGAATCATCATATCTCAACCACTACCGTCTCCTTGCAAATTGGACAATGGGGAAAAAGACGTAGCCTGAGAGATGTGGATTCACGTTGCTTGTGGATGTTTGAGGTCATTACGACTGCAAATGCGAGTGGATCAACAGGCTTTTCGACTGCATCTTTGTCAATATTTTCTCTAAGCAGTTTGTTGTGCCATGAGTATGGGCATATGTTAGTCTGGTGGACGTATGAAATGCAACCACGGCATAAACGCTAAGCCAAGCGTGGGTCTGATGGGATATTAGTCTGGTCTGCTGGATTGTTGGTCTCTTGGGATATCAGTCTGTTGTGGCGCGAGTCTATTGTTCAGCGGACTACTGGGCCGTCACTGCCTGCCGAATTCCGCTTATCCCCAAAGTATCTTCTCTCGTCAGTATGTTGAACCGTCGGTCAGCTGGAAGTCCGTCTTTTGGGATATGAGTCCGTTGCACTACTACTTTACCAATTGTACCGTGAGTCTGTTCGCAGTGAGCCCGTTCGCAACAGTTCAATTTTCTTCTGACCTCTGGACCACCCTTCTATTTATCCACATTGTCGTGAGTCTGCTGAGCCGTCGGTCTGGTGGTCTGTCGGTCTCTTCTGATATCAATCAGCTAGACTGTCACGAAACCAGTCTGTTGTAGCGCAAGTCTATTTGCGTTGGGTCTGTTGAGCCATCATTGTGATCACGTGTAAGTCTATTGGACCTATTAATGCAACGACGGCGGGAAGGGGCGCCACTGATCTCACGCCACCTCCTTACTCGGACAGAAAGTGTGGTTTAGGGTTCAGCCTCTATTCTCGTATGCATGTTCACTCGGCCGCCTAGGGGACAGTCTGTCTTTTGGGATATTAGTCTGTTAGAAATCAGTCTGTTGTCGCGCAAATTAGTCTGCGTTCGCCAGTCTGTTGAACCTTCCGTCTGCTGGACTGTACGTGCAGTGGCATATGAGTCTGTTGTCGCGCAAGTTTGTTTGCAGTGGGTCTGTTCGGCCGTTTTATCATTAGATGTAAATCTGTTGGACATAATAAATGCAGCGACGGCGGCAAGGAGGCCCAGTCATGTCGCGCCATGTCCTCAGTCTCCGTACCAAACTCCTGGCCTCCGTCTCTGGTCAGTCTCGCCTCAGTCTCTTCGTTAGTCTGCTTAACCTCAGTCTTCAGTCTATCCTTGCAGTGACATATGAGTCTATTGTCGCGCAAGTTTGTTTGTAGTGGGTTTGTTCGGCCGTCTTTGTCATCAGGTGTAAGTTTGTTGGACTTATTGAATGCGACGACGGCGTCAAGGAGTCCTACTCATCCCGTCTGCTGGACTGTCCGTGCAGTGGCATATAAGTCTGTCTGTTGCAGTGGCTTACTGTCAGCACGTGTGAGGGGTCTGGAACTGTTCAATGCAATGGTGGCAAAAAAAGGGCGTCAGTCAAATATCGCCACGTCACTCCGCGGCATGCAGCGGCATGCAAGGGCATACCTGTTCTCCTCTTTCCACTGGACTTCTTTTTGCACTGTTTTGTTTTAGGCCCGTCCACCTCCCATTTATGCGAGCCCGCTTTCATTTGCACATGTTAGCTTTTCCAGGCGCGGAGAATCGCGTGAGCAGTGAATCGTCGCAACAACCGTCGCCTCCACAACACGCCGTCTGCCTAGTGAGTTTTCCACTTTGTGCTTTGGTTTCTTTCCATTCTCTTTTCCGGTCTACTCTGCTTTCTTATTCTTAATCACTCCATATCGTAGTCTGTCGTGTCATTGTCACTGCATCCTTTGTCTGATTCTGTAGCCATGGAAGATGCTTATGAAAAGGGTGGAGCGGACTGGTTGCATTTCGTGCACAAGTCCAGGCTGAAGGAGCGAAGGTACTCGTACTCACCTGAGGAGTATGATGCGAAAATAGTCGAAGCATTCTTAGACCTCTGCGCAATCAAGTCTGAAGACTCGAACTGGCAGAAAGATAAGCTCCACTGTCCTTTTTGTAAGGAAATTATCAAGAACAAAGTGCAGCTAAACCGCCATTGTGTTGACACAGGTTGCAAAAACAAGCGCCACATCCCACCTAGCTTCAAACCGTGGCCAGTACAAAGTTCAACATGAGGGTGGTTCATGCGGCCACCGCTAGACTCTGAGGCGCAAACCCAAAGGCCCGCACTTTGGCGGAAGTGCGCGCACGGTATGGGGTGGGTTCTATTGTTTCAATGCAAGATGTGCAGGACTTGACATCGCCTGTGGCTCCCAGAAAAAAGAAACTTAGTGATGGGGCCCAGAAGAAGGAAAGAGAAAAGGCTGCAAGGTCTGCTCGGGAGGCCAGGGCAAAATCTCAACATTAGACTCGCCCCAAGATAGTCGGGAAGTCTCACGGGCTATGCCAAGGAAACGGTCTACGCAGCAGACCCAGACCATAAGTAGTTCAAGAGAGTTAGTCTGCTGAGCCCTCTGCAGACATCATCCCACTAGAAGAAAAACGCGGAATAACCACTGGCCCCCTTAACCGCTCTTGTCTTTTATCACTCTATAAATCACTCCAAGTAATGGTAACCACTGGTTAGTGGTTAATTCCGATAAAATGCCACGGTGGCATCATATGGAGTGGTTGGAAGTGGTTTCAACCACTGAGTAATCCACGTGTAATATTTAATTTTATATTTATTATTCGATATTTGGTCAAATATTTATATTAATAATGATAATATCCGACATGGACGGGTACAATGATAAATTATGAGTGGTTAAAGACACCTCAGTGATGGGAAGTGGTTGAAACCACTTTCTACTCCACGTGTAATAATTTTTTTTTTTAGATTTTTATCATTTCAAAATATATTATTCCACGTGGACGAGGATAGTATGCATAGATCTGGAGTGGTTAAAGACCCCCCAGTGATTGGTACCACTTGCACAGTGGTGGAATGTGAGTGGTTAAGACCCTTTTGTAACTGGAACCACTCTTGTGATGGGGGTGATTGAAACCACTTGCTACTCCACGTGTAATAATTCAATTTTTATTTAAGATTTATCATTTCAAAATATATTTTAATTATGAACTATATTATTCCACGTGGACGGGGACAATATACATAGATCTGGAGTGATTAAAGGCCCCCATTGATGGGTACCACTTTGAGAGTGGTGTAGAGTGAGTGGTTACAGACCATTTAGTAACTGGAACCACTCGACCAGTGGTTACGCATGAGTGATTATATACACACCAGTGATTGGTATTACTTCTGTGGTGATACATGAAAAAATTTAGTGGTTTGTGTGTTGATGGAAAACCCAAAATCCATCCATCTATCGCTACATTCATCCATCCAGTCATGAGTGAGGGGACTTAGCGTTTTTTTTGTCTTCCCTGCCACTGTGGCATTTGTTTGTTTTCTTTGTGTTGTAGTGTGAATGCAGGGGAGTGACATTGAAATTTTTGTTGTTACTCACTGAGATTTTGCATTTCTACAAAGGAAGGGCCCTGGTACCAATGTGAAAATAGGTTGAGTTGTCCCTGCAATTTATTCCATACATGTTTCTAGGTTAAATCATGGGAACGATGGGGAACTCTTGGCCAGGATGAAAATGCTCAAGTACCTGTGATTTATTTCATCCACCATATGGACGGATTTCATCCCTGATTTTCCAGATTACTCTATGAGCGCGATGAAAGTCCGTGGTCTGGATGAAAGGCGATCAAACTCATCATCTACCTATTTTTATCCCGACGATGAACGGACTTCATCCCTGCAGGAAGTATGATGGCGGGGAAGCCCTACGGGTGTTGTGGGAAGTAGAATGGTGTGGTGTGTGCAACAGGGAGCTTGGCGCGCGTGCATTGAGGTATATCGATTGAGGAGCATGGTGTGGCATGAGGTGCGGCTGACAGAGGAGGAGCAATGCTTGGAAGGGTGTGCAGCTGCGATTACAGGGAAGCGGTGCCGTCTTTTGATGATCTATTTCTGAAAGATCAACTCACGAGGGAAGGACTTGCTTTGAAGAAAGGGAGTGCTGCAGGACGATTCATTAAGGGCAAGGGAGGCTTGATGCCATGTGCTACTGACAAAAGTGATGGAGGCTTAGAGGCGGTGCCGCCTTTGATTTAATCTCTGAAGGTGTGGGAGTTGCGGGGAAAGCAGCTCGGCGTCATGGTGCAGCTACCAACGGAGGGGCAGCAGTACCGCCGTTGCTTTCATGACCACGATCGCGGGAGGATGGGCTTCAAGGCAGGCAGCTTGGCATCCTGTGCAACTGCCAGATGAGGGGAACAGATCCGTTGTGTGTTTATGCTTCCTTCTTGCCAATTTCTGACGGTTGAGCTTACGGTAGAGGAGCAGAGTTGGTAAATAAGTTGGTAAATGACTCGGATCACCTGTAGATAGGGTTAATGAAGGATGTATGTACAGAGTAGAGAAATATCTGAGATGCGGACTAGCTTCTATGTTAGCATGTGTTTTGGTTCGCAGGAATGCTGGCGGATGATCAAGCCACGATGGTGAGTGTTGGGAAGCGCCAGTACGGAAGCACGATAAATTGAGCTATGGGAGGCATTGCCAAGAGCTACGGCAGCAGTTGATTGCGGGCAGGGCAACCCGAGTAGGTCGATTCTGTTTATGACAAGGCAAGAAAGACGGCGGATGAACCAGCATATGAGATCTTTGATTTTGGAAAAGCGCGGGTGTGGGCCAGTGACAGGAGGCAGTGTGGAGCTGCTGACAAGAAGGGTGGGTGTTAGTTCATGCAAGCAACCCACCACTTCAGTTTGAGTATAAATCAGTTAAGTCAGAGGTCGGGGCTTCTCCTTCTTCTTCTTCTTCTTTCAACTTAGGAATAGTTGTTGTGGAATTTTGGTAGAGACACTCTCAATGGAAATGAGAGAGACAGAAAAGGGATTTTGGAAAATGGAATGGGGACTCTGGACTTCAATCTCCAGGAGATTGTGGAGATGAATGGATCTAATGCATATGTCTGTGGGAGTGCTGATTGAGGGCAGATGTAATTCACCCACAATGACAGAATGGTTGCTATTTGTTTTGTTTTTGTTCTTTTGGCTTCATCATTATGAATCTGAACCACAATGCGGCTCTGGGATTTTGATGGTTAGATGTACATGCAATCCAGTATAGTTGATGTGAGCACTTGTGAGGGTTAGCTATGATTTCTTTGTAAACAGAAAGAGGAAGGTGTGGAGGTTGGATGCAGGAGTAGGGCACATGAATCATATGCTTGCACACTGTAAGGCAATTAGATTTCAAGAGGGCAGTGTACCTACTATGGGGGTAGGCTGTAGCTTTTTTGAAAGAAGATATCAGGTGGCATGCATTTGTTCCCTACTGCTTGTATCAATCAGCTTAGGAACATTCATGGACTGAGATCTGCAATCAGTGGGGCATAAGGGTCTTTCAAATAGTTAAAATGCAATTTTATGGAGGAGTTAAAAGTGGGGACTCTGTGATATCATGCCCTCTTCATGCAAAGGGAAAGAGAAGAGAAATCTGAAATAGAGAAGCTAGGGTTTTGCATTTTGATTTAAGTAGATGTGAATGATGTCAAAACACCATGCATCAGTGTACAATCCATGGGCAGGATATGAAGGGGTAGCAATGTCATGCCAAAGGGGATTTGTTTCTTAGATAGTTGTAGTATTAATAAAGAAGGAAAATGAGAGCTCATGTGTAGAAACTAGGGCCTTTGCATTCTGCTTTACAATAAAGTAAGTGACACACATATTCTTGCATCACTTACCTAGTCCAAGTATGGGCCAGTGGGTATCTCTGATATGTTTACACTGTGGATATGATCTGTTTCTGTATAAGTATCAGAATGTACACCCTGTGATTTTCCAATGATGACATATGTAGGGAAGAAGAACCTTGGCATATATCATGATCTGTTCACTAAAGAGACCCAATAAAAATTTAGATAACCTCAGCCCTATCCATGTCTTCTCTTCCGCTGCGGCGTGGATAAGGGTATAAAGTCTCTGGTCATAAATAGATTTAGAATGAATTAAGTAGGGTCTGAGTCATTTTAGAAAGAGCAAGTAGGTTGATGTCATAGGGCAGGGCCATGGAGCACTGCTCAAGAAACAATTAACTATAGTTTACCAGAAGGGTTTCATGCCCCTTCTTTTTCACACTACAGTGTGGCTTTTCCTTAATGTAGGATGTGAAGAAGTTTGTCCATCCTGCAAATGTGGGCTTTTGGCTCCTGTTAGTACGATATTCTTCCTGATGTTTACAAGGTTCTTGGGAGAATCAGCTTGGTCGTAGCAGCCCGGTGATTCATATCCTGATTCAACCTATTTTCAACCTGTTTTGCCCTCTTATCAGACTCGGGCCTGATATGCATATTGAAATCTGTAAGTTAGCTCGTTGGTGCAAGAGAGAGAGTCAGCTTGGTCTTTAGCAGGCCGTGCCATGTTCAAAGCTGGGATTGTACCTAATGTCATTCTGAACACTGCCTGGCAGCTCTGGAAAAGGGGAAAGAGATCGACATATTTGCAAAATGAAGGCCTTCTTGGTGCCTGCAGAATCCATGGCAATGTGGAGATGGCTGAACGTGTGGCATGAAGGTACCTTCTTCAACACATTTCACCCTGTTTTTCCCTGTTACCAGAATAGTCCCTAAATTTTCATGTAGAATTCTGCAAGTTAGCTCGTTTGTGATGTGAGGTTGCATGAGTTTTATATCGATCCTTCACGATGGTGGGACAACCGCAATCACCAAGTGTGGCTTTTCTTAATGTACGATGTGAAGAAGTTCGTCCATCCTGCAAAGGTGGGCTCTTCGTACCTGTGAGTACCATGATTTGGTATTCCTCCTAATGTTTACAAGGTTCTTGGTCTTAGCAGGCCGTGTTTCAATCTTTGCCTGCTCAGTTGCATCGTGGTGGTTCTCACAGACCAATCCGACATTACCTGACTACAGACAAACAACACGCACAAGAGGTCATTTTGGGTTGATGGTCGGTCAAATCCTCCATGGGTCAAGGACAATGTGGCGAGGGCACGTTTCAGCTTGTTTTGCCCTCTCATCAGACTTGGCCCTGAGATGCATGTTGAATTCTGCATGGGTGATAAGTAGGGTTGGGTGTTTGCTGGAACAATTGTAGGCTGTCATTGTCAGCCGCTAGCAGCAAGGGAAGGATGTATGCATGATTTGTGCAGAGCTTGGAGAGCTGAGGGAGCAGGGGTAGAGTCGGGCTGGTCCAGATTCATCCAAGAGGGCGGGACTTCAAGCTCACGATTACCTATAATTCCCTGTGGATCAATAGCTGCAAGAAACATGCATGGGTAGATGGTCAACTGGAAGCCGCAGCAGCAGCGACACAATTGTTAAAATCAGGCACTACTAATGAAGGCACCTTCTTCAACACACTTTCATCCTGTTTTTCCCTCTTATCAGAACTGGCCCTAAATTTTCATGTTGAATTTTGCAAGTTAGCTGTTTGAGTGAACCTTTGATAGTTTGGAGTGACTTTGACATGGTACTGCCAATGTGACAACAGGTAAATATCCAGTTCTAAACATGTAACAGCTGAGACGAGGAGAAGCTGTGAAATGAATATTTTTTTCTGACCCCAGTCAATGGTGCGACAATCGAGGCAAAAAGGTGAAATGTCTGTTGGATTACAGAGAGTAGCAGATGCAATTGACCATAATCATAAGTTGAGTTGGGTGTTCCCTAGAACAAATCTAGGCTGTCATTGTCAGGTGTTAGCAGCAAGGCAAGGATGTATGCATGATTTGTGCAACGACATGGATAGCTGAAGGAGCAGAGATAGAGTCCGGGTCCAGATTCATCCAAGAAGACCGGACTTCAAGCTCCAGATTACCTATGATTCCATGTGGATCAATAGCTACAAGAAACCTACTGCATGGGTAGATTGTCAACTAAAGGTAGCAGCTGCAGTTAGGCTCAGACTTTTATCATGGTTGGATTTTGTTGACAGTGTTCCAACACTTTCTTTCTGGGATTTTATTTTATTTTGTGGAGCTTGAATCCCCAATGGTACTTCTTTCACTACAATAGTGGTATGTGTTCCTCTATTCATGTTCCTAATCACTTGCACGCCACTGTAATAGTGGTATAATTTAAAACTGTAAGAGTAGCCAAATACACACAATTGCCTCCATTACCACTCCTGTAGTGGTATACGTAATCACTTATATATTACTGTATTAGTGGTATGAATTCCTCCAGTGGTATTCCTAATCACTTACACACCACTATGTTAGTAATCATTCCAATCCATAGGTCCCACTCAGAGAGACACCATGGATGATTCAAACAACTTACATATCACTATGTGGGTAATCATTCCAATGACCTGCTAAGAGACGTCATATCACATAACCACGGTTTGAGTGATATTGTATATTCTCAGTTTTCATAGAATGACTCTGTGAGTTATTTCGCGATCACTCAACAAGTGGTTTCGGAAGTCATTGAATTTTTCACTCCATCCATTTCGTAGCACCGACACAGGACACGTGTCCATGCTGAGAGTGTCGCCACGTATCAACATAATATCCAATATCATCCATGGACCACCAACTTCCACGTGTCCACTAGAAAATGGAAGTGATTACTTTACCACTATGACACGTCAGTTTACCACTGTGACACGTCAGAAGTGGTTGGTTTACCTCAGTGACACATCATTGACACGTCACAGTGGTTAATTTACCACTGTGACATGTCAGCGAACAGGTGGACCCGGACGTGAGTGGTTCGAACCACTGTCCTTAACCACTAATGCCACGTAATGTCTTGTACCACTCACTTGTCCTAATCCATTGGTTCTTCATCACTCTGGGGCCAGAGTGGTTTAGTGTCGTTTATCACTCAAAACGAGTGGTTAACAAAGTGATTATTCCGCGTTTTTCTTCTAGTGTCCAGAATGATGAATTCGCTAGGAGCGAGTGATAGATTGCAGCATAGCATAGATAGGATTGTGCCTACTTTCGGGAACCGCTACAAACCAACCCCCAGGTTTGGGAGGGGTATCATCTCCCGTCGACATTGTCTTGCTTGACCAGTCTCGGGCCCTGTGGACGCAGTCCAGTCCAAAGATACTAGCAGTGGAGTCTGTCCTGGCACATTGCGTCTGATACCTTTTGGGTTTCTCCCATTGGTGTGCCCAGCAGTGGACGATCCAGAGTTCTTTCGTTTTTTCTATAATTTCACCCAGTCCGGACAGCTCAGCAGAACCATCCGAGCAGCGGAGGAAAATTGGTTGAGCTCCCAGCTTGAAGATGAGGAGGACGTCTGTGTCGACGAGAACGAGGAGGTATTGCCCAGTCTGTCCCCATAGTTAGTACTCTACCTGCTCGGTCTGCTGCATCAATCTGCTTGTGGATTTGCTGGTCACTCCGATGGTTGAGTTTGCTCATCTTGCTTCATGAGTCCAGTAGTATAGTCCTCTCCTGCAGTCCACTGTAGGTGCGCAGGTGTCTTTTGTCATTGAGTCTGCTGGTTTAGTCCGTTGGTTCATTGGTGGTGTACCCCGATGCTGGTGAGACTACTTGTGAGTCTACTGTTGGTGAGTCTGATGGTGAGTCTGATGGTGAGTTTTTGGGTTTTCTGTCATATTCCAGAATGAACGAGCCAGTATTCGGGAGGCCATGTGTGCTTAGCAGACGGTGAGCTCCGACCCTCCTTTAGCAGTGAATCCGGTGCGCCGGGAAGTGGAGCGGGTGCGGGAGTACATATTGTTTAAGTATCTTGGCTCAGCAGATGCCATAGCAGCATTTGACTCTGGAGACGCCGCACGTGCCAACTCTCCGGTCAACACCATACTGACTGCAGACTTGGTGGACACAGGGCCCACCCAATCTGGTATCCAGGAGACTCTTGCCCACCAGACTCTTTCCCAGCAGATTCCCATCCTGCACAGTCTTGGCCAGCAGATTCACAGTCAGCACAATCTTGTCCAGCAGACTCTCGACTACCTGACTCTCGTCCAACATACTCCCATCCAGCAGACTGTTATTCATGAGACTCCCAGCCAGCAGACTGCCACTCAAAAGACGCCCATCCACCACAGTGCTGTCCAGCAGACTCCCATTCTCACTTCCACCACGGGTCTTTTTGGAGTTTGACGCTTGCCATTGCCGGTCATTGATACCGAAGCTGTGGACCTGACATTTGCCCGACTGAGGGTGGGAGAAGTCAATGCCAATGTGGATTGGTATAATGAGCTCCATCGCATTGTCACGGACGGCCGGTGACCATTTGTTCCCTTTCATTATTCCATGGAATTTACTATTGGAGAAGCGAATGAAATTCTCGAAGGCGCACATTTTCTTGCCCTGGCAGCCGTGAAGGTCCAAAATGCCCCGCCACTACTTGTCCAGCTAATCCTCATGGATGGACCCACGCCCTCAGGAGCTCAGACATATGCCCATGGCACATCCAACCTTTGGGATGCGCAGAAAGCACTTGTTTGGAATTATTGAAGAGTACTTTGATCGCATTGCAGCTTCTTTCCTTCATCATCGATGGATGCAGTTTGGCAATTTCCGTTCATACAATAAATTGCTAAAGGAGCTGCAAAATTTGAGGAAGTATTTGTTTCATTCAGATTCGGATGCGGGTAAGAAGAGTGTTGTGGATGAGGCGTTGCAATGATTTGCTGCGGTAATGGAGCGAGCAGTCTTCGACATTGTCTTGAACAGACCAGATGTGTTCAAAGTCCTCTGGTGCGGCTCCCCTTTTGAATACCGCATGCCAGCGATTCGCCATCTCGATGAAGCATGCGTGGAACGCCAAATCAAAGATATTGGTCTCATTGGCAACCTCCTAGAAGGTAATGTCGGTTTTTTCTGGACCGTTCTGAAGTCCATCGTCTTTTGTTCCACTCTGCTGTCAGACTGACTTTTTCGAACTCATCTGTTTCAAGAATGTCCGATTTAGACGAGCACGTGGGGGGAGGGGGGTACCTGGGCGTCCGTGCGCGGGGCCCACCAGTCAGCTCCCGCGTGCGCCATAAGGACGCAAATATTGTAAAATGAGAGGCTTTTTCATGCACATGACTACCACCTTATCGTAGGCGGCTAGTAACTCCAAAGTCCAAGCCCTTAAACGAATAAGGCTGATGTAGTTACAACAAGGGCAACAAAGATCGGTTTGCGCTGCAAAGTCCATTTCATTGCTGGAATACATAGACCATCACGAGGGCCATTTAGTGGTAACCAAAAACATTGTCAACACGAAGGTGAACTAGCTTTGTTTCTCTCCAAAGAGCATGCCTCATCTATCTCCATGGACGAGATAAGTTATGGAGTGCTAAAACCCATTTGACGTCTTTGAATCTCCATGCCCTTTCAATCTGCAACCCTTGCAAATTCAATTAAAATCTCCAAATTATTGTTTAAGACTCCACTGACCCTTGCAATTTAGTTCTTCACACATCAAAAGGGCAATTGCAACTTAGTCAACCATATGGATGTTATCCTTTAGTTGGTTTGTAACAACTTTGCTTTTGGAAGCAATGGAATTGGAACAAATTCCACTTTACATGCAGAATTTCACCGACAACTATGAAGCTTGGTTTGCTATTCCTATCATTGTGAATTATACCATCCAATTGCCACCTTTGCTTGGTAAAATATCGTATCAGTATCGTATATATTGTGTATAGCATATAAGTATGTACTAAGTTATAGCAAGATTCTCAGATATGTGCACCAGAGTCCCATTATAAAATTTTAGACATATCCACAATATATATTTGAGTATAAACTATAAACCCGCTGAGCATATTCCTCAAGTTAGTGACCCCACATGGGACCGACCAATTCTTCCTTGGGGGTCAACTAACTGTTCAGAGGAGAAATGAGTTTGGCAGTTACTAGGCTTGATTTTTTCATTTTTTTAATGTTGTTTTAAAAGGAGAACCCATTAACTTTATTTTATTTTATTTTCTTTGCAAGGAAGGGAAAAATAAAACCTTTTTGGACAGGCGCTAAGTTAAAACCACACCACAAACGGTGGTGAGAGAGGCTTGACTCAGTTATGAACTATGAACTCAGTTATGAACATGTTAAAAAAATAAAAAGTTAGTGTTGACTTCGATAAGTTGGTCTTGGCAGCCCTTTAACCCTTAAATGTTTCAGTTTCTATTAGCTTAAATATGATGCAGGTACCCCATTCGGTAGTGATCGGCGAATTTCTGTTGAGGGGGTAAGAACAACTCCCACAGCAGGCCAGTGGTGTTATTATTGCAATGAGATGTGATTATCTTATGGAAGGTTGTCACATAAAAGTTTTTGGAAGTCACAAAACTATTTTTTGGAAGGTGGTTTACCATCCCAAAAAATAGTTGAAAAATGAATATCATCTTCAGATCATTTCATGAACATTTACGTACACCAAGAGTATTTGATCGTTACATTACATTTCCCACAGTGACCAAATCCATCTCTACACTACCTTATTTACCACAAACTTTGCACTTTAAAATAGATGTGCTAAAGTGGACCCATAATGGACCGTATTTGACCATAGAAAGTTGATACACAGTTCCCCATATAAAAATTTATAAATGACATTCATCTAACAGACTGAAAACCGACATTTACAACATATAGAACAGCCAAAAAACATATAAAAATCAAGTGCCCAAAAACCCGGGATATAAGGTTGAGGGACTTTTGGCCAAGTTGATGCACAAGTCCTGCTACTCATGGCAGGGCCAATAAAGGGGAGGAAAAATGTCAGCCCGTTTACTGACCAGAGAGCCCACAGCTGTACAGGACACTCGTGGGTTGCCAGGTTGTCCCTGCTGAATAATGGTCGGTCGAAACTGTCTCAGATGGACAAACTTCATAAACTACCACTGTGCCTTCTTTTCCTGTGAGACCCCCACAATTCCAACAGCAAGGCGGGACTAGCTATGAGTGATGATACATGGTTACTATTCCCCATTTGTAAAATATCAAAGTTCTGTAATGGCAGTGATTCTTCTCAATTGGAAAGGGAGAAAAGTTCATACTATTTGCCCCATGAGCCCCAACATGAGTAAATCAAAAAATGACAACAACATAACTTTGTCATCTCTAGACCTCTGAACAATATGACAGTGATCTTTTGTGTTTGTTAGAAGATTTCGGCTCATCTTCTTTATGCCCTTGGAGTATATGTAGATTGTATTACACCAAGAGGCATCATACTGGGTACATGAGGGATCCTTTTCTATCAGTAAGCTCTTCACCCACTGGGGCAGAGTGGCCGCACCAGAGCAGGGGACGCATAAGTTAAGCTATTCTGTGATCAAAAAAAGGTTTTTTCGGATCTAGGTGTCAGATTATCTATGTTATATCCAATTATTGGCCTCATGGACTACTATTCACCCAGGCAGAAAGTTTAACTGATACCTAGGCGTAATTAGTTATACTACTCTCTGCACCACTCATCAGCCTCTGAAAGCTAATCTTTCAGCAACCGCAAGCCATCCAACCGTCCATTCTCAACTCTCCAGGGACAATTCATCAACTTACATCTTTTATGAGGAAACTGAGAGTGGAAAACACAAAACTTCCATGTTTGTAGAGCCTGGGCAGGGCAATAACTGGGAAGGGTGGTGTCTCCTCCTCAGGTGCCTGCTGCAACCTGCCTCATTCAATGCCTCTCCAGTTCTTGTTCTTCCCACCTTGTAATATTCTTTGCTTGAAAATAACTCAACCCTCCTGGTTTTGATTCAGCAAGTTTATGTAACCCTTAGAAGAAATGCCAATTGGGAAAGCTTTCTTAGTTCTACTAGAGCTACATGAACTTGTAGATTGGGGGTACATGGACTCCCAGGGTCAGCACAAAAATATCTCTACAAGTTATAGAATCGGTCGCCAGAAAATTATTTCACAGTGTATTTATGGCGAAATTTGGGCTTGGTGTACCGGCTGAGTCGTACCTGAGGACAGCGTTTACAACCTGGGTGACTTGGTAATCCCGGTCAACTAACCTGCCGGGGTTAAAGTCACCGACAAGTGAGTGGAGTTAACCGGGGTAAGTAGCCCGCTGGCTCCTCGCAGGTGTCCAAAGACCCTCTAGTCTTTCTCTCGTTCTCTCTCTCTCACACTCAGGGGCACGAAGGTCGATCTGCTTTCATAAGCGAGGGCCTGCAGTGTTAGAGCTGTGAGGAAGGATCGAACAGTGTCGACTGTTTTGGATTTTTTGACCTTTTTTGAAGCTGTTTCCTCTAGCTGGCGGGCCTGCATGTGGAGAGCGTAAGCTTCAATCTGTGAAGGCAGCCGGGAGCCGCCATGGAGACCTATTATTATGTGGTGTTCGGGGTGCTGGCGGCGGTGCTGGCTGTCCTGGAGTTCAGCAAGAATAGCAAGGACCGGATCACCACCACCCCGGCATTCTCTGCCTTCAAGAACAATTATCTTGTTGTGTACTCGCTTATGATGGGTATGGTGAATGTACTTCTTGGCTTTTTTTTCGATCTGTGAAGACAGGTGGACGCATTTGTGCAATGTTCTTCATGGCTGCGGACATCATGTGCCAGTTTGATTCCATTATCGGGAAAATGTGGCTCTTCTTTTATCTCACTTGTGCTTAGTGACATTTTCTGCTGAAGGGCAGGGATAACTATCCCGGTCATACAGCATCTGCCAAATTTCAGCTCGGATGACCTTTGTCTAAGATTCGAAGTAACAATCCGACCTGCGAGTAGATCTTCCTCAGTTTCTTGTGAGCTGTTTGGTAGCCATGATGCATATATGCATAGATCTGCCATTTTCGGTTCCAGATGCCAATGACATTACATGTCAAATCTTTAAGGTTACCTGGTTCTGGCGGTCTTCTGCATTTCAAGATGAGTCTCGCTCTTGATATGGCACTCCGATTGCCATTGCCATTGCCATTGCCATTGCCATTGCATTGTCTGGCAATGGCATCTCAGATTGGAGCTATACATTGCTTAAAATGAAATCGATTTGGATTCCATTGCCCCCTACCTTGACTAAACTGGACCAGCGTTTTGTGTCGTCGATAGTTGGAGCAAAGTAGGCTCAGATCTACTGATTTAATGGGAATTCGTTGATGTTCCAGCTGACTATGATTTTGGTTCCTCGGAGAACCGTTTTTTCCAGTTTCATCTTGTGAAATGTGTCTTTTCTTCTGAGAACTCCTTCTGTGGTCTTGTCTTTTGTACACCACTTGTGCAAAAGAAGAGATGAAAGAAAGAAAATGCATGAGATTCAGTTGGAGTTGCCTGCAACTTTTAAGATTTTGTGAGCTTTGAATTAGCCAGCAGAGTTTTCCTTTAGTTCTTGAACTGTCTTCCTTCATTGAACATGTTCTCTGTGAATTCATCCTGCCATGACTACCCCTTGTAGTTGTAGGCTCTATTATCAACAAACCAAGACCTACTTGCCCCTCTCCTATTGGGGATTTTCCACATAGGTGGTTTTGGCTGAGTGCATTAACAGTCTGTCCAGATGGTGCCAATCATTTGCAGTGATGCCCAGTGTGAAATCTAGCCTCCAGCTCTCAGTTACCGCTTGGGAACAAGAACTTGGGGCTTTTATTTTCTAATTGCTTTCCTGAAAATGATTGGCGCAATCTGACCACCAGTGTCTATGCACTTGAGTGGTAGGAATCTGCAGCTTGTGAAGATAGATATTGTACAGTGTGAATCACAATCCACCATTTCTTGCAGAAATATCACACTCAATCCTGCTAAGTAGTTATGTCAACCCTGCTTACATGTGTTGATGGAAGGGATTTATCTTAGTAGCCTGTTATGGTGTGTTTGTTTATCTGTTTGGGGAATGCAGCGGGGGACTGGTTGCAGGGACCATATGTATATGCGCTGTACCAGCACTATAAATATGACCAGGGAGACATTGGCAGGCTTTTCATCGCAGGCTTTGGATCCTCTATGCTATTTGGCACAATTGTGGGCTCTCTTGCAGACAAATAGTGAGTTTAAGCAAACTGAGAATTGATTGCGATATTTTATGCTTTTCATTACTTGGACCTTTTGGAGGTATTGATAATGACCTTAGTTCACTGAAGACCTCATTAATGGCAGTCTAGGTTGTTAGCAGATGTTTGTCTAGGTCAAACCTTGCTGCAAGGCTTCATCATCCCAGGCTGCAAACTCCAGCAGTTGGATGCTGGGAAGGTGGACTTGGATGAAATTAAGTAGGTCATCTTGATGATCCAGATTCCATGACTATTAACTCATGTTGTTCAATGCCTCTCTTCCAGTGGGCGCAGGACGGCCAGTGTCACCTATTGTGTGACATACATTTTGAGCTGTCTCACAAAACATTCCCCACAGTACAGAGTGTTGATGCTTGGTCGGATTTTGGGAGGGATTTCGACGTCCCTGCTTTTCTCGGCGTTTGAGTCATGGCTTGTTGCAGAGCATTTCAAGGTAAAATCTACCACATCAATGTGGCCTTACATTGTGGACTTAGAAGTCCCATGTTTTTTCAAATTTTCCACTTCTTTTTGTACATCAGACTCCCTGTCTCTGGGCATTGCAATTCCCCCGACAATAAAGACTTCTGTGAGATGCACTGAACTGCTGAAATTTGTTCTTGGTCTTTTTCAGAGAGGATTCGAAGCACAGTGGTTGTCATTGACATTTTCAAAAGCCATTTTCTTGGGGAACGGACTGATTGCTATTATTTCCGGCCTTGTGGCGAACACTCTGGTGGGGAACTTTAGTCTTGGCCCCGTCTCACCTTTTGATGCGGCCGCATGCACGCTGGCAGTAGGCATGGCCATCATCATGTTTACCTGGACTGAAAACTATGGGGACCCTTCAGAGAACAAGACCCTTTTTAAACAGTTTGAGCAGGCTGCTGCTGCCATAGCTTCTGGTACGTACACTTTTTGAATTTCCACCTGAGAGGTTTGCACAGTTGGAGAGGTAAGGTAAACTCTTAATATACACATGGAGACGCATAAGCTTGGTGGGTTTCTTTGAGCCTGAGTATTGCTGCATGTATCTACACTGGAGCCCATGGAGAACTCTTACAAGTATTGTAGGCATTAAGAATAGCTTTAGTTTACCAAAATGTGAACTGACCTATCCCCATGCAGGTGAAAACAGATAATTGCTAGTAGCAATGTGCTGGCCTCAAAAGCGCAAACTTCTTTGCCATTAGCATCCTTTCCATTGAAGTCCATTACTTACCGATGTTTCTGTCTGTTATTGTCAACAGATGAAAAGATTGCCCTGCTTGGTGCAATTCAGTCTCTCTTTGAGGGCTCTATGTACACATTTGTGTTTCTATGGACACCTGCCCTGAGCCCAAATAATCAGATAATTCCACATGGGTTCATTTTCGCAACTTTCATGCTTTCCTCCATGCTCGGCAGCTCATTGGCATCTCGGCTCATGGCCCGTGCTAATCTCAAGGTGGAAGGCTACATGCAGATTGTCTTTCTTGTCTCTGCAGGCTCCCTCTGTCTACCTGTTGTGATCAGCGTGAGTCTCTCTGCCTCCATTTATTTTAATGCTGCATGTTGCTTCTCACCAAGTGGTAGCCTGACTATCCCCCCGGGTGATTGATGAAAGCAAGTGACAAAACTTGAACCTTTATAAACCTGAGGTAGTGACCTGTGTCTCACCTTTGACCGCTTTTGGCTGCCAAGTCCCGTATGTGGTACTCTCCTCTTAGGAGTGCAGATTTGCCAAGGGTATGTACTCTATATTCAGCTCTTTTGAGAGCTCTCTTTATATGACCATGAGCGTTTGATATTCAGTCTCTTCAAATTGTATAGTTTGCCACCACGTGACTAGCTGACTTACCATGTGTTGTTTGACCCTTTATCTCAGTACTTTGTAGAGCCAGTGGTTGGCGTGGGTGGAAGCATCTCACCTGGAGGGAGACTCAACTTACTTGGATTTTGCCTTTTTGAGGCCTGCGTGGGAATATTCTGGCCCTCCATTATGAAGATGCGGTCACAGTACATTCCTGAGGAATCAAGAAGCACTATCATGAATTTTTTCCGAATTCCTCTGAATATTTTTGTGTGCATGATTCTGTACAATGTGAGCAGCAATCGACCCTTCATGCCTCAAATAGATCTCTGCTTATACACAACTTCATGATTGCCTGTAGCATTTGTAGTTACCCTGATTTCTTTGCGGTCAAGGACAGTGGGCTGTAGAACAAGTGGCTTTTCAGTGCAGGGGAAGATGATTTCTGTTTAGTAGACCTCAAAGCTTCAGGAGTGGGACTAGAGCTTATTATAGTCAGCACACTGTCCTGGAAGGCCAGAGTGTCGATTTAGGCATGCAGGTACTCAGCAGAGACAAGGGAGAGAGTGTGTGTAACTCATGGTAGCCTCACAGCTAGACCTACTCTTGAATTTGGAGGCAAGTCTAGTTGCGCTTTGGTATTGGATGCTGGTCGTGAGTATTATAGGTCAGTGTCTGAACGCTTGCTATGAAATGGGGCTCCGGTCATGGCATATGCTCAACTCCCCTAACCTTAAGATCAGCATGTCATTTGACTTCTATGTGATGTTTCAGGTGAGTGCATTCCCAATCACAGTTATGTTTGGGATGTGTTCAATCTTCTTGGCCATGGCTGCGGTGCTTCAGCGACGGCTTATGTTGGTGGCTGACAAGCATAAACAGCGTAAGTTCTGTTTGCTCAATGGTGCCTTGCTTTTCTATGCAAAACTGGGTGCCATATACCCCCCACTGTTTCCCCTTTCTGTTGTGTTGTCTCCCATGTCAAGGCTTGGCCTTGTTTAGTTGTCGTCTGGGCAATTGCAATCCCTCTTTCCTCTCTATCGGGTTGCTGTTCAAAAGTAGGCTTCCCCCCCTGAGTTCAAATTTCAGTCTAGTGCCGAGGGTGGGTAAACCCTCGAGGTCATCCATGATGGCCTCTCCCATGTCACAGACTGGAAACAAGTTCAGGGAACTTTTCTGCGTAACTTCATTTTCATCAGACAATTTCCTGGCAACAGACATGGCTTTGGACATTAGAGCCTCTAAGTCAGATTTATCCAGCAGGGTCAAGACTTGCAGACTTAGATTCAGATCCTTGAGAATCTCTTCTACTGTCTTCCGCCAGGACTCAGCCTGTTTGACAGGGCGATCCTGCTTCCAAGATATAGAGTCGATTAAGTTAGGATATCTGATATTAGACATACGTTGCAGCTGACCCCACCATCTAACCTTGAATTCATCTCGTCGGGAGCTTAAGGAAGGGATGCCAAACTCACTGAACAGCCACGTTGGCTGTTTTAGAGCATGCTGACATGCACTCCTTAGGAGAAAGAAGATGGCACACTATTGCGAGGAAAAATGTCCACTATGTCGTCAGGGTGGAGCTTGCAACACTAGCATAGGGCACAGTGGGTGGTGGTTGAGACAGTAATTGAACATCTGTAGCACATGTATCAGGTCATGAAAGTGGCAATAGTTCTATCGGTAAGAGGCCATTCAAGCATCCAATGAAGGTTTAAAATTTATAATGTGGAATGGGTACATTACAATGGGAAATTCTTGTCACCATGTCCATCAGATAATTAGACCATTTCGTCTCTAAGCTCTCTTTTTGTGCCCTTTCACAGGATCAGCTGAAAACTGGGTTGCAGAGAAGGAGCATGATTCTGAAACCGACCCTCTCAACATTTAACTTGTGAAGAATAATATTCTTTGTAGAAGGCCACAAAAGAATTAGTAGTATCCTGTCAAGCTTGATGTAAGGAGATGATGAGCCATGTTGGACCATTGTAAGTGCCGACTGTGCACATTACCTTTTCAGTACACTAGGTTGAGGTCTACTACTCATTTGAGGAAAATGTTGAGGAGGTGCAGGACTCTTGGAAACGTTAGCGTAAGGTATTTTTGATGAATTGCTTTGTCATCAAAAGTGTGTGCAGAGTAGACACGGAACAGATTGCCCGGAGTTTTCATTATTTCCATGTTTGTGTCTCATACCAAATTCTTTGTATCATAAGGAGCTGAAAGCTATGTATGGTCTATGGACTTTTTATATCATGCCTTTCCAGTGTTGTAGCCATGTGCCTCTTTGTGACCCATCTTGGATATCCCTCACAGTTTGAACACCTTCCCCCTTTTTGCTGCAGACTAGATGGGAGCGTTTTCAAGATTGTTGGATCTTTGATTTGGGACCTAATATCTGGATCGGGAATATGTACCCCAATATGTACCCCTTTAACAGGTAGTTCTCAGAATTTCAAAGAACTGAGGAGAGTATTTAGGTTAGAGATAACCAACAAAATTTTCCACATTAAGTGTTTGATGTGATCCGTCTGTTCTTTGGAATTTTTGCTAGTATTCGGACCTTAGGACATATTTTGACATAAATCTTTCTAGTATGGGGACTGGAGAAACTTAGTTTTCCAAAGCTTGAAAAACAGGAGGATATGACATAAATCAAATATCTGCCAAGCACTGGCTTTAGCTGCCTTTCCAATGAATGCTACAAGAGAGAACCTCCCTTATTTGAATGTATTTATTGAAATGGTGGTGCATTCTCTCACCTGATGTGGGAAGTAATGGTTCTATGCAGCTTCCATCCACAGCGGACTTGCATCTGCCATTATAGAGGAGGCTGAGACCTCCCAATGCATAATCATGGGCAGGTGCAAGGCCAATTCCAAGTTGTGGATTGTGGTGGCCAGCTTCTGCTAATGTGCCTGTGAAAAAGTCTACTCGCCCAATACGTCATGGCATAATCAGCCACTGGAAATCTGAGCAGGGCAAATAATTCTGTTTCTTCAAATTTGATGTCAAGAGGCATTTGTATTTCTAGGGACTGACCTGTTTCCCTATCAACCATTGAACACCTCTGTCAATGGATATGAAGACTTCAGCTTAGAAAACAACAGGTAATGCCTCTTGCAGCAATTGGACCCCTAAGTTGCAGTCTTTGCAAATTTCCATCTTGACTGAATTGTTGAAGATGATAAACCTCGCCACAGGGCAATCCAGAATAGGGTTATCTTCTCTTACCATACCCCTCGAACAACTTGTATATCCAGCAACTTCCCTATAGAGGCCCATGGTGACACATCATTAGGGAGCCATCTTCAACTTCAACGCTCCCTCTTTATTCACTGTGTGTGCCCCACAGCTGGAGTTGAAAGAAACATGAATGGTAATACAGGGTGACATTCATGATGCATCTTCCACATCCACATCCACCATGCTCCTGCAGTTAGCATAATAATATGTATCTATCCCTCTTCGTCTTTTATCGGTATCCCCCCTTCTACCTCAGATCCAATGCTACAGCAGTCTAATCCAACTACAATGTTCATTAATGTACAAATAAGAGCCAAGCAGCTGAGACAGACGAACAAGTATTTTAGTGGTGTAGCTCAATATAGCTATCATTTTCCTGGTCCTCCTTCCAGGCCATTAGCCTGGTGTTACCCCCCATACACATACGGCCAAACAAGCTGTTCAGCCATAAACCCCCCCGAACAGGGACCCACCCCCCTGGATACTCGCAGCCAATGCAATCAACTTTCACGCTGTGACAGGCGGGACTCCTCTCTTCCTCAGTCAATAAACTATCAGTCCAACGATGGGCCAAGTAGGCCATGACAGCCTCATGGCTGTGCTCCACCACCTCCTTGGGAGGCACCAGTAGCGGATTCTGGTCCAGCTTCAACCTCTTTAGGTTCCTCAGCTTTCCAATTGATAGTGGCAGCTCACGAACCTGATTGAAACTCAGATCAAAATCTGTCAGAGACGCCAGGTCCCCAATGGAATCGGGCACACTAACCAGGTCGTTGAAGTTGCTGCTGACATTGAGCGTCTCCAAGCTGGAGAGATTGCCAATCGTGGATGGCAGGCTCTGAAGCTTGTTGAACTGAATCTCCAGAACTTTCAGGGCCCCAAGCTCACCAATTGACAAGGGTAAAACCCTCAGTTTGTTGAGTTGTAGACAAAGCTTTTCCAAGTTGATTAGTTCCAGACCCAGGCTGGAAGGCCAGTACTCCAGACGGTTGAGGTTTACCAGGAGCTCCACCAGATTACTGCACACATCTTATACCTCATCAATTCAACCACTCAACCACCCCCCAAGATACAGCATTCATAGTTACTGGTAGAAACCTCACATACCATAAATGAGCAATAAGAGTCTTTAAAGAGTGACTCCACACCTACTGCGGCAAATCTTGAATAAGCCCCAAGTGAATCAGACTGTGGAGACCTGTACCATATAGAAGGAACACTAGCACCGCTTTCTCAAATGAGAAGATGATTCATCTGGTAATAAGGATGAGGCTCCAGAGCACAGCAGATGTTACAGGTTTGGCAGCATCATGTAATCCTCTATACGGAGTACTGACTTACTCAGGACAAGGAGAATTTCAGACCATTTGCAATGTGCTAGGACTGATGCAACCGTGCAAGAACAATTCACCCACATAATGTAGATTGTCACCAGCTATCTTGGTAACTTTCTATCTGCCAAGGGACAGTCACCAAGAGTCTTCCACATATATCACACAAGATGAACCTACCACCTTCCAAGAATGGGACATATCAAGCAGGCCTCTCCATAGATTCCACTTCTCCGGACAACGATGAGGCCGACATGTCAGGTTCAGTTTTCCTGGTCACTAATTACAGTTCCAGAGGTTCGCCCGTCTTGAGAGAAACAAAAAAGAAACAAATCTGGTAAACTTGTCATTGCAAAACTCCAACAGTGTTGAGGAGCAGAACGGTACCTGCAGCGTCCAATGGACTCTGGCAAAGTCCTCAGCAAATTGTCCGACACATCTAGGAACTTCAAATTTCTCAGTAAGCCGATAGAATCCGGCAGTGCCTTGAGTTGGTTTGAGTGCACGTCAAGCGTAACCAGATTCGTCAGGCTAGATATAGAGTCGTGTAACAACTGTCATAAGCCAGTAGAAGGAGGAAGTTTGTCAACAATTGCGACATGTCACATCCAAACGAGTCATATTCTCCAATTGTTTGGAGCAAGCCATTGGCCTGATCCCTTTACAAAAGTCCTACATACGAGAAAACCTGAGTATGAACTAAAGATACTTACCTCCAACCGATTTTTCGAGATATTCAATGAAACAAGCGACCAGAGTTTGGCGAATGATTCTGGCAGACGTGTCAAAGCTCGCCCACTCAGATCCAAGTCATGGGAATGCTTCTCGTAAGCTTCTTGCATGTCCATCGCAATATCCAAATCAAGCTCCTCCCCAGGTTGAGGAAAGCCAACCGCAGGCAAGTCAGAGTTCTGATCAAGGGCAAGCTCGGCGCGGTTCACCATCTTCTCGTACCTTTCGTGGAGGTCTTCTAATTGGATCAAAGACTTATACGGCAGCTTCTCTCTCTGTGCGGCATCCTTCAGCTCGTTCTCCTTCTCCGCCTAAGTTTATCGAACGCGTCAGTACGTACAAAAGAAGGAAATCATTTGAGTACAGGTCACACCATATGCGAGCTACATGATGATCCTTTATGCTCGTACCTGTAATACCTCGACAAAGAGCGCACCAACAGTCTTCCCTCAGAATTCGAGGGAATGTCCACTTTAATGTAAATTGGGATTAGATTAAATCTCAGCTATAAGAGACACCTAGCAGGGAAGGGGGGATGAGCATACGTGTTAATGCAGCGAGAGGGGGATGCAAGTCGAAACCTCCCAATCTACAAGGCGCGCAGTTCAAATAGCTTGGAATAAGACAACAGCGCCCGGATAAATATGAAAGAGAAGCTCAACTTCTGTACTTTGGCAGACTAGATGGACACTCAGAAACTAGAACTTCTCGAACAGATTTTCTATTACTCAAACAGCTCACTGACCGCGGGCAAGAATCATCTACATGCACCTGGTATCTAATTGGAATTTCAAATACGTTGAATCACGAATCTTAAAAGCACACATGTCGGCAATCATTTGAAGCTTAGGAACCGATCCAAGACAAACCATTCTTTTCCGGAGATGTCGTATAATGGTAACTAGGCATGAATGAACAGTCATCAACATATATATCAGGAGCTCAAGGGCATCGCAAAAAGCTCGCAAACTGAGGCAATAGCCATGTAACCAGCAAGAACATCAAAATCTTTTGCTATCGACATGAATATGAGGGACATCATGGTGTCCAACCTGTAAAATCCTCCATCGAACAATATTCATGCCCTCTGGAGCGGCGGCCAGCGCCAATTCGTTCAACTGCTCACTAACACGCAGCTCAATGCTCAATAGTGACTGGCGCGCTGCACCAACTGCCTCGAAATCCGGCCGGGGCCCTAGCATTTTCAACAGCTCCGAGCCAGAGTCAACCACATTCGGCTCTTTCGCAGCCATGCCTCTAATCATTTCTCTGGAAACAAGACGACTCCGATTCGTTCCAGAGTTCTCGAGCTCCCTTTTCTTCTCAAATGCAACCGTCTTTCTCTCTCTCTCTTGCCTCCAAGAAGAGAAATGGAGAAAGCACAGCTCTGGCAGCGAAAGAATCTGCAGGTGACGACTTTGTTTGCTGCTGAGGCATCTCCGTCCCGCTCCTTCTGTCTCTCTGGCAGCGCGAGGCGCATTAAGACCACCGCACTCCAGGCAGGGCCCGCCCGGCCCCCACGGCCGCCGCCTGCGCTGCATGTGCACGTTGTCCTTCACTTCAAGTTCCGTACGTTGTACAATTACTTCCATCCATTAGTTTCACGCCAGCCCGGAGGTTCGAACCCTGGGCCACAAGGTTAACCCCGCCATCCTTCTACCCGGAGAAACGAACCGTTAAAAGCACTTGAGGCTTATTCTGCATTATTCACAGGTCAATTATTAGATACTGAATATGCAGCTAAGGGCAGAATCGGGCACCAGTGCCGCTTGGGCATACCTCAAGTGCTTTTAACGCCAAGGTACGGGCAGCAGAGGGCCGATTCGGCCAGGTTCGCCGACCCAGGTCTCGCCCGCCTATTCTCAAGTACATTCAAACCTTACCCGTAAGTTACCTACATGGCATGGGCCCGCTGAGCTGCATGCTGCCGAGAAAACTGGCAACCCCAAGGTGAGATGCTTTCGCGAGGCTGGCAGGAAAATTCGGGCAGAAAGTCATCTGCCCGGCCCATTACATGGCGTAATGTGTCAGGAGTAGTGGATTCTGACCGCGGACAAAAGGTTACAATTCCGTCGAGTAAGACTTAAGTAAAAGGCGGGCGGCAGAAACGACTACCTACAGCCTATTCGATAGGTAGAGGGAAGTCCCTATGAGGATGTTTGTTCTGAAGTTGGGTGGACAAATACATGCACGACTGATTTGAGAAGGAATTTCACTAATTGTTTTGCTTGAACGTCGTCGCAGTGTGTTTTTCTCTGGCTAAAAATCGCCAGATTTCGACCTGGAAAATCGGTCAGCTACTTGTACAAAGGAATTATGGGGGGTAAAATCCGAGATTTGTGCCAGAAAGCACCAGCAGATGAATTTTAGGAGCCTAATTTTGCCAACATAGACCAATTAAAACGTGCCACCTGGAATATAGCCACTTTTCTAACTCTGTCACCTCGTTATTCTCGCCACATGGGCACTGGGCTGAATTCACAGGTGGCCCCGCCTCCGATTTTGGAACTATGAAAAAAAAAACCACTGGTCCTTGGTGGGCAGGATCAAACATTATAATCTTTCTTGCACGGGCTGCCCATAGTAGGTGGGTATCCAGTCGTGCAGTGGGCAGGCCTGAAACATTCTAAAAGGAACCCTCATCTAACTGGTTAAAAAATACTGAGAAGTGTAGAAAGCATCTATGTTTGATGCGGCCTGCTACCCAGCTCGGCTACAAAGCATACGGACAGCGCAGTACAGCAACGCTCCGAAAGTGCCGGCAGGATAAGAAAAATCGGTGCAGCAAAATCTGATGTGAGTACGGATATTTACGGGAGGTACGACTCGGACAGTACGGTGCGCCGCGGTGTAGGAAGGTACTGTTCTCGCCTGTCGTTACTTTTTATAAAACCCAGTCAACGGTCGTTGGCGCTACTCGTCCACGAGGGTGGTGCTGGGGTCAAATCCGCACACAAAAACAAAACTCAGGAGTCCCGGAAATAGTCGAGAAATATGTCAAGAACATGGGTACAGAAGCAGAAGCAGCCCTAACAACAGCCAGGAAATATGGCTGCCAGTACAAGAGACAAACATATAGAGAAAGAAGACTGAAGCCAAGCCTAAAATACTCCTCGCAAACTAGGGTACTCTCCCCTCGAGGGTGGGCTATTTGGATTTCTTACTATGTTGGATGGGTGCTATGGGTCTTGCTAGAGTCTCCCCCGCAAGGCTTACAGCTGGACTGCAAGATCTACTTACCCTGCAAGTTTTGATTCATGTGCCTAACTACATCCACTCCCCTCATCTAAAATTTCATGGCATGTTCTGCATTCTCAGGCTGCAGATAGGAACAAGCGGCTCCGCCAGTAGAGGCTCTCTCCTTGCCCTTTCCTTAGGTGATTTTGGGGTTGTTGTTTTATACTTTTTCCAGGGCTTTGTGAATCATGCCCATCAACCCTCAATAGACTAGGCTTAATGGATAAGCCTAGTTCTCCGCCTGGTCTCCACAATGCCTCTATCCCTTGCGGGACAGAGCCAATAAAATCTGTTCACATGAACCAAATTCAACATGAAAATGCTTCAATGTCATTGGCGGTTTTAATGGGGGGCACTAACAGGTTCTGTCAGTTGAAAACAATTCAGAAATTTTGACCGTAAATTGTTTTCTGAAATATTTTTAAACTTATTATGTTTGGTTGGGGGGAACTTTTTTTATTTTTATTTTTTTAAGAGAACAGGGACAGTGGCCTTGGAAGCTTTATTGTAAGGAAAAAATAACCTTTCAAGAGCTATGAAGGCAAAGAAAAGAGGTAGCACTCGTAGCCAAGAAGTCCAGAATGTACCCAAGGAAAGGAGAATGAGATAGAATCAGAAAGGAAGAGATGGAGGAGAAAGATAGGAAGGAGAATGAGATCGAATCAAAAACTAAAAGCTAAAGAACTACAATCCAACTTTGCAAACTGTCTCTTCTACATACCGCCTCTTTTTCTTTTGGGAGCCTCAAAAGACAATTGCGCCTTAGATTTCCCTTTCCTAAGGCTGCGCTTATGCCTCTAATTGACTTTCCCATCTTCAGCATCTAGAGGCACTGAGTTTCTGGCACTAACGGGGTTGCCAGCAGGAAGGGAGAGCTTCATTCCATTCAACTCGAGATTCTGCATATCTCCAGCAGAAGACACCAAATTTTCCCTAAGAGTTGTCGAAGGATGCGAGGAGCTGGGTTTTTCTCCTGACACTGCATTTGGAAATAGCTACCACAAGAACAATCCAAGCCTTTCGAGCTTCAGACAATAAGTCTGAGTGAGCTAAGTACAAAGTCTTGTACACACATCCACAGAAGAGAGGGGGGAGATGAAGGGAGGAGGGGGCAGCATTTGTCGCTAGAGATGAAGGGACAGAGGAAGGGATAGATGAAGAGATGAAGGGAGGAGGAGGCCGCGTTCGTCAATAGCGAGGGGAGACTTGCATAACCGCTAAGTCCTCAACCCCCACACCGCAACTTGCGGAGCTCACTACCCCATCTTCCCCTCATAAGTTTGTTTTTCAACTTATTTATTTATGTGGCTAGTGGATTTTCTATAGAACTTCTTATTTCCTTACTTGTTTCTCAGCAGACTTTTTAGAGGATAAAGTACACCTATTGTAGCCCCCCTACTCATCAAATTCCACAGTGTTTTTTTTTTCATATTTCCAAAATCGCTGGCATGGCCACCTATGAACTCTACCCAGTGCCCATGTGGCTAGAATATCGAGGTGACTGAGTTAGAAAAGTGGCTATATTCCAGGTGGCACATGTTAACTGGTCCATGTCGGCAAAATTAGGCCACTGAAATTTATCTGCTGCTGCTTTTTGGCAAAAAAATCAGATTTTGCCCCCCCCATAATTCCTTTGTCCAAGTAGCTGACGTAGTTTCCAGGTCGAAATATGGCAATTTTTCGCCAAAAAGAAAAACACTGAATTCCATCCAATTTGAAATCTTGATGCCCATTTATCTTGAGGACCTGTTGGTCAGAAACATGAAATACATTTTCTTTATTTTCTTGGAAAAAGGGAATGAAGACCCAGAATACTAAGAATAGATCTGTTGGTCAGAAAAATGAAATACATTTTCTTTATTTTCTTGGAAAAAGGGAATGAAGACCCAGAATACTAAGAATAGATCTGTTGGTCAGAAAAATGAAATACATTTTCTTTATTTGCTTGGAAAAAGGGAATGAAGACCTAGAATAATTCTTATTCTTGCGTGTAAGTGGATGCAAAATCCCAAGGTACCCTTTGTGTTTGTGCTGTTTGCAAAACTATACGGTCCCAATGTCCTTCGCCGTCCATTCTTCGAGGAAATTGACAAAACCTCTACCTCTGCACTGACCCCTTGTTTAGAAGGGCTTATCCACTGGGCCACCCGCCCCTTGGGCAGCGGGACCCGTCCTGCCACCCGCATTCGCTGCCGGCTGTGCAGAGGGCGGGACCCCCGCGAGTACCAGTGCCCATTATTCGGGAAACGGGCAGGGCATGTGCTGCCCGTACTCACGGATTTTGGTCGCAGAATTCGCCATAAAGTCTACCTTCTATAAAGTGCTGTCCCCTAAACTAGAGTATTGACAACTAAGCCTTAGTAGGAGATAAGTCATCAGTATCAAAAATGGCTAACCCATGGTTGTGCCTTTCCCATGTGTCACCTTCTATCCTTTGCTGAAAATTACTTTGTGCCTTCTTCAGGTAACACCTCCCTCAAGCAATATCTATTTAATTGGCTCCTATCAGTGCTGAAAAGAGGAAGATCCTGATGTACCTACACCTGAAAATACCTACTCCAGTAAATACCTATAGAAGTAAACACCTAAACCAGAAAACGCCCAAATCCAGTATATCACTAATTGAGGGGTACCTTATTTCAAACATAGAACAAGACTAAATCAGTGAGAAATCATTTCCAGTTAATAGATTGAGCAGCATTGTAGCACGCCAAATAGGCATTGGCCATCCAGAAAAAAACATATGAGTACCATACAGGAAAACAGAATTTGAAACTAGTGGAACAAAACTTATAATATGTAGATTCTAGAATGGTATGATATTCAATGATTTGCATGGACTTGATGGTATAAATTAACGGAAGCGAACCTTTGCACGCCCCAAAATTTGTACAGAAATTAGGAAAAATACATGAGTACTATACATGAAAACACAATTTGAAATTAGTTGTAATAATATTTATTCACTTCTGCAGAAATTAGTGCCTTTAATGAAAAAGTTTAATTAAAATGAAAAAGGTGGCAACGGAGGATGGAATATAAAAGTGTGGCAGAATCGACCCAAAACAAAGGTCTTTCATTCTAGGTCTTTCTTTTTTTATTTCTTTTTTCCATTTTTAGGTTTTTCATTAAGGTCATATTTATTCGATTATGCATAAATTAATGGTCGAAAACAAAAGTATTTCATTTTACATCTTTCTTTTTTAGGTCTTTCATTTAGGTCATTGATTTAGGTCATATTTATTCGGTTTTGCAGATATTAATGGTCCAAAACAAAAGTCTTTCATTTTAGGTCTTTCTTTTTTTTCCTTCTCGGCGGTTTCACAGATGTTAAGTACTATTGGACCCGCTTCTCTCAAAGCCGGTCCCTATAAGAATGTAGAACATAAAAATATAAAAATATTTCTATATTATTACACTAAAAACTATTCTCTACTCTATATAAATATATTCATATATCTATATATATATAAATATATAAATATTATATATTATATATTACTATATTCATAACCATTCTCCGGTCTACATAAAATAGATGAGGTCTGAAGCACAAATCTCTAAATTCAAAAAGGTCATTCCAATCGATCATGACAAATGTCCACTAGTCGATCGATCAACATTTTCAATACTCCCATTTCAGTGGACATTGTATCTTCCCAGATCTCCCACTCAATGGTCACTGACATATGTTGCCACATTTGGCATACATGTCCACGAGGGAAGTGTTCAGAATGATATCTGGTACAACTCCAGCTTTGATTACATCACCATGGACCTCTTTGCCCTTTTCCAGGGCTGCCAGGCCCACACACGCATTGCAGACACACACAAATGTGATCCGATTGGGCTTCACTCCTTCCTGCATCATTTGCTCATAGGTCTCCAAAGCCTCCATGCCACACCCATGCTGCACATATCCTGCAATCATCGAACTCCAGGACACTACATCTCGTTCAACCATATTGTCAAACTCTCCCTTTGCACCTCTGATGGTGCTGTATGCTCCCGCATTAAACATACATGTTCACAAGGGTGTTCTGTAGAAAAACATTTGGTTTGAATCCACTTTGGGTAATGTGAGAGTGCACCTGCTTTCCCATTTCCAGGCCTTTCATCTTGACGCACGCATGCAAGAGACAGACATAAGTATCTGTACCTGCTGAAATGCTTCCTTGGTTCAAAATTTGAAGAGCCTCTTTCAGTTTCCCTGCCTCACATAGTGTCCTCATATACCCGGAATTTTCAGAAGAGGTCCTGTGGACTCCCTCTCTTGGTCCTCTTTTGGAGGCTGTGGTCATTGTGAGAGTGCCTGATTTTATCAATTGTGCCCCTGCTGCTGCTTGCAGTTGACCATCTACTCATGCAGGTTTTTTTGTAGCTATCAATAAGACGGCCTCCCAAAACCAAGAAGACCCTCCCAAGTACCTTGTAAACACCAAGAAAAACCCTTGCGCAATGCAATTTCATGGCCTGTTTAGGAACAACAACCTATGATACAGATAGGGACAGCCACTTTTGCAGAACAGAAAACCTTTTTCACATCATGTAAGAAGAAAGAGAGGCGTCCTAGGGATAAACCCTCTAAACCTTGATATGTAGGTTGTCCCACCATTGTGGAGGATAAATATGCTCACCTTTTTCCCTGGAATTCTCACTGGAGAACGCTCTCCTGGATGCGCCGTTTGAAGAAATGCCCTCCGCACAGTCGAGCTCTGCCAAACCTATCTAAACCTGTTCTAAATACCAGGCGTTATCAACCTATGTAGCCATTGCGCTCGCGCTCTCTCTTTCTCCTTTGAACATCAAACAGAAGCAGGGAGGAAAAGGGTCAGTCTCAACGAAGTACCGTTCAAGAAGTTATTTTCGGCTTTTTCGGGCAATCCGGGCAGATAGAAAGAAATTGACGACGTACAAAACGTGGCGACGACAGGTGGCTACGACAGGTGGCGACGACACGTGGCGACGATGATGTAGCACTATGGCACCCTATTCCTGCTCTACGCTAAACTAGCTCTCGACCTTCGGTCGTCGCTAGAACTAGGGCTTCACGTTGCTCCGCACTACTAGCGACGAATTCGGAGAACTACCGTTCAATTTTCACAAAATAAGGTGGGTTTCCAAATTTCATTGTTTGATGTAGCTACCTCTATCTGTGCCCTAGAAATGAGGTAGAGGTGAACCCGTATTTTCCCCTTCGTTAAGCATTTGTTTCATCAGGATCGAAATCCGGTTGTTTATCCGTTGCTCATCATTTTTTTTTAATTTTTTTTAAAGGGAAACACCTGGGAACGACAGAGTCTCACAAATCAGGCCCCTTGATAGCGAGGAGAAAATAACCTCTTTCACAGTAACCCCACCATGAAGGCTACGTAGAAATGGGGCACCGCCCAATGGAAGGGGTAGAAGAGTGGCACTCAGTTTACTAACCAACTTAGGTACTGACTGTTGGCCATCCTTTAGTTTCTCAACATTTAACTTTATTATCTTGATAAAAAATGATTGTCTTGATAAAAATGCCTCAATACAGCAGCGACATGGCTCCTTTCTAGCCCTGACCATTTGTTTACATGGGCAATTGATGTAGATTTCAAATAGTGTGGATTCTTAATTTAATGTCCCGGTAGCTATATAAACTATTCCAAGTGTCAAATTGTCGTACAAGGAAGAACAAGCTCATGTGAATTGTGACTGGAAGAAGATAGGCCGGTAGGCCGGTTACAAGAGGTCCATACTGGTTTTGGATTGAATTGAGGCCATGTGGTTATGAAGAGAGAAGTGCCTTGGCACTCCTGTTGGACGTAATCAAGCCAGCAGTTTTCTTTGGAGTTCTGGTAAATTCCTTGTGAATAGCAAAACAAGCAAAGAGCCTAAAATTAGTCATAGTTGGACAGAGGAAAGAGAGCTAGAAACTTTTCACTGAACATGGAGCTAGGGAAGGAACATAATCACACTAAGATTTCCTTTATGTACAAATCATTCCACACACCATGGTGGAGCTTGAGGAAACAGTTTTTGTTCGGGAGATGCATGATGTGGGGCCCGGCTTGAGACACAGTACGTGAACCCTATGTACATCCAATAAAAATATGTGCGTCCCATTGCAGCTGCAATGGAGCTGCATCTTGAAAACACTTTACAATTGTCTTTTAATATGCCTCACGACAAAAACGTACGAACCAAAACAATGCATGTGTATTGCAAACTTGGCCAGCTGCATATCTAGAACTAAGAAAAAATCAAGTTTATTTGAAGGGAAGGGAGAAATGAAGATGAGAATTATACCGAGCGACCTATGGACGCTGAACTCATTCTGATAGGCTTCTCCCCGGCCTCTCCCAATTAGGTAATCCAAGCATGTTCCTGTCATGTCACCATTTACTGTCATTCAACAGGTCTGGCTACTGCTTTTTAAGTGTACTCATGATCAGCTACCTAGCGGAAGTGAAACACTAAAGCTCGTTTTTGATAGATCTATTTGTTTGCAGGATGGCTGTTCCAATGAAAATTTTAAGGGACTTCCACTACCGGGAAGATGCGGACTAGTATTGTGAAGTCAATGATAAGGGTTAGCTCAAAAACACAAACATCTCCTTCCCCAAGGCACTGATGTAGAGCAAATTGTGCCCAATCTTGAGAGTCTAACTCCCGACTATAAGGGTGCTCCCCTGCGCATTGAGGATTCCACACTTTGCCAGAGCAATCGATCAGGCGCAAACGAAACTTCTTTGGGGTGGCATCCTCGATTCCTTGACGAATTGGAAAGGTATTTCCTGCCATACATGGTCAGAGACAATTTAATGGATTGATCACGCGATGCGCTTCTGTTCAATCAAGATCTAATGCTGCTAAAGAACGAGGATGGTGAAAAGTGAGAAGGTCCCACTTGCAGTGGACTTGAGAGTCTCTCATAATCAGCATGAAATGGGGGTTCTTGATCTGCCGTCCGTATGCCCTGCCCTCCATTACCACAGTAGCCCTCGCATCGTCGGAAATTTCGTCACCCCTGTTGGAAACATGCGTTGGGAAGGACGTCATCGTGTCAACATTGTGTGGAACATTATCTAGATTTGGTGATTCAATCTTGACTGTGCACTTGCACGGTGGCAAGCATTTGGCCCGGTCGCGGCGGCACTGGCTTTGCCTCCCACGGAGCCATGAATCCACCCAGGTGTGGACCCAAGGATACACCCTACGTGGTGCAGTTGCCTGCCTTCGTTTGCCAAACTTGTCAAACACTCGAACAGTAAAATGAGAGTGTGAAACGAGAGTGAAGACAAGCTGGTCCCCGATCTTGAGGTCGTGGTCGAATGCAAACTCCCTCCAGCCAGTCCCGAAACGCCCGAATAGCTTCTGGCTACTTTCCATTTTGACGCCGACCTTCCACTGCCGGCCATGTGAGCCTTCCAAGGTCACTGTTTCTGCCACCTTGTGACCGTGCACCCTCCAGAATGTACGAGGCACCATCTGTAACGTTGACATAGAGGATACATCAGATAACTTGCTCAAAAACATGGTGAGTCTAAGAGAACCGAGGAGGTCTGGGTGATTGAACAGTTCCAAATTATGGCAACTTAGGGCAATCTTTCCAATTAACAGCGCCGCAAATTATGGATTTACTGCAAAGACGAATCATGGTGTTTGCATATATACATATGTACCAGTCTGGGTTGAACTGAAGTGGCCAACAAGCCTTCGACGATCGTCTTTAGAGAAGAAGGGAGACTTCTTCTTCAATATGCCCACCTCCATTGCTGTCTTGAGCAACTCTTCATGACTGTTGTGACTGAAAGCATGGGCGCCCGATATTGAACATGCCCAGCCTTTGTGACCTGCAGCTCTCCCGCGAGCTCTCCCGGCTCTAGTCATCATGATCTGGACTGTAAAACTTCCTTTCAGAACAAGAGCAGTAAGAGAGTGTGAAATTATTGCAGCACCAGCTGCATGCATGTACAATCACTTGTGATGAGAAGAGAGACTCACACATGTGTGAGTAGAAAGGGATTATGTAAAGTAGGCACTAGCTCGGGATGTGTACACTTCTGTGCTAGAGTACGAAATAATGACTGATTAGGTGTCTAATCTAGCATGCATCATCGTAATCATATTGATAATCATTTCAAGCACCATCAACCATAGACTGACCATCTTTGAGTAGTTCTGTTATACTTGGAATATCCTTTCTCCACCAGAATTGAGGAGGGATGAATTGCTATGCCGAATAAATGGTACAACGGAATCTCAACCTCAAACAGAATCGCAGGTAATGATTACCTTTGATTGCAGAGAACGGGTCACAGAAAACTAGGTTGCAGTCAGAGGCCGAAGATGCCCGGCTCCAGATACACGGTGAAGTCAAGCACAGTTGGGCTGCCAACGGGAAGCGGAAGCCATCAATGGATCGGTCATGGTTGCAATCGCGAGAGGTGCGGTATAGCAACGCCCCGCAGATGCTGATGGACCAACCCTTCCTGGCACAATCCCCTCTGAACTGCTGAGAAGGTCTGTGATAAGGAAAGGTAATTAGGGTCTTCATCCTATACATATCTAGATAGTTGTAGATCTTCTTAAATATCTAGATGAAGTAGATGTAGACCTCTAACATACATAGTCTTCAGGGTTAAGAATAGCTGAAGTTCCTTTTAAAATTTTCTTAGCATTAGCTATTTTAAGAATAGGTAGAGACTAGTTAAATGAGCTGGGGGAAGAGACAAACAATCAATCTTCTTCATGACCTCTATGGTTGGGTTGAGGGCTCCTCTGTGAGAGCTCTTCCTTGTCTAGTACTAGGTTTTACAACTATTAGATCGTCTTCGCTTGCCCTGCTCTTTCCATGGGTACGCAGGCTCATGAGAAATCTCAGCTCGAACTCTGTCTTTTTTTCCTCCTACGAATGTTGGGTAAATTGTTTTTGCAGCAAACTCAGAAGTTACAATATCTTTCTGACAAGATTGACGTTCGGATTGACAATTGACTTGTCAGCTATGTGATAATCCATCTTGCTCAAATTTTCTCTCACTTTTATATCGTGGTAGGGAACTTGTCTGCTTCGTTACAAATGAAAAGATCTGATTTCAGCAAGGGGCCTAGTTTGGAGCAGTTTGTCAGAAGGCTGGTGTGTTGCAGAGGATTGTGAGGAGCAAACAGCTAATCATGCTGACTATCATGTGAAAAAGGCAAAAGGAAAACAGCCTTCATATGCAGAAATTTTTGCAAGCAACCATGATGCACAGTTGAAATTCAACTACCTTGTTGGCTCCTCCTTGCAGCAGGAGACTAGACATCGGTGCCAGAACAAGTTTGATCCTGTTCTACCTTCCGGGCCGAGTAACCCATTCAATTCAAAGAGCCATCTGTAAGGGAGACCTCAGAATTTCAGATACCACGCCGCTATGGACGTAGGATTACTTTACGTTCTTACCGAAAAGGGGTTGTGCTTACTCTTTGTTCTCCGAAGCGCCTTTAGAGATTGTCGGGAGGTGAATCTCCAAACTGCTGGGCTTGTCAATCTTATGATCCCTGGAATCTGTGAGCTTTGGGCAATAAACAAATGTCCCACAATTGCAACTTCTAGAGCTGGCTGCTGCTACTTGTCTGGGTGTGAATTCCAAAGCATAAGAGACAGATGACATCAAAAATATTGGTGACGGGTTCAGAAGCTTTTACAAGATTCGGGAGGGTCTAGGAGGCGAAACCAGGAGAGAGTGAAAAGAATCGCATGTCGACACTCTGCATGGAGCTAGGGAAGGAACATAATCGCAGTAAGATTTCCTTTATGTACAAATCATTCCACACATCATGGTGGAGCCTGAGGAAACAGTTTTTGTTCGGGAAATGCATGATGTGCGGGGATTGAGAGACAGTACGTGAACCCTATGTACATCCAATAAAAATATGTGCGTGCCATTGCAGCTGCAATGGAACTGCATCTTGAAAGCACGTTACAATTGTCTTTTAATATGCCTCACCACAAAAACGTACGCACCAAAACAACACATGTGTATTGCAATCTTGACTGCATATCTAGAACTAAGAAAAAATCAAGTTTCCTTGAAGGGAAGGGAGAAATGAAGACGAGAACTGTACTGAGCGACAGATGGACGCTGAACTCGTTCTTCTGATAGGCTTCTCCCTGGCCTCTCCCAATTAGGTAATCCAAGCATGTCCCTGTCATGTCACCATTTACTGTCATTCAACAGGTTTGGCTACTGTTTGCATGGTCAGCTACGCACAAAGGCCTGGCGGAAGTGAGAACACTAAAGCTCGTTTTTGATAGATCTATCTGTTTGCAAGATGGCTGTTCCAATGAACATTTTCAGGGACTTCCACTAACGGGAAGATGCGGACCAGTATTGTGAAGTCAATGATAAGGGTTAGCTCAAAAACACAAACATCTCCTTCCCCAAGGCACTGATGTAGCGCAAATTGTGCCCAATCTTGAGAGTCCAACTCCCGACTGTAAGGGTGCTCCCCTGCGCATTGAGGATTCCACACTTTGCCAGTGCAATCGATCAGGCGCAAACGAAACTTCTTTGGTGGCATCCTCGATTCCTTGACAAATTCGAAAGGTATTTCCTGCCATGCATACATTCATAGACAATTAAATGAATTGATCACGCGATGCGCTTCTGTTCAATCAAGATCTGATACTCTTAAAGAACCCGAATGGTGAAAAGTGAGAACCTACCAACGAAGACTTGCCGTGGACTTGAGAGTCCCTCATAATCAGCATGAAATTGGGGTTCTTGATCTGCCGTGCGTATGCCCTGCCCTCCACTACCACAGTAGCCCTCGCATCGTCGGAATCTTCATCCCTGCTGGAAACATGCGTTGGGATGGACGTCGTCGTGTCAACATTGTGTGGAACATTATCTGGATTCGGTGATTCAATGTCGACGGTGCACTTGCACGCGGGCAAGCTTTTGGTCCAGCCGCGGCGGTGGCTTCGCCTCCCACTGAGCCATGGCCGCACCCGAGTATGGATCCAAGGATACTCCGTAGGTGTTGGAAATATTGCCTTCCTTCGTTTGCCACACTTGTCAAACACTCGAACGGTAAAATTGGAGTGTGAAACGAGAGTGAAGACAAGCCGGTCTCCGACTTTGAAGTCGCTGTCGAATGCAAACTCTCTCCAGCGATTCGCGAAACAACATTCGCTCATATCACCTCTGGACCTTCTTCTTATATCGACCGTCCACTGCCGGCTATGTGAGCCTTCCAAGGTGACTGTTTCTGCCACCTTGTGACCGTGCGCCCTCACAAACGGAGCAGGCATCCACTGTCAGGATATCAGATAACTTCGAGAGAACCTCGGCACTGAGTCTTATCTCGAGAACTTAACTGTCATCTTTGACGGAGGCTTAGGTCTGGGTACTGATTGAACAACTAGGCAAAGGGCATTCATGAATTCCAATTAACAACGCCGCAAATTCTGGTTCTACGAAGTCAACTAAGTAGTGTGATTGCAGTGCATGTTTTAAACATAAGATTTGGTCTGAAAACGAGTTCAAGGAAACAAAAACAAAAACAATTCATACACGTATTCATGTAAACTAGTTTGATCGGGTCTTGAGAGGAACTACTGAACTGGGCCAGGGCAAGTAAACTTCAACTTTGATGACATCGACTGAGATATGGTTGAACTGTCTTCTCCACTCCTAGGGCCCCCTTTCCAAATTCCTGTCTTGAAGCTGCTTAGAACATTGGTTCTTGAAAGTTCTTTCGAAAACATTTCTAGTGCTCATAATTATTCCTTTCTTGTCGTTTACTGCTCTCATTCTGCTAGGCACACCGTATAGTACTGTAAATATGGAAGTACTAGTGAGAGAGTCAAAGAAGAATAGCCATTACCCTAACATGGGCTTTTGGTAGTAACTGAAAGTGTGATACTTTAGCTAGAGTTGGTATGAGGTATGTGCAATGTGGCTGGGAAGCAGAAATTGGCGACGAGTGCATACACACAGGATGCATGTTGTACAATCATGTCAACTACGAATGACACGATCGCCACCCACAAGTGGTGTGTGCTTTGAACTAACAATCCTTTCGAAGTTTGAGCGATCAAGTAGACCGGTTTCACTCGTCGATCCGTCCAAAATGATCGGGACAACATCTTGGCACACACACGCATTATGTCAGGTGTCTGTATCCTGTTTGCATACATACCAGTCTGGGTTGGCTTGCAGTGGCCATCGAGCTTCGAGAAACCGTCTTTAGGAAGAAGGGAGACTCCTTCTTCAATATGCCCACCTTGGTTGCTTTATTAATCAACTCCTGTAGATAACTCGTGTTGCTGAAAGCAGTGGCGCCCCATGAACCTGCCCTGCCCTTGCGACCTACACCTCTCCCTGCTCTCATCTTCATGATCAGGACTGCAGCTTAAATCGAACTACCTCCAACTTGCGAGCTATCAAGAAAACTGGTGCTCTTTTGCTTCGACTGGGAAGGGCGAGCAATCTTTGAGACTGCTCTGATCTCGAGAGAAACTTGCCTGGTAAGGGAGAGAGAGAGAGAGATTATTGCAAGACCATCATAGAAATAAGCTGCATGCATGTACAGTCAATCTAAGGGGGATACACCTCTGTGCGAGAATTATTAGGTATTAATTCTGATTATGTGTCTAATCAACTTGAACAACATCATCCTAATCATTTCAAGCACCATCAACCAAATGCAAGTAATTATACAAGGACCAACTTTGAGTAGTTCCAGATCATGTACTCGGATTTCTCTGGACACTAGAATTGAGGAGGGATGCCTCAAGTGCTTTGCCCAATTTGGCTTCAATTCTTTGCCTGATTAGGGTACTGTATTGGTGGCACGAATAGCTGTCTCAAATATTTGAGCCAGGCCTCATAGCTCAATGTCTGAAATTTAAGGCACCTGGATCTCATACCAGCACATTTCAGATTTGAAACAGCCATCAATCCCTCATAGCAAGCCACATGGACCCGATGAAACCAAGATTGCTTAAAAGCTCCCACTCCTATTTGATGCACCCTTGCAAAATGGCGATGAACTTTCCATACATGTCAGAGTGCATGCAGCCAGCATGTACATGCGATATTCTGGGGTGGCATGCACACTGCAAATGTTCATGCAACAAAGTAAATCCCGTTTTTCCATGCTAATTTCTTATCCCTTATCTGTCCCGCATCATTAACATTCTAACCAGATTCCGTCTTTCTCTCTCACCTCTGGTCCCCTCCCTTCAGAACTCCAGTGACCCACATGCCTTGCCCCAAGTTTGCAAGGCCATGGATGTCCACTTTACTTTCAATGCTGCTGCGAATGGAATTTAAATCATATCATTTTTTAATTATGCAGAGATCATGAGATGGGATATGTTCATCAGGTCACCGAACGGAAACTCTTCTATCTGTTCTGGCCACGGCCTGCACTCTGCACTCTGGTCTTACAGTGCACAGATTTACGCTCGGTCATGTCCTGCAGCACACATTGTGTAAATACTCCTTTTGGTAAAGAAAGGACACCCGCTCACCACAGGTAAGCCTGCGACTTGTGTGGGTGTGAATTCCAGACAGAGATGACAACACAAATATTGATGACGGGTTAAGAAGCTTTTACGAGGCTCGAAATCAGGAGGACGATAGACCAAAGGCGAAGCTGGAGAGGGGGAAAACAAACCATGTTCGAGACTCTGCATGGAGCTAGGGAAAGGAACCTAGAATCGTGCAGTAACCCTTCACAAATCATCCACGTCACACATCATGTTGGGGGAGGAACTCTTGTTGGGGAGATGCATGGTGTGCGGGGCTTGAGAGAGCCATGTGTACGTGAACCCTACATGCAATAACAATCTGTGGGTCCCATGGCAGCTCAATATCAACCTTATAATCTTTCGGAGGTACTTTTTGTTATTTGAACTAACATTTGAAGAAGTGATGGTGCTCAGATAGCATGAAAAATCAGTACGGTCTACAGATCAAACACTTTTCGATTATCTTATGCCTCAACACAAGAACGCACGAACCGAAACAGTAATGTATATATTGCAACTTTAAGTATATATAGAACTAAGAAAATTTCAAGGTTCTTTGAAGGGAAGAGAGAAGTGAAGACGATCTAACTGTACTAAGCTTGACAGATGGACGCTGAACTTCTGATACCTAGGCTTCTGCTTTTTAAGTGTACTCATGATCAGCTACGCAAAAAGGCCTGGCGGAAGTGAGAACACTAAAGCTCGTTTTAGGGACTTCCACTAACGGGAAGATGCGGACCAGTATTGTGAAGTCATGGGTTAGCTCAAAAACACAAACATCTCCTTCCTCAAGGCCCTGGTGGAGTGCAAATTGTGCCCAAACTTGAGAGTCCAGATCCCGACTGTAAGGGTGCTCCCCTGCGCATTGAGGATTCCAGACTTTTCCAGTGCAATCGATCAAGCGCATACTAAACTTCTAAGTTCGTGGCATCTTCGATTCTTTGACGAATTCGAAAGGTATTCCCTGCCATGCATGCATGCTCAGAGACAATTTAATGAATTGATCACACAATGCGCTTCTGTTGAATCCAGATCTAAAGATGCTAAAGAACCAGGATGGTGAAAAGTGAGAACCCACCAACGAAGACTTGCCGTGGACTTGAGAGTCTCTCATAGTCAGCATGAAATTGGGGTTCTTTATCTGCCGTGCGTATGCCCTGCCCTCCACTACCACAGTAGCCCTCGCATCGTCGGAAACGTCACCCCTGTTGGAAACATGCGTTGGGAAGGACGTCATTGTGTCAACATTATGAACATTATCTGGTTTCGGTGGTGTTTTCAAGCCGGATTCAATCTCGACTGTGCACTTGCACGGTGGCAAGCTTTTGGCCCGGTCGCTGCGGCACTGGCTTCGCCTCCCACGGAGCCATGGCCGCACTCCAGTATGGATCCAAGGATACTCCCTAGGTGGTGGAATTGCCTTCCTTCGTTTGCCAAACTTGTCAAACACTCGAACAGTAAAATGAGAGTGTGAAACGAGAGTGAAGACAAGCCGGTCTCCGATTTTGAGGTCGTGGTCGAATGCAAACTCCCTCCAGCCAATCGCGAAACGCCCCACCAGGCGAGCCTTGCTCTCTCAAATGGATTTTGACGTCGACCTTCCACTGCCGGCCATGTGAGCCTTCCAAGGTGACTGTTTCTGCCACCTTGTGACCGTGCCCTCCCCAAAACGTAGCAGGCATCCACTGTAAACAAGGCCGAAAAATTATGTTTCTACGAAGTCTGCAACTAAGTCTGTGATTGCAGTACATGTTTTACATGTATAAGATTTGGTCTGAAAGCGAGTTCAATGAAAGCTCCAGTGAGGACGAAAACAATTCATACACGTATTTATGTAAACTACTTTGATCGGGTCTTGAGAGGATCTACTGAACTGGGCCAGGGAAGTGAACTTCAACTTTGATGACATCGAGATATGGTTGAACTGTCATCTCCACCTCGAGTGTACCCTTTCCAAATTCCTGTCTTCAAGCTGCTAATGTTCAAGTTCTTTTCGAAATCTTTCCTAGTGCTCGTATTATTTCTTTCTTGTCGTTTACTGCTCTCATTCTGCTAGGTGTGAAATTTTTGCAAAGCCCAGGACACCGCAAACTACTGTAGATATGGAAGTAGTAGTCAAGAGTCAAAGAGAAATGTACGCATTACCCTAACATGGGCTTTTGGTAGTAACTAAGGATGCATGTTGTAATCATGTCAACTGCGAATGACACGATCGCCACCCAGAAGTGGTGTGGGCTTTGAACTGATAATCCTCTCAAAGTTTGAACGGATCTGGTAGACCTGTGGTTTCAGTGGTCGATCCCTAAGAAATGATCAGGCCAACATCTTGGCACACACACGCATTATGTCAGGTGTTTGCATCCTGTTTGCATACATACCAGTCTGGCTTGGATTGCAGTGGCCATCAAGTCTTGAGAAACCGTCTGTAGGAAGAAGGGAGACTCCTTCTTCAAAAAGCCCACCTTGGTTGCTTTCTCAATCAACTCTTGTAGATAACTCGTGTTGCTGAAAGCAGTGGCGCCCCATGAACCTGCCCTGCCCTTGCGACCTACAACTCTCCCTGCTCTCATCTTCATGATGAGTAACTTTAAATCGAACTACCTCCAACTTACCGGTTATCAAACAAAAACTCAAAACGCTCTGCACTCTGGTGCTCTTTTGCCTCTGCCAAGCAAGCAATCTTTGAGAGTGCCCATTATAGATTGCTCTGATCTTCAGATAAACAACCTGGCACGAGAGAGAGAGGGAGAGATTATTGCAAGACCATCATAGAAATTTGCTGCATGCATGTACAATCAATCGAAGGGATCGGTACACTTATGCACATGCTAGAATTATTAGGTAATTCTGATTACGTGTCTAATTTAACTTCAACATCATCATCCTAATCATTTCAAGCACCATCAACCAAATGCAAGTAATTATAGAATGACCACCTCTGAGTAATTCCAGATAATGTACTCGGATTTCTCTGAACACCAGAATTGAGGAGGGATGCCTTGCTATGCCCAATTTTCCTTCAGTTCTTTGCCAGACTCCCATCCACCTTAAATTACACCGAAAAAAAATTGATCTCGCCGAGATCAATTGCACAAACCACTGCAACTTTGCAAATCTAGGGACTCTATGGGTGGCACAATAAGCTGTCTCAAATATTTGTTCCTGACCTCATACAGCTCAATGTCTCAAATTTAAGGCACCTGGATTTCATACAAGCATATCTCAAATTTGAAACAGCCATCAATCCCGCATAGCAAGCCACATGGACCTGAAGAAACCAAGATTGTTGAAAAGCTCCAACTCCTATATTTTGATACACCCTTGAAAATTGGGAATGAACCGAGGGGCAGTTCTCAAACGTGGCTTCCCTGCTGTGTTGCAACCGATGGGGCACACACTGAATTTTGAGTGTCCTCCCAGTAGGGTAAAACACCCTATGACCGTTATAGTTCCTATGACCGTTCACCTCATAATTGCTTGGGTCAGGCCTGCATGAGCGACCATGGCTGGGCTGCTCATTTTTGCCACTTGGCAAACAGTTGTTTGATAGAACCCCCAAGAAATATGAGTGGTCATAGGGCTCAAACTTCACACAAGCATTCGGATTGGTCCAACATTGAATCCCCATAACTTTGTGTGGATTTCATGAAATCATGCACTTCCAAATCTGTTGGGATGCCCCTGATGTGGGGCATCTTATCAATTTATCCGGGGTAAAAACGACAAAAATTCACCGTTAGATCTTCCGCCATCTTTAGATGAACGGTCATAGGGTGTTCTACCCTAATTCGACAAAAAGGAATGATATGTCCTCTCGTGTTCGAGTGCACAGAGCCAGCATGTACATCCAATATTCTGGGGTGGCATGCACACTGCAGATGTTCATGCAACAAATCCCGTTTTTCCATGCTAATTTCTTATCCCTTATCTCATTAACATTCTAACCAGATTCCGTGTTTCTCTCACCTCTGGTCCCAGAACTTCAGTGACCCCACATATCCCTGCCCCAAGTTTGCAAGGCTCATGTCCACTTTACTTTCAATGCTGGTCGGAATGGAATTTATGTCATTTTGAATTACTTTTGGAAGATCCTCTGACAAAACTCATGGCAAATGAAGTATATAGATCTTCAACCCCGTCCTGAGGCCAGCCTGGCAGAGCAACTGTTCCTGCAACCCTGCCTCTTCTGGTGTCCTGTCTTCCCCTCCCCTCGTAGGAACTGCTGCAACCCTGGGAGACAAGCCATGGAGTGCTTCCACAACTGCGCTGCAGGTCAGAGCCCCCAATGGCCGCATTCAACCGGCTCTTCACCTCAGCTACAAGCAGCTGCCCCCCTGCTCCAGTTCTCATACATTAGGAGTGTCAATAAGTGATGGACGAGGCACAGAACCCACAAAACACTTCTGCAAACATCCGTTTCCCTCTCTCTTCTCCCCCTCCCACACAAGCATGCATAAATTGGCACACAGCTGGGTTTCACCCCATGTTGTGCCTCTTTCAATAAGCTGGGGTGGTCCATCAGCGAGAAGCAGAAAACAGCACCGTTAAAAGACCCTGTGTCTGCGACATGCAACACGACTCTTCAGAAAAACGGACCAGGGGTCACGGAAGTACAGAGGGTGACTCACCTGAGCCAGGTTGGCACCAATTACAGACTAAGTTGCACACAAAAACATCGGAGGAGTGAACTTCGTTCCTTTTCTCGACTGTGCATCACCAGTCGCAATCCATAGCAACAGCCCTTTCATAAGGAACAGAGACACAAGTCCCCAAAGAGCACATGAAACCACATGCAGGTGAAGGTGATCTGCCTGCACAAAAGAAGAGATCATGAGATGGGATTGTTCATCAGGTCACCAACTACTTCAACTTCAGGCATTGGTAAGGTGTCAGCCCACCTACAATTTGCTTGTCACAGCTTTGAGGCAACAGACACAGCATACCCATTGGACGGAGCAGAAATGGTACTGTGCATTTCAGAGCTTTCCTGGAAAACTCGTCTGACCATCCTTCTGCTACAATTGTGCATGTTGCTTGTACTAGATTGTCGCAGAAGCTACCTTTGTAGAGAATAATTACTAATTACACCAGCTGCCAGGCCTAGTGAGACATCTGCTCTTTACAACCAGCATGGCACTGCCTGTACCAACACCCAACCACTATCGTCAGGTGTTAGCTCTCAGAAACACTCCTTACAAAGAGCCAATTGCGTGACGTTTTCTCTTCCCGCCAAAGTTCAAAGTGTAAGTGTTCAGATTACAATCTGGTGTGTCTACCGGGCTTAGTCACAGAACGATCATGGGAGGCAGGGTGAAAAAAGGAAAAGACAACAAAAAAGAGACTGGGAGAGTGAGTGAAGCAAAGATACATTCTGTCATCTTGTTTCAAAAGGACCAACAACAGATCTGTGAGATAAGTTACCTGCAAGTCAACAGAGTGGCATTTAGCATTTGCAGCTGACCCCTACAACCTCGCAAGCATCTGCACACACCAATCATATGACATCTTCCACCCTTGTTCTCTCTTTCCAACACTAGTAACAAATTCCTCGACATTACCATGTGACCAAGTACTGTTCAAGAGCCTTGGGTTCAACAAGCACGAAATTCACAATGTTACAAGCTGAAGAAGTGAAGGCTATAGACAATGAGATATCTGGGACCTCCTTCACTTCCTCGTGGTGTAAGCAGACCTCATTAGCAGCAATTATGGCAAGGTCCAACTAAGATTCAGGTAGTGTGCTCACGGGATGTCAATTGCTTGAACTCCTGCATCTGAGGTCAAGATGCAGGGTTTTGGACTGGCTGCAAGGCATACAGGTATGCTCCCATTCAAAGATCATAAACTTTCCCAAGATTATCTATGCATTTATGTCCAACAAAAAAGGAAAGGCATAAAGAGATTGCAACTATTACCACTACCCGGACTGAAAGAGTAAATTTGGGTTTCTTAGTAAGAGGTTTTACCCGCGAGGACACAAAATGAGCTGGGGAACTTCATGGCCCTCACGAACAGCCAACAATTGTGGAGACACAATCTCCTGCTCCTGGATCTCTCCTACAATGGAGAACATAGTCAGGAACAGCTACAAATACGTATTTCTTGCACAGTTTGTGATTGTACAGGGCACATTTACCGGTCAATCAGGTATGAGGACCAAGACAAATGTGCAGCTGAACTGTTCTCTTTTGCTTACAGTTTTTGTTGAGCACCCTCCCTGAGTCTGCTGTTGGTGCTCGACCGTCTATAAGCTTCCATCGGTTATCCACACGGCCATTAAGTGAGTTTCGTGTGAATTTTTTGTCAAATATCCATTGAAACGAGCAGCAATTTAGAAACCTTCTCGGGTCATCCACTGACTGAGGTTAGGTTGAGAGATGCGGTTAACTAGCACAAGCCAGTGATCCTGTCCCGCAGTAGGACAACCAAACTAAGATTCAGGTAGTGTGCTCAGGGGATGTCAATTGATTGAACTCCTTCGTCTAAGGTCAAGATGCAGGGTTTTGGACTGGCTGCAAGGCATACAGGTATGCTCCCATTCAAAGATCATAAACTTTCCCAAAGATTATCTATGCATTTATGTCCAGGATGATTAGTGATTGTTAGTGATTGTACAGGGCACATTTACCGGTCAATCAGGTTCAGGACCGAGACAAATGTGCAGCTGAACTGTTCTCTTTTGCTTACAGTTTTTGTTGAGCACCCTCCGTGAGTCTGCGGTTGGTGCTCGACCGTCTATAAGCTTCCCTCAGTCATCCACACGGCCCGTACGTGAGTTTCGTGTGAAATTTTGTCAAAAATCCATTGAACGAGCAGCGATTTGGAAACCTTCTCGGATCATCCACTGACTGAGGTTAGGTTGAGAAACGCGGTTAACTAACACAACCAAAACGGTAGATCGAACAAAATAACTCGATAAACCAGGAAACCGTCATACAATACATCAACAGAAATACTGACGGCTGACGGCTAATGAAAAGTTCCAAGAAATGCAAACCTTGTCCAGAAAGCTGCTGTATTCGGTAAAGCCACGTTGCTGATGTGAACTGCTTCCACAGCTGAGCCTCTACATGACGGAAATCAGTTTCAATGATTTAGGCCATTGTTTCAAAGCTGTATGTGGTGCGGTTGACCTAACTTGCTCCAGTTCTCTTATTCTTACACTTATCTTCTCCCTCCCATCGCTCCCTCGCACACCATCTTCTCCTCCCTTGCTGATGTGAACTGCCTCCACAGCTGAGCCTCTACACGACGGAAATCAGTTTCGAAAATTTAGGCTATTGTTTCAAAGCTGTATGAGGTGCGGTAGACCTAACTTGCTCCAGTTCTCTTCTTCTTATGCTTATTTTCTCCCTCCCATCGCTCCATCCACACCATCTTCTCCTCCCTCTCCGGTGCACCACATACCACAGGTCCATCCATATAGCATCGTGCTCCATTTCCGTATACTTACCTGCTGCCGTCTCAACGTCATCCCCTCCACGTCGCTTCCTCTGCTTCATTCAGGCAACGCCATTCTCTTCCCTGCAACAAAATCTTCTTCATCGTCCCCATCTCCTCACCGCATTTGCTGCCTTCCCTCGCGCCTCTTACACTACTCTGCACTCCTTCAGATATTTCCGGAATGCTACAGAGCGGATGAAGAAAAATGGGTTGGATGAAACTCGTGGAAGACGAGGATGGCAGTACTTAAAGGGCGGGGTTAATGGGCGCCACACAGCGACGGACAAGCCACGTGGTGCAGGAGGGGTGGTGAGCGCAGAAACAGGTGGCAGGCTACGCATGTGCACCGCACGCTGCACGCCCCCTTCACTATTCTTCATCCAAGTGCGTTTTATATTCACTCACGCCCACAGCTTCTCATCCATGGGGAAAGTCCTCTCGTCCGCCCAAGCCGTCATCCCGCAGCACCATCCGTCCAAAAATGTTAAGATATAAAGCGGAGGAGCGCATGGTGGGGAGCGCATGTGGTGTGCTTTATGACAGCGCGGTCAACTGCGCGGTGCTGCTGCTGCGGTGCGTTCATGATTGGCGCTGCTGCCCGGCTCTGCTCTTTACGGCTTGTTGTTGCCGTCGCCGGCGCTTGCAGGCCGGGCTTCCTCGAGAGTATCTCTGTTGTTGTGTCCTCCTTATGCTTTCGTTTCCTTGTCTGTGATTGTGTCTGCCGATGCTGGTGCCCGTGCCCTGTGATGCGGATTTGGATGGCCGATTGGCGGAGGAGACATCAGAAGGTTTGCGATATTGATGTTTGATGTTAATTCGGGGGTTCTGAGAGCACGAGGGATGCGGTGGTGGTGCAATGAGGTGCGGAATTGTGGTTTTTGCAGGAGAATGTACATGTTTGTTTCTTGATACTTGTGGAGTAAGCGGGGTCGGGGCTACGACGTTTTAGGCTCGTTTGTCTGGCTTTTGGGGTATGAAGTTGAATTTTTGCTGCATTCAAGGTTCTCATCTGTTTCGCCGTTCTGGTTTTTAGGACCATTGGCGGCTCGGTGGAAGGAAGGGGGGGAAGTGAGTATCGGGAACAGGATGAGGTGCTGAGTTTGGAGATGAGGCCGGTGTGATGCCGCTACGTACCGACTGATGGAGGCTTGAACGAGATTGGACTGATGCTAGGAGGAGGATTGGTGTGAAGCGTTTGGAAGTTGCGGGAGAGAGGAGGGAGATCAGGTGTTGTGTCGAGGATGGAGTAAGAGTTTCCTGAATGCCGCCCGCATGTTCGGACTCGGAAATCTTTGGGCAGAATTCCAGAGGCGATGGCGCGCTTGGCTTAGAGTCATTACGGATGCAAACAAGTAGTGCGAAGGGCATGGGCAAAGCTCCAGCCTCTAAGTCTATGTCTGCGATAGCCTATGACGGCCCTGACATAGATGATGAGGATACCAGCGCACCGGAAAGAGAGATTCCGAAGGTTCTGTCTGTCATTGCTGCAGTTCTGGAGCGACTGGTGGCAAGAAATGAGCAGGTTGCGAATGCTTCATATACGGGGAGCCCCTTGAACCCTCGCAAGCTTACCATCTTCCATGGACTGAGGGCTCCTAGCATCACTATCTCTAAGTATCTGGAGCGCATCTTCAAGTACACGAGTTGTAGCCCTTCATGCTTTGTCGTTGGTTATGTATACATCGATCGGCTCATTCATCGACAACCTGATTTACCTGTTACCTCTCTCAATGTGCATCGCCTGCTTGTGACAAGCTGCATGGTGGCCACCAAAATGCTCGATGACGTGTAAGTAGCCCTGTCAATAAAAGTCTTTTTCTAAACGCTGTGTGCTGTGGTTTATATGACAAGGACGTAGTGAGCAGGCATTAGGTTGTATTTGGCCTTCGGGTCGATGAGGCCCGGAGCAAGGTAGTGGACCCGTTCATTAGGGCTTATGTGTCTTTGCCCGCTGTATAGACAATGCTGTCAATTTGGAGTGCAAGGCTAATTCAACTGCCGGGCTTACAGCCACTCTTTAAGACCCTGAAACTTGTGTTCCAGATGAGGTGCTGCCTGGTGTGGGCCACCTCAGGGTTTCTCAAAACACTCTGCCCTCTGGAGTTCACAAATTGTCTCCTGGTGTTGTAGCTACAATTAGTGTCTGTGAAGGGTTTACCTGAGACTGTGTTGCCTCATACTGCTACATGAGAAATCTCTGCGGCCTCCCTGGAGGGGAGCCTTAGCGACTACCACCTTGGAGATGACCCTGGTTGTCCTTGGGACGATGTTCATTGCTGTGCTGATGCTGGTTTTCGCTCAAAAGAGCTTCTGTGGTATGTCACAGTTGGTTAGAGAAGATAAAGCTTTCATGTGGACATATTATGTTGGATTGACAAGGTGTACATGGTGCTGGGCCAACTTTATTTTGCCAGCCCATTGCTCTGATTCTTGGATGGGCAGAGGAAAGCACTGTATGGACATGTTGATTCTCAAATTATTTGGAACAATCCATTGAAATTAGGATGGTATTATGATCGCAGTTGACATCAGATTGTTAGATAAGGTCCGGCTACATTCAGCACTTCCTTGCACAGGACCTGTAACTTGCACTGCACCATGTGCTGGTTGGGCAGTGTCACAGAGGTTGGCATGCATGAAACATTACCTGTTGTGCTCTTCTCTGTAGAGTCTCTCTGTGCACTTCATGTGGAATAGTAAGTATCATGGGACCATTGTGGACTATTGTAATATCTTGTTAACTACATTGTGCTGGCTTAGTTGGTTAGCTTACTCATTCTCACTTAACAATGTATGCACTGCAGACATTTCAACAATGCATTTTTTGCGAGGGTAGGGGGTGTGAGCACTGCTGAGTTAAATCGGCTGGAGCTTGAGTTCTTGTTTCGCCTCGACTTCCGGTTATCAGTGACAACAAATGTGTTTGAGAGCTACTGCTCTTACCTGGAGAAGGAGGTTTTAAGTGTTAGCCAGCGCGTGGAGAAAAGTCTTCCTGCATTTGGCAGTGTGCCTCCCGCTGCAGCTGCTGAGTTGACACCTGTGCAGAAGAAGAGAATTGCTGCACTTAGCCATGTCAAGCTTAACCAAGCTCATGTGTCTGTAAACTACCCGCGTGCAGCTATCTCCTCCATTATTTCCAGAGAATCCCCCCCTAGTCGTTGAAGTATTCCCTGCCCCATCCTCTTCCTCTCTTGATCTCTTGCCCCCTCACCCTCTTTTGAAATTCTGGTTTGCGTTCCACAAAAGAGGATAGTAGTTTAGATAAGTGATAGATGAAACTCATTGCTTGATACTCCAGATACATATGTTGTTGGGATGCAGACGTTCTTGCCATAATTTGCACCTTTGATGGGACAGTCTTACCTGGGGTCCAATCCCTCTGCGATGGTGAGGTAAGGCTGCAGACTATTCTTGTATACCTGGAATCCTTGCCTGAGCTTCTTTAATGGCAAGTTAGTACAAAGACACTTGGTTTCTGGATGTCAACATGGTATAGTCTCCCCCAATATTGAGAATAATAAAATGGAGAGAAAAAAGGGGGAAAAAAAAAAATGCGGTTTTACTCTAGTTTGATATGGGAAGAGTTTGAACCAAGTACTCTGAGCAATCAACAATAGGCGCAGCTCTACTTGAAATTGGTGTCGTCATTGTAGACATCAAAGCATGTAGTGGCATGGTGATCAAACAAAAACTGGCCAAAGGGTTCTGTGCGCTAGGTGAGGATGCTGTATTGCAAGCAGCATCTCCTGGTGCCAGGCCTCAGATGTCTTCACTCATCACAGGCCCCCACGGCCATTTGCTACCACATGAGAAGAAGGCGGTCGTCAAGCTTGTTAAGCATTCAGTGACTGTTGTTAAAAGCTTTAGGTGTATGAAGGTAAGATGGGTCAGTAAGTGGTTTCAGAAAACATCTTCTTGATGGTGTCCTTCTCCAGCAAGAAGTACTGCTTAGCAGTTTCGATTGCCTCCACGCTTGGGCCATTGTGTTTCTTTTTGCCTTGAATATATCAATGCGATATCAAGAAAGCCTGGTTCCAGTATGATGATTTTTGTACCTTGCACTCTCAGATATCACTCTCTGATGCCCTCGACTAAGTTTGAGTGAAGAGCTCCAAGAATGACAGCTTTGACCTTGTTGAACATGGGATCAGTTGTCTGTATGAAAGCCACTGGTGCTTGTACCATTGTATTCTTCAATTTTTCTGACTCTAAAATGATGACAACGTTGTTTTCAGAGTCGATCTGTTTCAGATGTGAAATGAACACGTTGCCATCTAACCTTGAATGCAGATCCCGGGCAGGGAGAGTATGGCGCGTGCTGAATATGCAAACGATGTTATGTCAATTTGTGGTGTGAGTGTGCATGTTACTGGTGACAATCTTTTGTATTTGTTCTCTCTTAGTCAGGTGTGTAGACCTAGGCTTGTTAACCAACTGGTTTGACTTATTGAGGAGTAGTTTCTCTATGCCTAAAGCTCTGCTGTCCACATTACTCTCATCTGTCATCTGCCCTTCTTGAGCAGTGCGACTGGCATTGTGACATTTGTGGCAGTTTGGGGGCTAGAGCATGAGTTCTGGAAGCAGCCTGTGTTTGTAGCATGATGTGCGCAAACATATTTATTGCCTAAAGCTTGTGAACAATCATGAAGATTGACGAGCCCAGCAGTTTAGAGATTCACCTCCCGACAATCTCTAAAGGCGCTTCAGAGAACAAAGAGTGCGCACAATGGTCCCTTTTTCGGTAACAACGTAAAGTTATCCTACGTCATTAGCGGCGTGGTATCTGAATTCCTGATCATCTTCGTATCGATCGTACCCGTTCAGTGCTCTTAACTGTTGTTTTCTGGAGTTGCGAAGGAATTAGCTGCCAAATGGCATCGTAGACGCTGCAGAGTTACGAGGACTAGGTGATCAGAGGTTTATCTTTCGGGAATCTGGCGTGCTTGTGGTGAGCGGATTTTTTTCCCCAAAAAGATTAGTCACAGTGTGTGATGCACAGGCCATGACCCGCGAGCGTAGATCTGTGCACAAGACCAGTGCATGCAGAGTGCAGCTGGACTTGGCCAGAACAGAAGAGTTGCTGCTCGAGAAGCTAATACAGGCCTCAGTGATTTTGCGTAACGTAGAATCTCATATGTTTTCGTGAACCTTGTACGTTATTCCTCCCTTAAGTACAGATGGCTCTTTGAATTGAATGGGCTACTTGGGGAAGGTAGTACTGTAGAACAGGATCAAACTTGTTCTGGCACTGATGTCTAGTCTCCTGCTGCACAAGGAGGAGCCAACGAGGTACATGAATTTCAACTTTATATAATGGTTGCTTGCAAAAATTTCTGAACATGAAGGCTGTCTACTCCTTGCCTTTTTCACATGATAGTCAGCTGGCATGATTAGCTGTTTGCCCCACACAATCCTCTGCAGCACACCAGCCTTCTGACAAACTGCTCCAAACTAGGCCCCTTGCTGAAATCAGATCTTTTCATTTGTAATGAAGCAGACAAGTTCCCTACCACGAGTCCTGAGAGAAAAATTTGAACAAGATGGATTCTAGATATCACATAGCTGACAGGCCAATTGTCAATCCGAAGGTCAACCTTGTTAGAAATATTGTAACTTTTGAGTTTGCTGCAAAAACAATATACCCAACATTCGTAGGAGGAAATGAAATGAAATGGTGCTTTATAACGTCCGCGGAAAGCTCACAGAGCTTATGGGACAAAATGGAAGAAAAAACATGAGAGAGGAAACAAAACCAGAACCCAAGAATGAGAACTAGTTAATGTTCTAGTGATTACAGTCTAAGGGTGAAGGCCTCGTGCAGGTAAGCTGCCAAGCATTTCTTATCCTCATAGTGGAAGACCTCAATGAGAGATTGGGTTCCACTGAATAAACAGTGGAATCTCCCACGGATCTCGACGTAGTGTAGAGGGCAGTAGAAGAAGAAGTGTTCTTCAGTTTCAATTTCCCGGCTGCGCCCTATGCAAGCTGGACAGAGGCGATCCTCCCGATGCAGGTTTTCCCATCTGCCAGTCTCTATCCGTAGGTTGTGGGAACCCACCCTGAACCGCCCCAATGCCCTTAGAAGGGAAGGTGATAAGGATGCTGAAAGGTAATTTGGCCTCAAGATTCTATCATCTCGGAGCACCAAGAATGTCTCTTGATAGAAGTGGAGCTTTGTCGTGAGATTGGGTAGCTTCAAAGTTCTCTTGACATGTAATTCCATGAGCTCTCTAGTCTTGCGGTCATGTCAGGATGTGATGTCCACCCTTCTGAATTTGTTAATAGGGAAGCAGTAGAGAGTCCGTTGCGCTGAAATAAACTGTCCACTCGAGCATACCATGAGTGCCTGAAACCTGTAGCTTTGAGACAGATTTTGAGCTGAGATTTCTCATGAGCGTCCGTAACCGGAGGAAGCCCTTTAAGTCATATTAAGCTGTAGAAACAGGGAAAATTTATCAATCCCTTTGTATTTCTTAGACTTGGACCCACTGAGGCTATGATAACCTTCTCTGTAAATTTTTGAGTCTGAACCTTCCAATGTCAAAAAATTTGGTGACCTCAAGTTTTGAGCACATTTCTCACCAAATTAGCCTACATTCTACCAGTCCTTCCCCTACAATGTTCTTACCACTCCCTACAGTTTATGTCTCAAAAATCGTCTGATTAGAATAGCTGAAGTTCCTTTTAGACAGGTTTCTTTTACAAGACCGTAAGTATATAGCATTAGCTATTTTAAGAATAGGTAGAGACGTAGAGACCAGACTACCTAATTGAGCTGAAGGAGACAAACAATCAATCTCCTTGATGACCTCTATGGTTGGGAAGAGAGCTCCTTTGTAAGAGCTAGATCTTACAGTTTTTGTGCTGGGTTAAATTTATACAACAATTAGATCGCCTTGGCTTGCACTGCTGGATCTTTGGAAGATATTTAAATTTAAGATCTACAACTATGTATAGGATGCCTATTGTAACAGATCTGCGGTCTAACTCACAAAAAATAAATTAAACGAAACCTATTTTCCTTGCCCCAACGCTGGCCTTAAGTACTTTTTGGAAGTAGCTGATCAAGGACGAGATCAACCTAAAAAAACTACCACGGTCGGATTACGGAGATAATAGCTTTCAAACACAAGGGTTACCGAGTCTGCTGAAGGCAGAAGAACTTTGTTATGTTCAGAGAGATCCTCCGAACAACTAAGCCAACTTTCTCTTTCCGCGGACGTTATAAAGCACCATTTCATTTCATTTCATTTCTTTTGTGACTTGCTGGTGTATTTGGAGAGATTTTGTCTGAAAGCACTTTGTACTAGCATCATATAGCCATTGAAAATTAACATGGACAAGACACCCACATTGCTGCGATCACATCCTCAGTGCCGCATACTAATTTTATCAGCTTAATAAGCAAGACCAAATGCTTGATGAGTTTTCTGCCCTATTAAGGCTGGCCAACCTATGAAGTGACATTTTAAAAACCAGCTTGAGGACTTTGCTAAAGCACCGGGACATACATGACATACACAGTACATTAATAGCCCAGCCACCCCATAAGAATTCGTCACACACCTTCTCAATAGTGCAGAGGGCATTGTGCCAGGAAGGGTTGGTCCATCAGCATCTGGCGGGGCGTAGCTACACCGCGACTCTTGGACTGTCGGTCTCGAGTGCAACCATGACCGATCCAGTGGCTTCCGCTTCCCGTTGGCAGCCCAACTGTGCTTGACTTCACCGTACGTGTATCTGGAGCCCCTCTTCTAAGCCCCCGTCCTCTAACTGCAACCTAGTTTTCTGTGACCTGTTCTAGAGCTGCAGTCAAAACCTGCGATTCCGTTGAGGTTGAGATTCCGTTACCGTTTATTGGGCACAGCAATTCATCCGTCAAGCTCAATTCTAGTACAGAAATCCGAGTACAGAACTACTCAAAGAATGCTTACTGTATCGTTGATCAATGGTGCTTGAAATGATTATGAATATGATTACGATAATGGCACAAATTAGATAGACACCTAATCAGTCATCATTTCGTACTGTAACGTGATAATGCTCGCAAGATGTTCATGATCAACTGAGTCTAAGCTGCCGCTGCACAGAAGTGTACACATCCCGAGCTAGTGCCTACTTGTACTCCCTTTCTACTCACATGTGGATCTCTCTTCTCATCTCAAGTGATTGTACATGCATGCAGCTGGTGGTGCAATAATTTTCCTCCCTCTGAGCCCGATTGAAGCAAAATATCACACTCTCGAAGATTACTGGTCTTGTTCTGAAAGGAAGTTTTACAGTCCAGATCATGAATACTAGAGCCGGGAGAGCTGTAGGCCACAAAGGCTGGGCATGTTCATCGGGCGCCCATGCTTTGAGTCACAAGAGTCATGAAGAGTTGCTTAAGACAGCAAAGGAGGTGGGTATATTGAAGAAGAAGTCTCCCTTCTTCCTAAAGACGATCAACAAAAGCTTGTTGGCCAGTAGACAACAACCCAGACTGGTATATATGCTAACACCATTCATCTTTGCACAACTAGTTATACTCTACAGTGCTCCACATTGAACGGTAAATCCATAATCTGAGACGTTGTTTATTGGAATGATTGCCCTAAGTTGCCATTTGGTTGTTCAATCACCCAGACCTCCTCGGTTCTCTTAGACTCGGCACAGTTGTTTTTGAGCAAGTTATCTGATAAATCCTCTATGTCAACGTCGTCTCCTGACAGGGGGTGCCTCGTACATTCTGGAGGGCGCACTGTCACAAGGTGGCAGAAACAGTCACCTTGGAAGGCTCACATGGCCGGCAGTGGAAGGTCGACGTCAAAATGGAAAGAAGGCAGAAGCCATTTGGGCGTTTCGGGACTGGCTGGAGGGAGTTTGCATTCGACCACGACCTCAAAATCGGAGACCAGCTTGTCTTCACTCTAGTTTCACACTCTCATTTTACTGTTCGAGTGTTTGACAAGTTTGGCAAACGGAAAGCAATCCCACCACCTACGGAGTATCCTTGGATCCATACTGGGGTGGAGTCATGGCTCCGTAGCAATGACATTCGTATCCACCGCCGGGCCAAAAGCTTGCCAGAGCGCAAGTACGCAGTCGAGATTGAATCCGGCCTGAAAACATTGCGGAAGCCAGATACTAATGTTCCACACAATGTAACTAACATGATGAAGTCATTCCCAATGCATGTTTCCAGCAGGGGTCCCATTTCCGACAACGCGAGGGCTACGGTGGTAATGGAGGGCAGGGCATACGCACGGCAGATAACGAACCCCAATTTCCTGCTGATTATGAGAGGCTCTCAAGTCCACGGCAAGTCTTCGTTGGTGGGACCTTCTCACTTTTCACCATCCTGGTTCTAAGTTAGCAGCATTAGATCTTCATTGAGGAGAAAGGGTGGGGAACCAGATCTATGCACAAACTTATTCAACTTGTCGACCTTGTCGACCGCTGGCATACTCTAGAGATAATCCGTAACTCGAGTCTGGACTGCCTAGGTAGGAGGGTGAAGGGGGAGACAGGACAAGGGACTGAGCTCAAGGGCCCCATGAGGCGAAGCTGGACTACACCCACAATATCCTGGAAAGTGTAGTAGCTCACAAATTGTAGCCTCGGGTCGGCGACTGACTCATATTTAACGCAAACATCTAGGATCTATTGAAGCGTTGGGAAAGTGGAATTCTTGTTACAACTTGTTCAGGAACTTACGTCCGTAGTATATCGGGTGCAAACACATAGCGTGATCACTTCATTAAATTGTTTGTGATCAATTCATTAAATTGTCTCTGATCTTGGCAGGAAATACCTTTCGAATTCGTCAGGGAATCGAGGATGCCACCAAAGAAATTTAGTGTGCGCCTGATCGATTGCACAGGCAAAATGTGGAATCCTCAATGCGTAGGGGAGCACCCTTACAGTAGGGAGCTGAACTCTCAAGATTGGGCACATTTTGCGCTCCACCATGGCCTTGAGGAAGGAGATATTTGTGTTTTTGAGCTAACCCATAACTCTGACTTCACAATACTGGTCCGCATCTTCCCCTTAGTGGAAGTCCCTGAAACTGTGGGAGGGAACAGCCATAGATCTTTCAAATAAATCTATCAAAAACGACATTTAGTGGTCTCACTTCCGCCCGGCCTTTGTGTGCAGCTGATCATGAGTACACTTTAAAAGCAGTAGCCAGATTGAATTACTCAGTAAATGGTGACACAACAGGAATGTCAATCTCGAGCAGCAACATGCTTGGATTGCCTAATTGGGAGAGGCCAGGGAGAAGCCTAGGTATCAGAAGATCGAATCTGGAAGCCTCCATCTGTCGCTCAGTACAGTTCTCGTCTTCATTTCGAGCCCTTCACTTTGAACAAAGAAACTTGAAATTTTCTTGTTCTATTGTCATTGAAAGAAAAATGATTTGACCCTTCAACATTAAAGCTTTCAAACACAAGGGTTACTGAAGTGGCTGCTTGCACGGAAGGCAATGAGAGCTTTGTAATGTTCACAGAAGTTACCAAAAAATTTCGAACAACTCCCTTTTATGACTACTTGGAGGAATTCAGTCTCAAAGCACTTGGTAAGTACTACCGTATATCCAAAAGTTAACCCCTAATGGACGAGGCTGTTTTTAGTGGGCCCACTCCAAAACAGCACATACCCTCACGGATGAGGGTATATCTCCCAACTAAGAAACATCCACAGGGATGAACCGTATGAAAAGGAGGCTACCTACCTCATGCACCTGCTGTAAGACTTTCAGCCCATTTCACCGTGTCATTAGGAAGATCATAACAAAATGGTAAGCTCTAAATCTGTAGTGTATTCCAATTTTAGAGGGAAAATTTGGTTTGACCAGGCAGTTGGACCGAAAAAATATTTATTCCTTCCAAGACCCCAACCACATTCCAATTCTCAGGCACCTAAAGCAACTTGCCCCAAATTTGCAAAGCAGAATTCCAAAATCTGCATAGGGTTCCTTTGTATGGGAAACAGGGGGGTCAAAAAACACTATTTGCTTCAATTGACCTGTAATTCAGCCATAGGGGTCGAAATTGGCATTGGAACCACAATTCCAACGGTGGAATTGTTCCTCCTATGATTTCCTACTACCTCCAAAAAGAATTCTGAATTCTAACCAAAATGCAGGCAGAGATTTCTAAGTAGGTGAATTTCTACTTGAATCCCAGCTCAGCCGTAGACAATTCCGGTACAAAAAGGGGGCTACGTCACCGATTTACACAGAAAACTCGGGGGACCCCAAAATCGACACCCAAAAAAGGGCCCGGGAACGCCCGACGCTTTGGCGTTCCACCCGACAGACAACTGAAAAACTAACAACTACCAACCGTCACAAATGTGGCCCATCTGTCTTCAAGCTCCCCGTGAGCACCTGTTTTTCCTTTGAATGCAGCGAACCCAAACCACACACCACCCCGAAGACATGATCCACGAACTGGGGGGGAGTTGAACCCCCCGATCTGCCTAGTGTGCAGACAAACAGCAAACAGCACCCCCAAAACCACAACCAGCAAGCATGACTGCTGCGCCCCTGCGCCCCCCCCGTCCCCCCAAAACTGTGAAACCACCCAAACACAACGCACACACGCCAACACTGAAGGACCCCCATCATCTCCACAGCCCCTCAACCAACAGCAACAGATCCCCATCACCCCCACAGCCTGTAAACCATCACCAGCCCTTCCCCCATCACCAAAATAGCCCACAATGAGCAAGCAGCAAACCCCCATGACCCCCCCACTCCCAAAATTGCCCATCAACCAGCAGCAGCATGACCCCCACACCCCTCCACTGCCATTGAACCATCACCACCAGCCCCCCATGACCCCCACTGCCAGTCAACCAGCATGGATACACACAACCCCTCAACCTGAGAAGAACCCATACCCACCACAGAATCAGAGATACCCACGCACACACGTCATCCACAACCTCCAGCATATCTGCATGCAGTCCCACACCCTGGTGAACCCCCACCCACACAAACATATGCACGCACAAAGAAAGAAGACAGTGCAGCAAGCCAGAATTCAGTCACCTCAAGGCATGCCGGTGTGTCTCATTCCAACACCGCCCCAAGACACAAGTGGTTGTCATTGCCGCCAGGGCAGTAATGGTGTGTACAAACATGGCACATGACACACACTCGCCGTCGTGTGGTGTGAAGGCACTGATGCACAAACGTGCATTCTGAATCCCCCGTGGTGTCAATGTTGTTAGTGCAGTAGCCCCCTGTCAAACCATATGCCACAGCCAGATTGAATTGCAAATGGGTCATGGTCATTCTCTCCATTGCAGAATGCAAGATATACGCATTCACTACCTTGGTATCCATAAGAAAAAAAAACAGATGATGCCACCACTTCTTTGTGCGTAGCTGCAAGCTGTACGCACCCCTAAGCTGGTCTTGCACATCTACCCCTCGCATGTACGTTTGGTATTGCACATGTGCAGGCACGGATGGTACATGCACTCTCTGGTTTCCCACAAAACGGTGTACAGTCACAGGAGAGGAAGGGCTGCAAGCTGGCCTAGCTGCAGATGACAGTAAGAATACACCTTTCTTGTCCCACCACAACATAGCAGCCACCTCCCTGGACTCATGCATCCTGTACCATGACTGCCGTTGCTTGGCAGTCTTGGATTTTTTCATTTTCAGCAAAGAGGGAGGGAGACCCTTTTTGTTCACTCTTACTGTGCCAGTGGCCCAAGTGCCAAGTTTGGCCATGTCATATAGAAGCTGGACCCCTGTAAAGTAATTATCAGTTTCAATGACATGGCCCAAACCATGCAGCTCGTCGGCCAGCCGGGTGACCACATCGTAACCTTCTCCCTTCCCACTTTTTTGCCTCTCGCCATCTGGCCCTCCTGCATTCTTACCAGCATACACTGAAAAGTCGTAGACATATGAAGTCTCCGAGTCAACCAAGGCCCACACCTTGATGCCCCATTTGCATGGTTTCTAAGGCATATACTTGGGGAGTACTTCCCTTTGTAACGGATCATCACCTCGTCGACAGTCACCATTTTGTTCAGATTCCAGAGACTTTTACGCCTATCCACAATCTCCTCACACACCCATCTAAACTTTCCAAACTTACCATAATTGCGACTCTTACGATCTGCCACCAACGTGGCGTTATCAACAAGATGCAAACAGTGGAGTATAGCCTCATACCTATCTCGAGTCATCACTTTGCGGATGACAGGACAAGCGAAGAATGTCTCCGAGTGTTGCCAGTAAAATCGTGTTCGGGGCAACTTCTTCATGCCCATGAAGACACAGACTCCAATCCAAGCCTTGAGCTCAAGAACAGTGAGCTCTTTCCACCGAGGCCCCCCACGAGTGCCCGTACCGAAAGGTTCAGCAGCATAACGATTGGACTCCCTACATATTCGCCCAAGCACTTGTCGCCTCCAAAACAAACCAAAAAACCAAATCGGATGTGAGCCCTTCATCTCAGGCAGGCAGGGACTAGGTTGAGGGCCAAAAAATGCAGCTCTATCGCTCATAAAGTCAGAGCCTGCGTTGGTTTCCCACGTCTTCACCTTGAACATCTCCACAAAATCAGCCGAGATTTCCTCATCACACTCCATATCAACAACTTCGTTTTCCCAGTCTGCTTCGTCAGCAGAGTCGCCCATGTACCCATCGTCACCCTCAAAATCCTCGTCCATGTCGGAGGAGGCCTCATCATGGCCCAAAACAGGATTAGAAGACCTCTCACCAAAAGGAACCATTGCACCAGTGTTGGGATGCATGTCCCCCAAAGCAGCCCGACCAACGGCAAGCATGCTCCCAGCACCCAGAGGCCCGCCAACACATCCCACAACACCCGAATTCACCACTCTCTTATTTTTTTTCCTCACCACACCTTTGGGAGGTGTTGTCACCCTTGCAGGAACCGACCTCTTTGCACGAGCCAACTCCTTCAGACGCCTGACTATCGGCATCGGGCCAGACATCATCTCTCAAAACAGAATTCACAGCATCACTGAACCCCTCCTTATCACCTTCCTCTTTTCTCTCTCTCCAACCAAGAATTAGAGCCACCTGGCGTCTAAACAGAAAGCGAAAATTGTGAGGACGAGGGTGGCGAGGCCAAAGATTGGCGAACGGCGGTGGAGGCAAACTACAGAGGAAGACAGGAGACAGACACCCCAATATTACCTTGCACTGCTCGGGAGTGCAGTGCTATTTCTCAAGCGCCCACTCCCTTATAACCTCCGCGGCAGCTGCAAGCTCGGGTGGGGGCGATGGTGGCTCAGGCACAGGAGCGTCCTTCCTCTTTGGTGCCATACGAATCCCTGGGACCGACAGAGATCACAAGAAATGAATGCAAGCCCTCACAATGAATCAATGCATATGGCCCATCTTCCCCAAGCACAGGAAGGAATGATGTACCTTAGCGAATTTCGCAAACTCTCCAAAACCAGCTGCAAAATGAAACCCCAACACACCACGCTCCCCTGCAACCATCCTCTACCACACAAAACACAGAGCCCAAATGCATAAAAGCATTTCACAAAACGACATGCAAGAAAAAACGACAACTTGCATTACAATGAAAATTCGGCACGGCACAAGAATCTAAACGCCAAACACTCAGCCCTAACAGCTGCGTAAATGCAATCACACCCCGAGCTCTAATGTCTAGAACACAAAGCAGGAAACGGAACAGCTCCCGCCGCTTCGCCTGGGAGAAGTAAGTCGCCACGACCCGAAAATAAAGCCCAGAAATACACCCCCTTACGAAGCGAATGCGGGCGATCCACGGAAGATCAAGCAAAACATGCACACAAAAGCGCCAAGGAAATGCGAGATGGGCCACGATTTGCAAGCTCTAGGAACCCAGACTCTGTGCGCGCGAAGAGAGAGCCCGTTCCATGCTACCGCCACACATCATTGGCCACAGGGTGGCATCCCATGTCCGCATGGGCAGACATTCCAACCCTGCATGCACCCGATCGCCGGCATCGGGCCACCGACGCCCATTTTGCCTACCACGTGGCTAGGTCAAAGTCCGTGGAGGGCCAGAAACCATTGGATTTTGGGTGCTCATCATCACTTCAAAAAATCCTGATGGCGGAGGATTTGTCCAATTAGGGTGCAATACATTCTGTCCGGCGCAGAATTTCAAGGGCTACGACTTTCGTTCAGGGCCCATCTTCATCCAGATTCATCCAAGGGGCCCACCGACGGTCGAAATATCGGTCGACTCATCCATTAGGGGTTAACACGGACAAAAGACCACATTCCATAATGGTAAGCGAGCCAAACACGATTGTAGAACCTACTTAGGCCAGACCTAAGACCTAAGACCTAACCTTCCTTGAGACTTAGAGATGGCCTTGAGGTGGTGAGGGCTGGCAACTGGGCATCATCTGCCTCATGAGTGCGCCACCACCCACCTCCATTCTCCACCATTTCTGTCCATGTGATCCTCATCACCACATACTTTTAGTAGCTTTAACCCTTCAAGGACAAGGCGACCCGTATCGGGTCGGGTCGAAATTTTGATTGGATGATAAATGTGCAGATCATGTCGGATGAAAACGATTCCTGAACGAAAAGTGTAGCCCATAAATATTTACGCCCCCCTGTTGATCGCACCCTAAAAATCCTAATCCCCCACGGTCAGGATTTTTTGGAATCTGGAGGGGTACCCAAAATCCTGTGGTTTTGGGCCTGTCAGCAGGTTGACTGGCAGACGTGGCAGGCAGGATTGGGGGCGGGGGTGGGCGTTTGCCGGCAGCGGGTGACAGGGGGGGGCTGCATGTCCGCCCGTAAGGACAACGGCGGACCCCGGCACGCGCGAAACGCCAGGCACGTGGCCCAATCAGGTGGCAGGTGGCGGGAGATTCTCACCCGCGTAGGGTTTAGGTGCGTGGCCCAATCAGGTGGCCGTAGGCAGGTCATGGAGGGAGAGCGCTGAAACGCAGGGTGGAGGGCCCCGTGACTTCCTTGGTTTGTGATGACGTGGCCGGATTTTTTGGCCGGTAATGTCCACCGGCTCCGGCAATTCTTGGCCGGAGCTGGGATCCAAGTAGGGATTCGGTTTTTTGGCAATCTTTGCCTACAAACAGCTTAGAATGTGGAATTTTTTTTCCAGGGTACTCGGTAGGTAGGCAAACAACAACATGAGGAGAGGAATTTGGATTCCCTCACAAATTGCCCCACATTTGGGGGGATGTGTTTTTCCCATGAGAGAAATTGGCATTTTGACCCCCCTGTTTTCCCATACAAAGCAACCATTATGCATTTTTGGAATTTGGCTCTGGAATTTTGGGAGGCTTTGCTGTGGGTGCCATATAATCTGAATCTGGGTAGGCTGTCAATGAAAAATCAAAAAGGTTGGCAATCTGCTTGGTCAAACCAAATTTTCATGTTGAAAATATATCCAACAAAAAAAAAAAGCCTAGAATTTTTGTTATAATCTTCCACTTTAGACGGTCAATTCTCCTGAAATTCTTACTTGAGGTGCATGAAGTAGGTAGGATGACTTTGGAACAGTTCATCCCCTCGGATGTTTGTCCAATGGGAGATACACTCTCATCCGTGAGGGTATGTCTGGTTTTAGACGGGGCCCACCAAAAACAGGCTCGTCCTTGAAGGGTTAAGCAAGACCATATTCTTGATGAGAAGTGACTGACATTGCTATTTACAGTTCCAGACTACGGTAGCGACCCGACAAACGACTAAGCTCTATGATTGGATGAAAATTGGGTCTTGTCGTCTTGTCCACTACACACTTGGGGCCATGCTAATTAGCAAGCCCCAAATCTTCTCCAGTGGACAAAAACCTGATGATCCTCATCACGACTCTCTTCGCCTCTTTGTTGTGGCTCCATCTCCTCCCACCTTGCTCTACAGCTAAGCGCCCATGAATCATGAGACTTCTCTGTAGGTGTAGGTGATGATAAATTTGCAAATCAATTTTCCCAAAGCCCGCATGACCTTCACCTGCGATAGTCATTTGAAGCTGAAGAGCAAAGTTTTGCATAGAGCTTGGATGAACACATTTAGTGCTGGTTAGGCACAGTGGTCTCATTTGAAGAGCCATGCGGCCAGCAGGAGCTTCGGGCTCAAGCTACCTTGGAACAAGAGTTCGTTGTCTGTTGGGCCTACATCACAATCTCTTTAGCAATTGGGATTTGGAGCTTGGTAGGTTAAAGTGGGTATGTTCCAATGCCTCCTACTTATTTTCTTTCTCCTCGGAGGGTTCAAGTGGTTCTATTGAGTTAATCTCTTCCTTTCCCCTGCGGCACAAAAAAAAAGGAAAAGGTGGAGAGCAAACCAGCCATCCTACCAAAGAATCCTCGCACACCTTCTCAGCAGTTCAAGAGGGGATTGTGCCAGGAAGGGTTGGAAGGCCATTCCCATCCATCAGCATCTGGCGGGGCGTTGCTATACCGCACCTCTTGGTCTGTTGGTCGCGAGTGCAACCATGACCGATCCAATGGCTTCCGCTTCCCGTTGGGTGTCCAAATTCTGTGCTTAACTTCACCGTGTATCTCCCATCTACCTCTAACTGCAACCGGGTTTTCTGTGCCGGTAATCCATTACCTCCGATTCCGAGCTACCATTTATCAGCATAGGCTCAATTTATCCCTCCTCAATCGTAGAGGAGAAATCCAAGTACAGAACTACTCGAAGTTGGTCATTGTATACTAGCATTTGGTTGATGGTCCTTGAAGATTATGATCCGATGATGCTGATGATGATGAATGATTGGACACCTAATGATCATGCATTATTTCGTAACATTTGTGAAGCTGCAACTGAACAGAAGTGTACACATCCCTTGAGTGCCCACAATACCTTTCTACTCATGAATCTCTCTTCTTATCTCAATTGTACACATGCATGCAACTTGTTTTTGTCATGAATGGTCTGGCAATAATTTCTCTACCTCTCTCTCGTGCCAGACCTGTTTGATTTCTCTCAAGATCAGAGCAAAATATCACTCTCAAAGATATTTGCTCGTCCTTGGCAGAGGCATGCTTCAGCTACGTGAAGACCCGAAGTGCTTACAGAGGATGAGGGAGTCAGTCAGATTTATGAGGAGCGTTTGAGGTTTTTCTTGATAGCTGGCAAGGTTGTAGCTAGCAAGATTGTAGGTAGTTCGACAAGTTAAGATTACTGCTCTTGTTCAAGAAGTTATACAGTCCAGATCATGAAGACGAGAGCCGGGAGTGCTGTAGGTCATCACAAGGGCAGGGCAGGTTCATCGGGCACCCGTGCTTGCAGTCACATGATACCTGAAGAGTTGCTTAAGAAAGCAATTAAGGTGGGCATATTGAAGAGGAAGTCTCCCTTCTTCCTAAAGACGATCATGGAAAGCTTTTTGGCCACTACACTAGACCCCACCATGGTATATATGCAAACACAGGTCCACAGGTCCAGTCTGAATTGATTTCGTCCCCACTCCATTGTTTCATTGAATTCGCTTTCAGACGAAATCGTTTTTAAAAGTTGCACTGCAATCGTGAACACTGAACTTAGTTTACTTCGAAGCTCTAGACTCAGATGTGCTCCGCAAACCTTAGATCCATATGTTGCCTGACGTTGTTAATTGGAATGATTGCCCTTTGCCGTTTGGTTGTTCAATCACCCAGCTTTAAGTTCTTTCATCCTCACTGGTTTTCCAATTTCTCAAGTTATATCTGATGTATCATGGTCGATGTCAACGTCGTTGTCTCCTTACAGTGGATGCCTGTTACATTTTGGAGGGCGCACGGGCACAAGGTGGCAGAAACAGTCACCTTGGAAGGCTCACATGGCCGGCAGTGGAAGGTCGGCTTAAGAACCAGAATCAGAACAAAGGGGAGAGAATGTTGTTTCAAGATTGGATGGAGGGAGTTTGCATTCGACCACGACTTCAAAGTCGGAGACCAGCTTGTGTTCACTCTCGTTTCACACTCTAATTTTACTGTTCGAGTGTTTGACAAGTTGGGCAAAAGGAGCCCGGCACTCCCACCACCTAAGGAGTATCCTTGGATACATACTGGAGTGCGGTCATGGCTCCGGGGGATTCGTAACCACCACCGCGACGGCCGTGCCAGCAGCTTGCCAAAATGCAAGTACACAGTCAAGATTGAATCCTGCCTGAAAACGTGTCCACCGAAGCCAGATACTGTTCCACACAATGCTGACACGATGAGTTCCCCAACGCATGTTTCCAGCAGGGATCCCGTTGCCAACGACGCGAGGGCTATGGTAGTAATGGAGGGCAGGGCATACGCACGGCAGATCAAGAACCCCAATTTCATGCTGATTATGAGAGACTCTCAAGTCCACGGCAAGTCTTCGTTGGTGGGTTCTCACTTTCCACCATCCTCTGGTTCTTTAGCAGCATTAGATCTTGATTGTTCATACAGTAAGACTGGGGAAGGTCCAGATCTATGTGCACGCAAACTCATTCAGTTGTCGACCTTGTCGCTGGCATAGTCTAGTAACTGATAACTCGAGTCTGGACTGCCTAAGGAGGAGAGTGAGGGGGAGACAGGACAAGGGAATGAGGGCGAAGGGCTAAGCTCTAGGCTCTTAGGAAAGTGGAATTGCCTGTTACAATTTCTGCAGGAGCTATACATACGTAGATAGTGCACCGGGTGCAACCGCATAGCGTGATCGATTCATTAATTTAATATTGTCTCCGAGAATGGCAGGAAATACCTTTCGAATTCGTCAAGGAATCGAGGATGCCATCAAAGAAGTTCAGCGTGCGCCTGATCGATTGCACTGGCAAAGCGTGGAATCCTCAATGCGCAGGGGAGCACCCTTACAGGCGGGAGCTGGCCTCTCAAGCTTGGGCACAATTTGCACTCTACCAAGGCATTGAGGCAGGAGATGTTTGTGTTTTTGAGCTAACCCATAACACTGACTTCACAATACTGGTCCGCATCTTCCCCTTAATGGAAGTCGCGGAAAATGCTGGATGGAACAGCCATCTTGCAAACAAATCTATCAAAAACGAAGTTTAGTGTTCACACTTCCGCCCGACCTTTGTGCGTAGCTGATCACTACTACACTTTAAGCAGTGGCCAGGTTGAATGACACAGTAAATGGTTATACAACAGGGACTGCGGAAAGTTCCTAACGTTTATGTATAGCAGCAACATGCTTGGATTACCTGATTAGGAGAAGCCTAGTATCAGAAGATGCCTCCATCTATCGCTAAGTACAGTTCTGTCAAGCTTCATTTCTCCCTTCCCTTCAAAGAAACTTGATTTTTTCTTAGTCTAGATATAGTTAAGTTTGCAATACGTCTTGTTTCGGTTCGTACGTGTTTTTGTGTTGAGGAATAAGACAATCGATCGGAAAGTGTTTGATGATCTGTAGACCACAGATTTTTCATTCTTCTCTGAGCACCATCAACTTCTACATTATTTCAAGTAACAAGAAAGGAGCAAGAAAGACCTCCGAAAGATTATAAGATTGAGCTGCAATGGAGCCACAGATTGTTGTATATTGGATATAGGGGTCAAGTATACATGTACATGTATGGCTGTCTCTCAAGCCCCGCACATCATGCACCTCCCTCGAACAAAAGTTTCCTCAGGCTCCACCATGATGTGTGGAATGATTTGGAAAGGGTTACTGCGATTAGGTTCCTTCCCTGGCTCGTTGCAGAGTCTCGAGCAATTTCCAGTTTCGATTTCGGTCTATCCTCCTGAATTCGCCTTGTAAAAGCTTCTGAACCCGTCCCAAATATTTGTGATGTTATCGGGACATCGCCTCTCATACTCTGGAATGCACACCCAGACCAGTGCATATTCAGACTGGGTGCGCCCAAAGATTGCAACTTCACCATCCCACGAGATCAGAAGGGGCTCCAACTCGAGCGACGATCTCAGCATATAAAGCACTACTGGCGAAACCTGGAAACCAGCTCTTGTGGAGTGCTCATGCAAGACCCTTTGTCTGAGCCTTTTTTCCAATTCCAGTACTTAGCACCTTCAAGAGATCTCCACTTGACTTCAAAATAGTTTTTCTTCACACGCAGATGCAGCCTCGAGAACATTTGCTTCGGTCTTCTTCCCATTGAGAGCTATACGCTTCTAGTAATCACGAGCAATATACTCGGACGCTCTTCCCGCAATACTCAAGAGTATGCGGGCAATCCTGGGGGAGTCCTGTGCAGAGCCGCCACTGACGCTTTGAGGCTGCCTTCAAGAGATTTTCCCAGCTCTGTTGGGGATGTGTGCAGCATGGACAGTGCTGCCCCTGGTAGCTGTGGTGCTGTACATGTGAAAATGATTGATAGAAAATTAAATGGTAGCGGGATCGTAGGTAATGGAGTTACCGTTGACTGCAGAGCATGTGTCACAGAACACTGGTTTGCAATTAGATGTGAATCTTGCTTCATTGAGTTTGTGAGTTCCACCTTGGTTTTTCCGTTGTATTGTTCTGTGGAAACTGCGCATAGCGGAGATACACAAGCGGAGCTCTCGCAACCTGCAACAGACCAGTAGGTGCGACACTTTCTAATATTGGTAGTAATTGATGCAACACACGGTTATATGAGCACTGATATTTTCACTCTAAGTGTATGGGTTAGGGTCCAGCAGCACCTCCACCCATCAGAGGCACACACCGAACATACCTGTGACAGACTAAACAGGAACTCAGAGATAGTCATGACGATACTTCAAGGCCAGAAGAAGTGTTCTTCCCGCATCTACAATCCCGGGATGTGCCAAAACATCCAGGTAGAATATATTTCTTGAGTGCCGGGAGATGGGGGGTGCACATTCAAACCTGTCAACACCGACAATCCGCAGTGTAAAGAGGAGTGGATAGTGGATACCAGTGTTGGGCGGTTCTCTGGTTTTGGGTAGAACCTGCAGGGTAGGTTCTATCTTGTGGAAGGTAAATAGAGAACCTCCAGGGCCGGGTACTTAAAAACATGGACAGTTAGAGAACCTGCGGTGCAGGGTATATCTCTGAGTTACATTTTCACAGGTATGTTTCATACTGGTTCTTTAATGCAATTATCCGCCAAATCCGGTGCTCGGGTATATGGGTAGAGAACTGTATAGAGAACCAAGAGATGACCCGGTTCCGAGTCCTGGTTCTTCAGTTCAAAAAGTTATTATGGACAGAATAAATAAAAAATGTGCATGTATGAGATGGCCACAATTGTCAATAATTAAGCTCATTTTCTAGCACAACTAAACTTCCTCTAGATTGCACTCTTGGCCTGTTGGCATTCAGTTCTAGCATTTTCACTACCCTTCTTCTTCCTCAAGGCTTCCACACTAACCTTAGATAACCGCCCTTATACCCAGGGTATGTGTGGGGTGCAGTTACCCTTACCCTCCCCTCTCATTCCACCTCGTAGGTCAGGCTCTTATGGTTCGGTGAAGTTCACGGGTAAATAGATTTTGGTATCCGCCGATTCAATCTTGACTAGGGTATTTGAAATTTTAATACCCGAGGTTAAGGGGGCATATACCCAGGTCCGGAACCGGCGGTTCTTTCACCCAAAACCAGAGAACCGCCCAACACTGGTGGATACCCAGTGTCCTTTGTGGAACCACATCCACATGTCTGTATAGTAATAAGACATCATCCAGAAACTTGCTCATTCTTAAAATCTTGGTCAACTAGCAATTGAGAATGTGGGTGGGGCTATCCTCAAATTGATACACAAAATACTGACCCGCTCAAGTCTTTAGCATCATTCAATCCAAAAAAAGAAAACTCTCAATCACATCAGCACCCTTGGAGGACAAAGGAGATGTCCATGACTGCCCTGCAGGAAACCGGAAAAGAGGGAGAGCTCCAAAGTGGATAACTTAAGAGTATTTACAGAAGATCCAAGCACTCCAAGACAATAGAAACTGATGAAGTACTGTACCACAGCAGAGTTCAATTTGACCCAATGTTGAATTACCTGTCGTGGTTGAAGAAACTTTGCCAGCCTGAGTTCTGCCTTTCTTGAATTATTTGTATCTCTACCACTGAAAGCTTTGATTTGCGAAGGTCAAATTGAGTGTATGATGGTTTTGAATCATTTTCCCCACTGTCAATTGGCAACATGTCACTATTGGTCCTTTCGAAGCCAATGCCAATAGTGGGTCTGCAATGGCTCTTCCCAACTTTTAACTCCCTCCAGTTTGTTGCAGGCCACCCAGGCCAACTATTTGATGTTATGTCTCAAAGCTAATCTGCTGAGATCTACTGTACATGTAGCAAGGAGCATTTTGTCACAAGAATCCAATCTTCCTTCCAATAATTTGGTAGTGATCTAACAGTAGGTTTTTATCCCCACATGGTGATGAAGTAGAAAAGTTGTTTGGGTGGTTTGCCAAGGAAAGACTGCCTGCCTGGCTGGGTATAGCTTTGCAAAGGTGGTTTCCCGTCAGAAATCAAATAATCTGTCAATCAAACAGCTAGAAGCAAAAAGTGGTGGATACAGTAATTGATAAACCTGTTTTGAAGCCTAGTACCATGAACATCTACTGCAATAACCCTGATCGGCTCTCCAAATCACTCTTACAATGTCTTATAAGTACTGAGTTTCATGAGCAGTTGCTGTCGGGGTTGACTGCCTCCTGTGCGGATCTTCTAGTTCACTGACCTCAATTCCATTTGGTAAGTGATTGCCAGGCACATGACTTGGGTTTCTTCGGGAGCTAAGGCCTTCAATCTCAACCTGGTGCAACATGCCATCTGCCAAAGATGAGGTAATAAGCTCCTCCTCTGCACAGACAAAGCTCAAATCAGTCTGCAAGCTGGGAAGTTTTGTTCTCCCACAACCTTTCTTGAATGTGGCATGTGGATGGTGAGGTGCATGATGTAGTTGGGCAACTGGACAGGGTGATTGAGGTGGGTGACGATATCTCCTGCAACTTAAGCGAGACACTGAGTTAAAGACAGGAAGGTAGAAAGAAATGAACTAAATAAATTGAGACATGAACAGAGGCTTAATCAAAAACCTTGAATACAAGAGGGACCGAAATAGTAGGTACCATGAAAGGGACTGCTCCCACCCATACTTGTGTGCTGTTTGGTTAATGTTCGACCGCGTCTTCTTAATTTCCTCTTCCACCACAATGTATTTAATATAGGCTTTTTCGGAACCGGTAGAAACTTGAATATAAATGCAATTGGCATACTGTGTTGCCCCACAATTCACCACACACAGAGTAAAACTGTCAGGATATCATCCAACTTTAACTTCTGTCACAAGGCCATTATTCTCTCCGTATCACGAAACATTCTCAATACCATGTTTCATCCATCAAGCATTGTAAACAGGATGGCATCCCACCTGGGCACAATTCTTACCTGATGAAACCAAGGATGATGCACAGACACCAGTAACCCAAAGAGAGCTTCACTGTTGATGCAAAATTGTTGAGAAACTCAACAATCACAAACTGTCATAACCAGACACATTTAGTCTTTCAGTCAGTAAGCCATATTTCTTGTGTGTTTATGTGAAACAGACATTAGAAAGAAATGTCCAGAGTTCAAACACAGCTAGTTGGCTCCCCATCCCATGCCTGCCAATCTTCCCCCAGCAGAAGATAACTTGAACAATTATAAGACATGGGAGAGACACAACCTCAGCAGCAGAGTGAAGTCAAGCTCTAGGATAGGGCATTTCAGGTAGTCACAAGCAGAATACTAATACTTTGGAATTTAGGATATATTTGTGGTTTATCTATGGACAGCAAGGGCCCTGTACTATAAAAAGGGCATTTGGCAAGTGGCAAACCTGGAAGACAACAGTGACAGTTAAAACTCCACAGAAGAGATAGTTCATATAGATGCCTTCGAATACGTTCTTCTTCTCTGGTTTCCTCGAGTTGATCTCATTGAAAATCTGTAAGAGGTGAATGTGTTAAGAATTCGATCACCATTCCAAAGACGAAAACCAGCAGCTGGTAGCTCAGTTGGATAGTGCACTTCGTGTCACCCGAGTGGTTTTGGGCTCCGCAAATCCTGTGGACTTGTCCTGTGTGGGATGGTTTGGTGCTGGTCAGCTGGGGATGTTGTCTCCTGCATGCTTCATGGCTTATATGAAAGGGGGTTAATTTTTCCCCCTCCTCAGTAAAAGGCATGAATTGTGACCGGTTGTCCCAGGTTTTTTCTTCAGAAATAAAGACAAGATAGATAGAAGACAAACCTACCAGCACACTTTGAACAATAGCTATTGGAACGAATGTTTGAACTTGCAAATGTTGAAAGCCAAAAGGAGAAACAAAACAGCTTACCTGGCAGAAAACGAAAGTGTTAAAGATAATCGTGTTCCTTATCTTTACCAGGTGTGCATGAGCACCCTTGAGTTTCAGGATACTTATCCCTCCAAAGTTCAGAGTCATTAGTACTGCTAATTGATATAAGGCCTGCACACACAGCAGAGCAAGTGTTTCCGTCTTTTGAACTGCCAAAGAATTCAAGTGACTTCTGAACTTGAAATAACTTGACTGCACGTGGACCTAAACATCCCTTGCTGAAGGTACCAGAAAGTCATCCAGGGAGAGAGGGAGAGAGAAAAACAAAGAAAGGTTATCACATCCGTGGGAAGCTCAAAGAGCTAATGGAACAAAGGGGGAAAAGAAAAACAGAATATAAAACCTGGTAAGAGATGTGTGCATGCAATGTTTGAGTGTGTGTAGTTTGAGTATAGGGGTCTTACTTGTGCGAATATGTTCCTCCACATTATGTTTGTAATCAAGGGTTCCCTGCCATAGGCCCACAAACCCAGTTACTGCTATTCAATCCACTATTACTTACACAATTGATATGCAACTTACTTCTGACTGACAGTAAAGAGTCAGAACCATACTTCAACCTAGTGGTCAATCTGGTAAGGTCCTCTGGGTAGTCGGGAAGTCCCAGTTGACCACAGATAGCCTTGATAGGCTAAGAGCCTAAGAGTCCCTCTGTGGCCCTAGTAGTCATACCCACCCAATTTTGCCATGGCCTGTTTGATAGGTCAGCCTTGCTTCCAAGGAACAGAGTAAACGATCTTTGGGTACATTTTTATTTATTTATTTATTTGAAGAAAATGTGAACAATGGGTGCAGGTCCTTGACGGGGGAAATATAACCCCTTTCACATGAGCCATGAAGCATACCAGGGGACAGAACCCCAGAGCCACAGGCCAATGCACAGGATCACTTTGGGTACATTAACATTCAAGCCACCTGGTACAAAACCTAACCTTAGCATTTTCCTCACATGGAAGTGGGCCCACCCAAAACTAGTGAATCTGGAGGAAGCTGCAATGGTGGTCTGAAGGCACCAATCTCCCTGATATGCCTGTGTTGGAATATTGCCCTCCAACAGAACATACCACCTCTAAAACTGGTCTAAGGACGGGGAGAACCATAATTTTTCCCACTGCCGAGTGAATCACCCTAGGCAGAGGAGAGGCAAGAGAGAGGGAGATTACTAGAAGCTCAAATTAAGATTATGCTCGTGTACCTTCGACCAACTGGCTTCCTCTGCATAAGCTCTTCTGTGGGCGCCTCTGTTGCTAGTGCAAGCGCTCCCAGTGTGTCCATAATGAGGTTCACCCACAAGAGCTGCCATAGGACACCACACTACTGATTAAAGTAGGATAAAACACCCTGACACTACTGCCTCTCCTGACACTACTGCCTTTCATACCACAGTACAACCACAAGGGACGGGAAACAAACTACTGAAAGTCTTTGGAAGTCATGGTAAGGCTGTAGTACCACCAACATCTCCTACAAAAGTTCAACTTGGCCGTGCAAGTATCATTTACATAATTGACAAAAATGAGCACGCTCTCCACTGGACACCTCCTGCAACAAGGATGTGCACCCATGCAATGTTGGCAGTCTTCTGGACCCTTTCCATGGATATTGAGTAGACCTAATGACTCTCAGACTGTGTTTCAGACATTTGAATGCTCTCACTATGCTCTGTTGACTTAGTAATGTAATCAAGAAACAGCCACACAGCGCACACAACCAGGAAGTATCTTCAAACCGGGTGTACACAAACCTGAACTGCAGTCAGTGGGACTGATCCAGTTGATATGGCAGCCACAAAGTTGAGCACTAGAGCTACCGCGTTGACCGTCAACTGAAACTGTATGAACTTTTGAATATTCACATACACAGATCTTCCCCAGCGCACCACCTGATGCAGGCACCAAGTCAGAAGAGAGGAGGAATTCCAATGTGTAGTAGGATCCAGATAGTGTAACAAAAAATTTACAGCTTGTGCTCATGATTTCAGACCATCATGCATTCATACAAAACATGTAAGGCAAAACAGGAGTTCACATTACCTTGACAACTGAAGTGAAATTGTCGTCCAAAATAATAATATCTGAACTATCCTTGGCAACTTCTGTCCCCGCAATACCCATCGACAGCCCAATATCTGCCTGCCATCACCACATACACTTCTCTAGCATTCTCTTACCATTGATTAAAGGGAGAGTGCAATTGCCCGTTGTGTGGGCAATCTGAAGACAGTACTCATTTTCTGATACACTGTCCGGGGTTCTCTCACCAAAGAGACGCTCTCTTCAAATCTATTAAGGGAATTGTGCCTGTACCCCTGTTTACCAACTTTGAAAGTCTCGAGGCTGAGCCAAAAGCCCAGGCCCTCCTGAGGCCTAGTTTTTGGGCAAATCACACACAGCAGATTGATGCTTGTGTGAAGGGATTTCTAGAGGATATCTGGAAAACCCGGATTAATTCTTTATATGGAGGTAAGTCTTACTACCAACGTCAGCCCCTGACAGAGGTAGGTTCTGTCCCTTTTGTTCCCGCTCAAACTGGGCGCGGGGTCAATGGCCACAAGGCTACGGCAAACAACGTCTTATGAGTACAATCTTACCATTGATTAAAGATCAACCCCAAAACCATCTTCATCTCCTAATTGACATTTCCACACCTGCCACTTTGCTGCCCTGGCTACCTCTTGTATCTATGTATGTACATATGTTCCTATGACAAGTCTGGTGAAGGACCAATAAAGGTTGAAGTAGTATGCAGGAGCAGTGTTTCAGACCACAACCTCTCGAAGGGCAGGCGCATCATTAGTCCCATCGCCAGTCACAGCTACCACTTCTCCTCTTTCCCTTAGAGATTTCACCAACAGAAGTTTGTCCATGGGTGAGGACCTTGCTACAACCTACAGAGTACAAGAATATTCAAGGATGGTCACCACATACTGTCTGCTTCATACACATGAAGCAACATATTTCAACCTCAACAGACTCGTTAGCAGTGGATCCCACCAAAAGCAGACTACAATCGGACTTACAGTTGCGCTAAAGTTTCAAATCCAATGGACATGATATCAGCCGGGACTCCACTTTGCGAGATGAGGTTGTGTTAGCTGCTTTTCCCTTGCCATGATTGCAAAATCATGGCCAAAGGATATACATCGCTGCAGCAGCTGTTATGAGTAACTAGTTGCACAAAGCTAGACAGAGGTTTGGTTCAAGGGAACCAAACAGCTCCTAGCATACTACAACAACACTCACATCAATTTTAGGCAAGCAGTCTTCCATCTGCTTAGGGGTGTAGCTCCGAAACTCTCTGCCCTCGACTGCCAATCCACCAGGTGTCAAAATCCCACACTCTTGCGCGATGGCCTTTGCTGTGTACAAGTTGTCACCTGTCACCATGCGCACCTATGCAAACCAACCAGTAGCTCTATTCAGATTAGCCCAGCATTTGTCACCACGGACCTCCAAACTTCAATTGAATTGTACCCAACGATAGTACAGTTCAAGGTACGCATCTGGAATTGATAAGACGTCGAGGTCTGACCAGATGTTTTCAAATCAATATGCACAACCAACGCCAGTATACAAGCCCAGTACCTTGACACCTGCTGCTTGACACTTTACAACAGCTTCTCGAACACCAGGTCTGCATGGGTCCTGTCATTACAGTTTGAAAGTCAGACTCTGAAAGAATCCAAAAGTCAAGACTCAAAAAGTTGCAATACAGCATCTGTCAAGTGCGAAACAGAATGAGAAGGGCACAGCGTGAATGAACAGACAGCAAACATATCTCAGGCATACAGACAGTTAATCAAACTGAATTTCTTCCACCAGAAAATGCTGCTTACCAAGTAGACTATAAATACCTTCATTCCCACGACGGCCATCAAAATGAGACCTTTGTCAGGTATTTGCCACCTAGCCCGCGACTCCTCATCCAGGGGTACATCACTTTGCTCAATACATCGGTAAGCAAACGCCACACACCGCAAACTTGCAGCAGCCATTCCCTCAATAATGTTCCTCACCTCTAAAGCCTATACAAACCCACAAAAATTATAAGAATGGTTCCACTCTGCAACAAAGGCTTCTCTTCCTGACTCGAATCTTTCCAGCGAAACCCACGGCACTCCACAAGGAACAATATAGAAACAACACCGCATCAGTGAACTTAACCTACTTACACGAGGGCCTGGTGGACTCTGAACCCCGTTGAGAGGTAACCAAACATAAAATTAGATAGTCATATGCAAGGTCAGAGGAGAACTTACAAAGATTAAAACAAACGTGCAATAGAAGAGAGAAACAAACCATAAATAAAGATAGTGGATGTTTGGGGAGCCATCCAGATAATGTTACAGATGTAAAAAAGTTCAACAACAGAAGAATAAACAGTACAAAGAGGAGAAAACAAAAAGCATCTATCAATATAGTAACTTGATTTTGTTCAGTTGATGATAAAATGCACTGTCACTTTGGCCTCCGCCCAATGTCACAAAACAGCTAACAAAACCAGCTGGAGACGCCTGTATGCACAGAAGGTGAAATAGGTTCTGAGACTCTCTAGAAGAATGAGGCATCAAGGAAATAAATGCACTGAAACAGATTCTGTACATGGAGATTCAAAATATCCCTGGGAAATGATCATACCATTTCAGGTGTCAAAGACCGAATGGACCCATCTGAACTTAACCAATGGGTACAAAGATCTAGAACTATTTCAGCAGCTCCCTTCCAATGTGCTTGGACATCACCAGTATTTCGCTGCATTGGACAACCCACGGACTGATTATAGCTATGGTCTTCAATGTCCTCCGATTGCAATAGAAGATCAGAGCTCATTTCACTGAGCGAAAAATCAAGACCTGGGAGGGCTGATGCACTGCTTACAGAATTACACAATTCACACAAACAACAGCCATAGAAAAGCCATGTAACAGGACCACAACAAGCAAGATTACCTTGTAGACAACGCCAGCACGTTTTCTGGTTGAGTTGAAAGACTCCAAATGTAAAATGAAATTCTCTCTCCTTGTATCTTGAAAATCCATGCCAAGCTGATTGCTCCAAAAACAACAACCTCCCAGTTACTCTGACGGTCATTATCCCATGAATGAATGATAACTGAGGCAACTACCAAGGGAACGCAGCAAGAGAGACACAGACATAGAGAGAGCCCTGCGAAATGGTAGCATGAACAAGAGCCTCCTTCCAATAGTACAAAATCCTGTCCTCTACCCCGTCGCTGTGGCTGTCAGAAAGCAAAATCTCCTGAAGACATACTCTACATGAATGGATGGACAAGGCCAAGGGTACAGCAGATGTCAACATGTGTAACAGTGAAATTCAAGTCACAGTCTTGACATACCTCAAGGCCCCATGAAAGGATCGCTATTTCAGTTGGACTGCCAGTAACCACTGCCTCTGTTCCCTCCTGCATACCACAACCAAACTCCAAACATTTCAGGCCACAGTCACCAAACACCTTATCCAACACAAATCCTCGATTGATGTGTACATCCCAAATGCCATATAATCAATGAACCTGCCCAAGAGATTCATAACCCGCTGAAATAATGAAGGGCTCAGGAACGCTGAGAAAGATGCACCTCTCGATATACCCTGACAGTTATGCAATAACTCTCGCTTTTTGTCCCTAGGGTACATGAACCATCCTGACTTTTCCCTCACACTGAAATCACAGTAGCTCAAACACAGCCAATGAACATTCCACAATGATTGCGCACAGGGCGACAACAAATCTGGTTACATACACTTGACCAAATTATCTAGCCTCGTAATAGAACGCATGATGATACTTCCAGCACTCTAGATTGGAACAACTGTGACGAGTGGCTGTAATTACGTCAAGACTAACCCTTAAGAAGAATCGAAGTCTTTCATGTCCAAATTCTTTTTGGAGGGAAGAACATGGTTACCTTGGGAAAAGAGACATCGCCATTGCTGTTTAGACAAATTCCATGAAGGAGAGTCTGAAATGCATCAGGGGGTAGCAACTTGGCATCCTTTGCCTCCCTTGTGTCACCGGCAATCCAGGCCTTCGTCACAGTCATCTGCATGCCGTAAAACCACCAATAATAACTCAAACCAAGGATCCAATAAGGAATAATTGAGTTGCATAGTTCGGCAGCTCTGGTGTGCTGTCAGATTATAAAGGAAAAGCCAGATGTAGGCTGACTAATCAAACAGAGCAGCCAGAACAGTGCTCAACAGCATAGCCCGTCTCAGAAGACCGACAAGTTTTGTTACGAGAATTTTTGCTTGGCACTGAGAGATATGCAAGTGCCTTACCTTGTTTGTTGTAAGAGTACCCGTCTTATCACTACAGATTGTTGTTGCTGATCCCATGGTCTCACAGGCTGAGAGATGACGCACCTGTAAAGCAACTAAGACATGTTTACAGATATACCTGATTGAATTTGAAAATAGAATATCACTAACCGCTCCTCCCTCTCTTACGACAATGCCAGAGTCTTTAAATCCAGCGCTAGCACAGCAAGCAACCATACAAAGCTGCCATACCAACTTTCAATGGCGGAAGACAAAAGGACGCTGCTGAAAGTTTCTGGGAGGAACGTAAAAGACAAGCAATACAGTATTCTAAGAGCCCTTTCACTTACCAAGGACTTGTCTGCCATCATTTTACGCATCGAATACGCCAGCCTGAGAACAAAGGACCAGACGTACAATGAGAGGCATGAACTTCCCTCGTGCACTGAAGTATGACGAGGAACATCTCAATTCCAAACAAATGAACGCAACCCTGGATCCTTGACATGAGACGGATAATTGGTGAATGGTAATTTACTGAGGGAAAATTATTGTCACGGTTGACATTCCCAAGGTCGAAGAACTTGAGTTTGAGAAGCCAGAAGAAGTACAGGCCCGGAAAAGAACCGAACCCATACGTGTTACTGCGGGTCGCATAGTTATAGGTTTGTCGGGAAATATGTGTATCCATATCTTTCCACCACGACGAGCATAACGAGTAATTGCTCGTCGTCCCGCTTCTATTTGTCTAGAAGTGATCCAAGCAGGCTCAAGTGCTTGAAGATTTGGGCATGTCCGTCGCCCGGGGTGACCAAATCGAGTTGGTGGGCCCGCACAGATTCAGCCAGACTCAATATCGAATGACACGACTGTCCATGTCCTCCTTCACAGAAATAGATGGGGAGGCTGATCCAGACTATAGGAAGTGAACCTAATTGTATTTTCTGAACCATTCCCTATGACGTTGCTAACTAGAGAAAACAGAACAGAAATGAAGGCTGGAAGCAGATACTCTGACAAGGCACATAGAACTATGAAAGTAGTTTTGTGACAATCCCCCACTATTGTGCCATGGGAGGCCTAGTATCGTAGAGCACCCTGAAGCAGAATTTTCAAAACTCTCTGCATCAGTGCCTGTGATGTGAACTGCAAAATTCTGGGAGGAAGTGACAAGTGACCAGATTAACAGATGCAACTAGGCCACCACACATGCTAACAAGGGACAGAGACATACGTGAGAGTCACAGCCAATGGAAGGCCTTCCGGCACAGCCACCACCACAATTGTCACCTGCCACACAAGACAGCTAAGCAGTTGACATCTGACTTGAATGATCTGGTGATAAAAATACAGCGTTGAGTGCAAAACACCAGCCAGCAGAAAATTTCTAGCAGTGACATTCTCGGCCTAAAATTAGGTCTAAGTTAGAATAGTAACATCATTGCCATCACATTGTTAACCACAAATAATACGCAATACTGCAAAAAGTGCAGAGAGGGACCAAAGCACTTACCGCAATCGTGAATATGTCCACAATTTTTGTGATCACTTTAGAGGGCTTCCTGTTGTGTTTATCAGCATGTTGATAGCCCGATCCGAAATACCTGAGAAGTTCTACAGATGTCAGCAGCATGACTTCACCTTATCAGATCAAATATCAGCACTTCATTGCACAACAGAGCGTGGGACAGCATTCAAATCTGCGTCGAGTCTGCAGAATGGAAGCCCATGACAGATACAAATAAATTTACTTTAGTTAAGGAAAATCAAGATAACAGCTGCAAGATGCTAACATTTGCATAGTGAGGACTTGTAATTACCCTCAATTAGAACCACAAACAGGAGGTGCCACAGGTCCATGATTATTGATCAGTGATTGAAAGAGATATGAACCAGATCGTTTCCTCTTAAGTCAATCTAGCTGTAGCCTAACTAATGAATATTATCCCACAAGCAACATACCGAATGAAAAGGATGATGAAGACAAGGACCGCAACAGTCAATCCAACCTGCCCAATGAATGTTGCCGCTCCATTTAAGCGGACCTGCAAAATATCTAACACAGGTTAAGACTCTCTTGGACACATGAGTATGACTTTTCAAAACAAATGTCAGAAATATGACCACTTTTGAGAAAAGCCTGAAGACAAGACATCTCAGAGCCCAACCATGGACAAAATGCAATTCCAGCAGTGAATGAAAACGGACGTTCCTGCCAAATCCATTGGGAACAAAAGCCTTACACAGCTGAGAAAAACATTCAAACCTGCAAGGGTGTCTCTTCCCCATTATCATCACTGATCGTTGTCATGACTTGGCCCCACTCTGTATTTGTACCTACAGCTGTTACCTGTATCACATGATAAGTTACATCTCCACACCAGTGTTTTTGTTTTCCATTTTTCCTAAATCGCCATAGGGGCCACATGTAAATTCTACCAAGTGTGATTAGAATAACGAGGTGGCAGGATTAGAAAAGTGGCTATGTAATAGGTGGCACGATTTAACAGGTCCACATAGGAAAAATCAGGCTCCTGATATTTGCCTACTGGCGCTTTCTGGCAAAAAAATATATTTTCACCCCCCCACAATTCCTTTGCAAAAGTAGCTGACGCATTTTCCAGGTCAAGATCTGGCGATTGTTCGCCAGAAAATAAAACAGTGCTCCACACCAACCAGCCTCCTGTATTGAGTGGGCATGATGCCAGCCTACATGTGCTTTAGAAATCACCCAGTCCACACTCTTCTGAAAATGGGAACGCTAACATGTGCATCAACAAAAGCAGCGGTAAATTCTTATGATCAGTCAGCTTACCAGCATTGTACCATATCCATCCACCACCTTGCACCCAGACATTAGAAAGGGTTTCTTATGATCCTTCTTAACCTGGACAAAGACAAGAGCCAACACGACCCAGTATTAACAAAACGCTCCACATTGTCACTAAGAGAAGGTCAAACTCAGAATGTAGGAACCTTTGATACGTGGACACCTCAACCTCCAACTCATAATGCGTGGATGGTATATAGTCCAGCTCTAATGAGAACTTACTTGAGCACTTTCACCAGTCATACTAGACTCATCTATCGATAGGGCATATCCAGACACCAGTACTCCATCTGCAGGTACCTGAAACAAAACCACCGGACGTACAAGCCATGACAAAGTTGTCTCTAATCAAAAGATCATATCTACCTGCCTGCAATTGGCAATGGGCTAATTAATCTCATATACTATTCACTGGTTCTCTGTCAGAAGGAAATATTCTCCCAAGCCAAAATGAACTTTCCAAACAATGCAAAATCAGCTCACTTAGTTGAAATTAGCAAAAACCGTGACAAACCCAATTTGGATTCCTGATATCACAAGGCACTTCAGAAGTATTGAGTGGAGGCACCTGACCACCAATCGTCAACGGGACGATGTCCCCAACCACAAGATCGAATATAGATATGGTTCTTCGTTGCCCACTTCTCACGACCTGCAATAATTTTTCTACTTTCATTCTGAAACACAATCCTTCCACTACAAACAAAGTTCAAAAGAAGAGATGCAGTCCTCAAGCTGCTAAATTCGCATCCTATCGTTTTCCCTCAGCAGACCTAACATTAAAAGCACAACCTAAGAACAGATGCAACTATGAGATCTCACTCGTTAAATGATTACTAGAGATCTAGCCGAAACTCTCTCTCTATCCTTCCAGTCATGAGAGCACCTACCAGCAACTGGATATTTTCTTTGTGTTGATTGAGATTTCGAAACTGCAGTGACTGCTTATAGTCGCTTCCAGCTGTTGGACAGAAGAAATCAAGTAAGATGTGACACTCACAGCCCTGCTTTATGGAGTCTTTCTTTACTTTGCCTACAGCCAGCGATTGCAAATCGATCGAGGGCATGATGTACGCAATTTCTAAAAGAGTTAGCCATACTAACATACACTGGAGTCATTCCTGCGAATACACCACACTCCAAACTACAAAGCAGCAACACTTCTAGTCAAACACTTGAGGCTCTCACCTGTGACCGCAATAACAAGTAAAACCGCAACAGCAATGCTTGTCCCATCATACCAGCCATTTTGAACTCCCTGCATGACGTGACACAAGGAAATGAATAATAGTGAACAAGCATTCAATGCAAGGTTTGTTTAAAGTGTCTCTAGCATCCCTAGACATGGTAGCACAGTTGGAACTTTCAGACACAACAATTCATTCGACAACGAGTTAACCATGAGCGGATGAAGACCATAACCTCCGGTGCAAGCTGTTAAAACGCTACATTAAGGGTGGGGAATGCTCCTGTACCAAGAATACAACTTGCAAGGAGCACATTTTGGAGACGTCGTATTCCACAAGCAAAGAATCACAATTAGAAGATCTGAGAGCAATTTTTCCATGAAAGCTTCCACATTCAGAAAGTCATCAAACAACATCAGCAGGAAACTAAGAATTATGGACTGTTATCTTGAACAAGCTTCAAGCAAGCCCCTCCACCTCAAAAATGAGCTGGTATCACAGATAGCAACTTACTTCACTCCACATTCCCGTTGCCAACGCAACGGCTGCAGCCACCATTAGAATGATAAGTGTGGTGTCCTGGCAGGCCTCCCACACAAATACCTGCAATACTAACCACTCTTACTGAGCAACGGAACAAGAATCCAAAGCACACAACCGACCATGGTCATGGTCCCAATAAGTAATTGCAGCCTGAAAGTTGCAGCTCACAACTTGATTGTCTTTGAAAACAAGATCTAGCTCTCAAGAAAACACCAAGCAGCTCCTTTCAAAAACTGGATAAACACCTACATACCCATATGCTCTTTAAACCCTTTCTTGGATAGTTGTTTTCACCAAACGCATCCCTTCGCTTTTGTATCTCCTCAGGAGAATCGTCAATGCCCTCCTCTATGTTGGTGTGAAGTGACTTTGCCACCCCTACAACCTGCCCATAACAAAACACACAACCCTGTTACCTTAAGGACCAACAGCACATTGGGATGCAGGTTTTCATCAACAAGCACAACTCTTGATTTGCTTCCTACTCAAGAATGTGGAGAAGCAATGTCAGAAGTTTATAACTTACCCCACCAAGACTTCGAAAACCTTCCAAATCAAGGTCCTGAAGTAATTGCACTAAGCGGCGAGGCCCCAGACCAAAGCCTGCTGGTGGCGCCTCTAGAACACACCCAAAGAAAGATTAAAATTTGATGTCTTGAAGAAAGCGATAAGTAGAAGTTCAGTCAAGCAAGCTCAATTGGACCAAGAACCAATAACAATCTGGTCACATATCCAGGAGCGTGAAACACCACTAATACACGAGCAGAACAATCCAATAGAGCACTGACAACTTCTTGGGGAAAAGATGGTACCTGCTCTAGCTTTAGCCCCAGCTTCTTTAAACCGGTGGACCGCCTGTACAACCAAATTGGAAAATCACAATGTCAAGGAGGTGTTAATGCAAAAGCAGAGAGGACTGCAACCACATCCTCTGCAGTAAGTTAAAAACCCAATCAATCGACATGTCAGTGGCAAAAATTCTTAAGGAATCTTCTACTTCTGACGCCAACCACAACCTCATGGAGATGAGTATATACAGGCTGACAAAGTTGCGAAGGAGTTTCGTGTCTGATGCAGCAATACACATGATTGCATGTTAGATGATAACAGGCAAGGCCCAGTAAACAATAGTAACTGCCAGGCAAGTAACAGCCAGGAAGAAATACCCTTAAGCAACATGCAATAGTGAGCATAACCATACACTCCTGCAACAGTCCAGAGAAGAAATCACACGAAAGCCACAAAGGTTACCTATATATACATTTCATAAACTAAATTACAATTAAAAATCCAAATTAAAAATCCAAACATTCTTTCTGCTCCAAATTCAGATGAAATATGAACATCATCCCACACATTATCTTGCAAGACAATAAAACTGGCAGAACATGAGCTTCTTGGGTAGTTCTCATGGGAAAGTACACATCACTTACACGTATAGCATGGGCACTAGATACGACCCGGTTCACAGTCCCGCCCCCTTTCAACTCTTCTTGCTTTTGGAGATCCAAAGTGTACCGAAATCGTCGGGAGGCATTGAGGGCCAAGGTTGCTTGCTGCACAATGCAAAACTTGTGGTTGTAACTCTATTAACATTAAACGGTTCATCCAGAATAGCACCATGTGGTTGAGAGGTGGGAGAACTCAACCATATAGAATCCAAAAAAAGGTTGATGCCTGCCAAAGCGAGCATAAATTATGGTGTCTCTTCACCCCGAAGGACTGCTGCCTTCCATTGGGAAGGTGGACACCTCTAAAAGCCGTAACCGGGGCAACACAGTTGTCCAATCCTCCCTCCCCCAATGACTCAAAAGTTCCCAGATACCCACACAGTAGGTAACCGGTTGATGCGGGGGCCTCCTTTTGCAGATGGCTTGGCTATAATGGATGGCATCCCACATACACCTATGTAGCTTTCAACCCACAACCGCTTGCAAGGCGGCCTGGTGCCCAAATCACCTGGCCATTTGTTGGATGCTTTATAGAATCCATAACAAAGAATTGTTAATGACTGGTTATAGTGGTTTTCATTGTTTCCTTGGAAGCACGCTGCAAAGTGACAACCAGAAATATCAACAAAACACAATGAAAAGCATCAATCCTGTGCAGGCTGGCAAGTATGGCAAAGAACAGCCTACTTGATGAAGTGTCTTAAGGCTTTTCATTCCAGTGATACATCCTGTAGTTAGAGCAACAATCTGCTATTGTGCGTAGTTCCAGGAACAATGTGGGCAAGGCTCATTCTCCATCCTCTACCTTAGGGCAAAGTAAAGAAGACCTACCCGCCATTTCTGAAGACTCTGGATACTAGGCTTTGGCGGAATATGGAAAACGTCGTCATCCTCCTCTTCATCTTCTTTACGAGCATGCCCACTGTCATCTTCAGGGCAGGGGCCTCTCAGTGGCGACTTTGCAGTAAAATTCATTCCACTGCCTTGCTCGGAATTCATTCCACTGCCTTGCCTTGCTTGGCTGGAATTTTCCACATAGTCAACCTTCAGGCCAGTGTGAGTAATGCTGGTACCATATGATCAGTGCCATGAGGCATAAGCCGCACACACATTGTTCCAAACCTGTCTCTGTCTCTCTCAATCAGCTGAGATCAGCCAAATACAATCACTCTGCATCCAAAATTTCTGGCTGCAAGACAACAAATTTTGGACTGGACAGCTGCACTTGGTGCTCATCCAAGCATCACTTCAATACTTGAATGTTATCTCTTCTGCATGGCCGCTGATGTCCTATCATGCGTGAGACAGACTAAATACTTCAACTCTGCTCCGATAATTTGAATGTTCATACAGTGTTCGTAACTTCCAAAAAATTCTGTCACTGCCCTTCCAAGATAGTGGCACCTCTGACAGCCATGAAGAATAATGCACAGAAGAAGATCATAGAGACGCCTCTGGAGAGAACAACTGAAGATCGAATGTCCTGTGCCTCGCTTACTGGATAGTCCGTGTAAGAGGACAGACACAAGCTCATGCTGACGAACACAGGCTGCAAAAAGCATCAGCCACCGCCCATATGATCTTAAAGAGTGCTTCCATCTTAAAGAGTGCTTCCATACGAATGTACAGTTCCAAGTACCCTGCCAGCACACTGACGAACTAATCTCAGCGACACCATAGCTCAGGCATCCACAATATCATAGAAGAGTGAGAACAGAACTCAAAAATGTCTCACCTGAAATCCACCTAGCAAATCCACAGCCAACGACCATCCCTGCGTGCCCTAGCTGACCGACAATATACACCGGGCCAGATGACAGCAGCCATTGAAATGAGTTCCGTACTACACAACCTCCGCATCATGCTCCAAGACCGGACGCGACAGACCGCCAGGTAAAGATGTACAGTCCAGAAGCTCCGCCCACCATTCCTCGTCCTCGAAAGGAGATCCGACCCCCTTACCAAATAACCAACAACGGCAATCACAATGTGGGCGTGAGGGATTTGCCATTGGGCCCAATTGGAGAGCAAGCTCCAGCTCTGGACGATACCACAACACGACAATTCCCATCTTTGCTTCTCATCCAATAGCCTGCTTATGGGCAGTGCTGCATCGCGGAAGCTGCCAGAGCGCAGGTCATTGCAGCGTGGGGGCCAGCATTCATGCGTCTCCACCAACCCCCCCCCCCCCACTGCAACTCCTCGGAACTTTCCTCCCCCATTAAACTTCTTCCCCGAACATGTTCTCTTCCGAGTGAGTGACCGTCGTCATCCTCAGTGCCACGGACCAGATCCATCTATCGCACCTCCTTGACTGCTCCTTTATCTACGACTCTTTACTTATAAACCTCATTGTTTCAAGTTTTTCCCCACTCCTAAGGCCCCTAGGCTTACTACCTGATCCGACAGAGGAAAACATGTTGTAGACTTCAGGTTTTAGATTATGTTTTCTCCATAGAAAGTAAAAAGTAAAATGGAGCTCCAACTTCCAAGCCCTTTATCTTATTTACTTTACTAATTTACTGTAAAGACACTATATGTGTAAAGACAAAAATATGGAATACCCATTTTCTGTCATCATCTCACATTTGTTTCTTCTTAACTAGGTATATATACATATCCAGGTATATATACTTCTTGGCTTTTTGGAAAAATTGCATCTCTTCTGATCTATGGGAAGCTCGCCTATTTTGTGGCGTTCTCCGGCAATTTGTGATGAGTTCGGCATTTACCAAGTATCCATGCAAGACTGACTCAAACTACCAACAACTAGGCAACACACCCACAGAGGAAAGAGGCTCTTACTTGCTGTGAGTTTCCTAAGCTGGTGTTTTATTTCTCTCAATATCATAATTAGAGAACTATCCCAGCTTTCCTTTAAGAAACATTAAAGCAAACAAAAACTAGCCTGACCCCAGTAATATAAGGTCCTTATGCAATTGTACATAACATATTTGATCTCAAATTTTCCAGCAGGTACTGAGAATATACGTCGGCTTCTGAGTTCCTTCCTGGAGGCGTATGGGAGAAGCTTTGTACAAGTGGGTCTTTGGGCGGTGTTGCTAGGTGCGCCCACTCTGTGATGCCTCTAACTCTCCTGGGCCATGCTGCCTTGTCTGTTGTCTGTTCCTTTCAGCCCAAGCTTCTAACTGGGGACCCTCATCAGACCCATAAGCGTAAAGGTGGTTCTTCCTTTCAAGAAGGTTGTTTGAAAGAAATTGGATTACTATGTAAGACAACTTTTAGAGAAGCTAGCTTCTCATACATGCACAGAACAAATTATACGATTTTTGTTTTGTGTAAGCCACGAAGATTGCTATATCCAGCCACGATAGAACCCATCCCCATTGAAAGGGGGTGTGTCTATCATAACTTGGTTTGAAGAGAGAGAGATGACGCCAACGCATTAAATGAGAGCCTCTTTCCGTACGCATATTCCCTCTAAAAACGCTAATAGGACACTCTACCGATTCTGTACGAGTTTAAGTCCCGTTGGAGTACTTAGGGTACGGCCGGGTGGATGTGCCGGGTAGCTACACGGGAGACGCCTCAGCCGGGACCCACTTTCAATGTCCACCCCCTTCAATGCTCCTTCTCGTAAAACATTAAAAGAATGAAGTGTGGGAGAAAAGGAAGGCAGTTGATCGAGTCTCTTGTGAGAAATTTGTTGGCTCCTTCGGAATTTGAGACCAGGCATAGAGTCTTTTCTGCCTGGTGTACCTTCCCTAGTTAATTCCAACAATTGAAGACAATACTTCACTAGCAAATCACCAGTTGCAGTACAAGGAGTATATTTAAACTTTCATTCACCTCTTGTTGTCCAGAGAGAGAGAGAACTGGGCCCAAGTCGGCATAACTAAAGAGTCACTTCACCTTGCAGTTATTGGCCCCTTGTAGAGGGGGCATGATATGTGGACAGAAGCACCAGGTTACTTAGTGAGGTATGGCAGAGTCTCAAACATGCTCCCTGAAACTGTGAGGAGGAGGATTAGACATTCTGATCAGAAATTACATGAATGCATCAATATAGTTTATAAGGGCCCAAGTTAGCACATTTGCATATGCACGAATCAAGAACCTAGGGACAGGAGGAAATGAGACTGAAGGACCTCGGCCGAGCAATTCAAGAATGAACAGATCATCAAAATTTCTAGCTCAGAAAGATCAATGAAACATAAATATTTCAGAAGATAGTAGCCTTTCGGGTCGAGTGATACCAAGTTACGTTTGCTTCAACAAGAGTCCACATTTTTTTTTAAACCCAATGCATGGCCAACCTTGAGTGGCCACCACATCAACCTTGCCATCTACATTGTGTTGGCAAGTTAGTGAGTGGATCCCAAAAAAGAGTTTGAGAAGCGTGTGTCATGTTCTTCCACACTGAAGAGAATAAGACTTGTAGGAATATGTGATGGGCTTCTTTGGGGTTTCCCTTTGAGGCATGTCGCCAAAGTTTTGAAGCTCCAAGATATGGAGGACAGTTTCAACTCCCTTAAAATAAACACCCTATAGCCTAAATCATGAAATTTTGCTCTCCACTGGGCTACCTGCTCATGAATTTCATCTTAGTTCCACAAACACAACGCGTGCACCAAGGATCATCTTGGCAATCTAGCTTCTTTGTGCCTACAGATCCTACAATTCGACGTCCTACAACATAATTTATGAAGTTCAGAGCACTCACACTAGGTCTGTACAGCCTATGTACTACATACTTGCAGTGATTCTGGGTAATCAGCTTGCACCTGGGAATTAACTATATTTCTCACATCAAGTACATTACGAAATCCACAACCAGTATTAGGGGCACGTGCCGTAACCTTAAGAAACTGCACGTCATCAAAATCACAAGCAGCCTTTTCCCCTTCTCCAGAAATGGCTGATGTCAATATGGGAAGTCGCCCCCAGGAAGGTGTCCCATCCTCGTAGTAATTGTGTGTCACTCTTGTAAGTCCAGACCCATCAGTTTTGACAACAAAAATCTCACCATAAGGTTGGAATGCGTGTGGCAATGAGATAGGCTCAGCTGACACTCCTGCATAGTCGGTTGTAAAAGCTATGCTTGTTCCATCTGAACTGAAAGTCGGGTGGTTGATAAGGCCCCTTTCAGCGCTGGTCAGGATCATGTGAAGGTCCGTTCCATTTGGACGAATCAGGTACAGTGCAAACGACTTTTCTGCATTGCCATCTTCAAACTTTAGCTTCGACTTCCAATTCCAAGCATAACAATTGAAGATGTTAGGAGCTAGATTTGAAAAGACCTCTCCTTTGGTTCAACCTTCTAACAACAAGCTGGCAGCAAGTAACAAGGATACCATGTGCATCTACAAAAATGATTGATCTTGTAGCTGTAAGTAGTAATTAGGACTTCCTTGTGATAAAAGCATCCAAGGTTTCTACAACTGGGTGCTCCGATAAAAGTATCAGCTTGAAGGGACACTTTCTACTTGGCTGCGCCCGCATACCAGCTCACCAAAAATACGTTATTCCTCCATAAATGTGAACTGCGTCCACCAGTATCCTAAATTTTCAAAAAGGAAAGGATGTTATCTAGCTTGTTGATGGTTCATTGTTTTCTAAGGGACTCCATATCTCCATCGTGACAGGGCTATATGTTGTAGACCTCACATGCCAAAGAATTCAATTATGCGTAGTACCTCAATAATATGATCCATGTCCAAACAACCTCACTCCATTTTACACACTGGAGACAAACGCCAAGTCCTTGAGGCCTCTTTCATCTGTTCTTCTTAAGATCTTAAGGGACTCCACAGGAGAGGTCATAAGCTATATTTGAAATCAATGAAATAAACGCCCCTCATCATTCAACCAAAAGTCATGGATAAGGTGTCCTGTATACCTGTTGGGTTATGTCTATTAGAAACAAAAGTGATCCATTCATTGTCAGGTGACCAAGTTGGCATGGTATCTGTAAAATTGCCTTCTGTGAGACGTCGCAGGTACTTCTCCTCCCCATCAACCGCATCCATGATGTACAGATTCTTGTGACCAGCCCGTCCCGAGCGGAAAACAAGATACTTGCCATCAGGTGAAGGTGAGGGAAATGCATTGTTCAGTGTACCCTCTTTTGTCAAGTATTTGAATGCGTTCGCCCCTTCAGCATCAATATCAGCAGTGTCCACATGTGAAATAGCCAATATGTGTACACTGGCTTTCTCAGGAGCAAACATAGGTCCCTGTGCCACATACACTACCCCCTTCCGAGTAGGGTCCCATGCTGTTCCAAATACAGGCCCCTTGTACACTTTACGTTTTCCTGACCCATCCAGCTTCATCGCACCCAGATATGTGAAACCTCCCTCGTCATCAATGTAAGCAATCAATGAACCATCTGGTGACATTGATGCAAAACTACCATCAATGCGAGAAAGAGTAACATTTTGGAGCGGTGACTTCACAAACGCAACACGGGGGTCTACAGCCTGGCTTGACCCTCCATCACGAGTATTTCCTCTGCATCTATGATATCCAAGTTTGCCCGAATTTGAAGAAACAAAAGGACTGTAGTGATGTGTATGTGAATTGATTAATTCTGTCAATGGGAGGAACTGCTTTTCTTGCAAATCAAAAATTTCAATATGTCGATACACAGCTCGCCGAGTCGCAACAGCAATCCATTTTCCAGACCTTGAAGCAGCTGGAGTGAAGGCGTGCACTCCTGATGGGGTCACGCGCTCAGGTTCTGTAGACACCCACCAAACAAACAATCGGAGATACTGAATGGCCAGATTTGGAGCAAGATTGACATCACTCTTTGGAAAAAAAAAGTACTTGATTGATGTATCATATCAGGACCCACACTTTAAATAACCACCACAATCAGCAGTATGTTTATAAAATTTTAAAAACCTCAATTCCAGTCACAAAGGGAAAAATTAGAGTGAAAGCAGAAATGTAGAAACTGTGAAACAGATAGTGAACTTGAAGCATTGGTGTTTAAATGCTGATGGCAGTGAATGAAGTTTTAATCATACATGAATTATCACAATGAGCTGTAAAGACCTTAATGTTGTAACTTTCAGTGGCATCAGTGTTCATATGGTGATGGCAACACCTGAATTCATTTATCATGCATGGACTGTTACAAGAAGCTGTAACACCATACGATTGGAACTTCGTGCATCCACAGGTCTTACAGTTTGAAATAACCAATGACAACTATCTGTCGCAAGAAGCGATTTTGTTTAAGCAAGCCTATTTTGAACAACACCGATATTTCCAAACATGGACCAATCTCTGTTAACCAACACTGGCCAACACTGGCCCTGCACATGGACAGGCCGAGTATCCATTAGAGCCACTAGAAAGGAAAAGGCCAAGTGCACATTAGATGGTGGGCTGCATAAGAACCAACAGATGAGGAATCTAACCTTGCTCAGAAGAACTTTCAGACACATTAACCTTGTAAATGCTCCACCATCCGTCATCTGCACAGCGGTGGAAATACACAGTGGTCTCATCTGCCCAGGTTGGCCAACCAGCATTTGTCAAGACCAGGCGCCGTTGAGAGCCATCCTCTGCTTTGAAAACATAGAGGTCTAGGTTCAATGCTTCAAATTCTCCTTCCCAGCCTCGTCTTTCATTGGAAGCCACCGCAACCCACTCACCTGCACACCTCTTATATATCAGGTGAACATACTCGGCATTGACGCATCAGACTCATGTGAGACAGAGCACTCCCAGACACTCAACAAGAGATAGGAAAGTTTCTTGACTAAAAGATGCATCTAGGTCACCCTAATACTCAATGGAGTCAAATGACTAGCACTGAATAGTGTCCATAAGTCCAAACAACAAATCATTCAAATAAAATTTTCCAATCTGAAGCTGTTGCTGTTACGCACCTGCAGCTCCCAAGCAAAGTTTTACCAGATGGAGAGACAGAAGGGCTGTAGTCAGTGACCCCTTGCGGGCTGAGACGTTTTGTAACAGAGGTCCTGAAGTTAGTAGAGTAGATGCCATTCCAGCCCTGTCGAGGCTTGCCAACATCTTCCTCAGTGGAAACATACACAACTGTGTCTCCACTCATTGATGGCTTGTCATTTAGATATGCTTTTGAAGGAGCCTTCACCATGCCTGCATCATGTAGTGCAATCCGCCATTCCCTCCTCGTTGAAAGCCGACCATCTTGAACATTCAACAAACACCATGCATTGACCTCAGTGATAGAGAAACAATGCACTGAACCCAGACAAACCCTAGATGGTGCATGGTAGGGGTTGCAGAGTTCCCTCCGAGGAAATATGAGCCCATGTGCATAACCTCCATGTTTGTTACATGCAATTTTTAGACTGCTATTGAGAATGAGTCTGACCCGCCAACATTCTGAAGAAGGCACTCACATCCAAATCCGTTTGGTGACCTTCACAAGCCCTAATTTGACTCCCATATATCAGTTTATGAACTTTTCCAAAAGGCCACTGGTTGGACACAAAGCAGGTCCTTGTGGTAACATCCAGTGTCAGCTCATATGGCACCTATCTGGTGAACCTTCTGATATAACAAACCGAAAATGGTGTTCTCCTGTCGATTCTCCAGCACTTCGCCAACCCCATCCGAGCCATCGATGCACAGTACGTGTATCAATTAACAGTAGTCGACGTACCATCTACGAGGTCTCAATGATTTACTACCAAAATTGGGTTCACTGTAATCTGGGTGCAGCCGAACCCAAATTACAGGCAGCACAATTGCACACCGGGTTTTCTGATTTGTAATGTAACAGACGTGCTGGCAAACCGCAAACAACCAATGCACTAGCCATTGGAGTAGCAACATCTTAACCTAGAGCGTTTGACTCATTGCAGCAAACATAGAATTGAATCCCATCAATACTCCAAGCATCCATGTTTTGCATCCAAAAAGGGATTCCCAAATATTCAAAGAGAGTAGGATCTGAGTTCCTCGCCCACCTTGTACTGGAGTGGCCCCCAACGGAATGTCAATGTAAATTTGCGGGCTGCCTTCGACCTCCGACACATAAACAAGCAACTCGAGTCCGTTCTGATCAGACCCACGCTCAATCTTGTGGCCATTAGTCTTCAACCTCTCAACCACTGCAGAGTTGATGTTGGATTCCACCAGCTGCGCGTTGTAGCTCACTGACTCCCCGTACGTGACGCAAGTCTCCTCATACGCATGTACTTCCCGGTTGAGCGAGAGATGTCCCAACAGCACATCGGGCGGCAGAGTGAGAGTGTACACATCGAAATCAAAGTGCAATCGACCAAGCGTTGAAAATCCGATCGTGCCTCCCACTTCTGCATACTCTCCTCCTGCTGCTTCGGCACCCCAAATCCCCTTTTCTCCACCTCTCCATGATCCCACCCACAACACCACCACCAATACCAGCGGCATTAGACCTTTCACCGCCATCGCTGCTCACATCATTGCCCCGGGGCACAGGATTCCATATCCACATTCATGGATGATCGGAGCGTGTGTCCGGACAACTAGCTAGAGAGGCCCTTAGCTCCTTCCACAAAAAATTTGATATCCCGCAATCTAAAAGCAATAATAAAGTTATCAGTAAAGTGCCAAAAAGTGGGGACGAGTACCCCCAGTTTGGCCAAAAGTGGGGACGACTTAAGAATCTGGGGACCAAACTCATACAAAGGAAAAAAACCACGGGATGAAACTAGTTTGAGCACCAAAACTGGTGGAAACCCAGTTTGGGTTTTGCCCCCCTGCACGCCCCCTGACGCCGAGCGACCTGCGAGCAGCAAGCTGCAAGATCACTGCATGGGCGTAAGAAAGTGCAGCGGCGGCGAGACTCATGCCCAGTTTTCACAAACTCGTGCCCAATTTTGCTGGCTTTCAAACTGGGGATGAAACACAGGTTAGAGGTCCAAACTGGGGACCAAACTGGGCATGACTTTAAGGATAACTTTAATGAATGACCAGCCTTTCCAGACTTGGGCAAAAACCTTGAGCTGTGCACAAGAACAGGGGAGTGGTTAAGAGCATCTCCACCCTATCCACTGAAAATTTAACTGTATAGGGACACCTATTCCGTGCACTAAATATTATTTTACGTCGCTCTCAATGCATCGACCCACCGCAGACGCGGAAAAGCCAACGCTATATGCCGTCGGGCTCGCTGACGACGACCCCAACGGAATAGCATGTGGCGGGAAGCTACGAGAGCACTTCAGGGAGAAGCTGCGATAGCGATTCAATCTCAAGCGTTTTTTTACAATTTCCTCACACATTCACTTTGTGTACACATACAATGGATGCTTGGAGGCGTGAACTGAATCAAAATATTCAAGCTGAGATTAGGAGGGAGCTAGAAGATGATGATGAGGATTTCATCATGGGTGTTATTGTGACTGCTAGTTGTGATCATTCTTCGCGCAGGGTTAAAGCTAGGCGTGGATCAAGACCAGGGAAAGCAGCTAAAGTTGATAGAGAGAGGCACGCTGGACATGAGAGGATTTGGAGAGATTACTTCTCTGAATCACCTACGTACGATGAGAGGACATTTCGCCGTCGGTTCAGGATGCGGAGGGATCTTTTCTTGAAGATTACGCACTCAGCTGTAGCCTATGATCCTTATTTTAAGCAGAGGGTAGATGGGTGTGGATTGTTGGGTTTGTCAAGTATCCAGAAATGCACAGCGGCATTAAGGATGCTCGCTTATGGAGTAGCTGCCGATGCTGTTGTTGAGTACTGCAGGTTGAGTGAATCCAGTGCTATAGAGGCTACAAAGAGATTTGTGCATGCAGTTCGTCCCTGTTTTGAGGAAGAATTCCTTTGTCAACCAACTACACAAGACATACAGAGGCAAATGCGGATCAATACTGCTCGAGGGTTTCCCGGTATGTTTGCCTCTTTAGATTGTATGCATTATGTTTGGAAGAACTGCCCTGTTTCTTGGCAGGGCCTGTATCAAGATAAAGATGGAAACCGCAGCATTGTGCTGGAGGCAATTGCCTCTCAGGATCTTTGGATCTGGCACGCCTTTTTTGGCTGCCAGGTGGAAACAATGACATTAACGTTCTGGATCGCTCTCCGTTGGTTGCAAATTTGCTCAAATGAGAGGCTGAGAATGTCACCTTCACTGTCAACGACAATGTCTACAAGAGGTATTACCTCTTGGCAGATGGCATATATCCCTCTTGGTCCATTTTTGTGCAGACAATTAATGAGCCTCAAGACCAGAAGAGGGCGCATTTTGCGATGATGTAGGAGAGTCAGTGAGAAAGGACGTCGAGAGAACTTTCGGTGTACTACAGAGCAGGTTTTCAATCATACAAAACCCTTCGAGACAGTGGGACATATACACTATCAAATCTATCATGTTAGCATGTGTCATACTTCATAATATGATAATAGATGACGAGCGAGACACTGCTTTTGAAGGCCAATTTGATGAGCACCCAGTAGTGCCCATTCGCAGAGGTCTTAGTTTTGAATCTTATCATCTAGGTACTCTAGAAACACTACTGCAAATAGGGGGGTTTAGCGACGCCAGCCGCGCGGTGCTGAGCGTGCGACGTCCGCCCCACGGCGCATTTTTGTGATGCCTCAGAGTCGCTTAACAGCACTGGGGCTGCCCTTGCGACGCCGTAGCGTCGCATCACAACGCACAGGCATCACCCCCCTGCGCTGGGGCCAGTCGGCGACGCCGGACGTCGCAAGGTGGCATGAAGGGCAAGATGCAACTCTTATGTACGACTCCCGGCCGTCGCAAGGTGAGTAACCCCCTTGCCACGTCCGGCCGTCACATGATGGCTTGACTGGGCGTCACAGGGGGGTGTTGCGACGGGGTTGGCTTGGGGGGGTCGCCAAAAGGGGGGGGGGGGGGGTCTTTCAGTTAAGGGGCAGGGAGAGGGGGTGGGGACAGGGGATGGGACTCTTGGGGGGGGGCACCTCTCTGTTTTTCTTTCTTTGCCCCCCCTCTCTCTCTCTCCCTCTCTCTCTTGGTTGTTAATAAATTTGTTTGCAAGATGGCTGTCCCATGCAACATTTACAAGGACTTCCACTAATGGGAAGATGCGGACTAGTATTGTGAAGTCAGTGTTCAAGGTGAGCTCAAAAACACAAACATCTCCTTCCTCAAGGCACTGGTGGAGTGCAAATTGTGCCCAATCTTGAGAGTCCATCTCCCGACTGTAAGGGTGCTCCCCTGCGCATTGAGGATTCCACACTTTGCTAGTGGATGGCAACCACACCACCGATGGAGTTCTCATACTCCACATCTTGGAAGCCCGCATTGGCTACCATGGCTGCAAACTACATGTCATGAGACAGAGAGTTAAACATCGTCTATGACACCTAGACAATATTAATATATGGGAGGAATTGACACCTCCAAAGGATTTTTTTCCATTGATAAATCATAGAAATAAGCTACATGCATGTACATGTACAATCAATCGAAGGGATGGGTACAGTTATGTGCGAAAATTATTACGTAGCTTTGATTACGTGTCTAATCAACTTGAACATCATCATCCGGAGCTTCTTCATCCTCATCAAACTACAAGTCTTCTTGGTCATCGGAGTCATCACCATAAATGGGCCGGCCCTCAAATGGCATCTCCGAATCATCCTCCACCTCGTTTTCAATGGCCGTGTCTTCATCTCCTTCTCCAACATCCGTATTTTCTGGAGCTTCATCATATAAACGATAATCGGATGGACGATGAATAGGGTTGAGTCTATCTGCATTGACGCGCATGAACCACAATCATCTCGCACTAGTGTTGCTGAGGGTCCCACAAGATGTGGCTGGAACCACCTTCCCTTGAAGAGAAGAGGCCGGTACCTTGTATATTGAAGTTGGAGTATGCTCTCAAGCTCTCTAATGTACTCAAGTTTGCTCATAGCAGGTCGTGTATCTCTCTTGCCCCACACAGAGTGTTGCCAATATGTGGCACACAAACCAGAATCAAACGTTGTTTTGCGCTTCATGTCAAGAGCACAAATGCGGAAATGACGACCGTGATCCCAAACCGTCGTGTATGAGGTCGCGAATTGAGAGGGGCCCATTCCAAGGTCTTGCACCATATCTAAAACCACCTCACCTTGAGCAACGGCGTCATAAACTGAAGTCTTGAGCCACTGTTGGAACATTGAACTTAGAGGCTGCAATTCCGTGGGCAAATCTTGTGAATGAACATTCCGGCGGCCCGCTCCTCGTCGAGGGCATCTAGTAACCGGCCTTGGATGGTTCCGCCTCCATGCAAGTGTCTCCTCCTCTCGTTGCTGAACAAGGTTATTGTATCTTGTCTCCCACTCATGTATGGATGGGTTGTTCTTCAGTATGAAGTCATGTGTTTGCTCAATCACCATGGTCGGCAATTTTACCCTCTTCGATTTTTTGGGCAAAATGATGTCTTTGGTTCGTGCATCCTCCTCTTCCTTCCACATCCGAGGGGCTTCCTTATCCACCCTTGCCATGTACTCCATGCAATAGAACATAGCTTCTTGCAACGTATACCTCTCCGCCATGCTACCCTCCGGGTGCGCCATTTGTCTTACAAATGCTTTCAAAGTCTTCATGTAACGCTCAAGGAAGTACATCCACCGAGAATGAACGGGGCCGGCAATCGAAGTCTCTTCCACTAAGTACACTACCAAGTGCACTTGGATGTCAAAGAAGGAGGAAGGAAGGTTCATCTCCAACATACACATTACCTCCGCCGCTTCCTTCTTCATGCTTGGAAAATCCGCTTCCTCCAACTCTTTCAAATCCACCAGAACAAGCCTCCCAATCTATAGATTGTCTCGCGAACCTTGGGAGTCAATGTCCCACAAACTGCAATGGATAAGATGTCTTGCAAAATATTGTGGTAGTCATGAGACTTCAAACCATGGACCCCGTCGTCTTTGTTGAACTTCATACGGAGGGATGACCCATAACCAGTTGGTGTTCGGATAGCACACTCATACAAAATGTGCAATATCACATGCATGCATAAGGATATTGATGGTGTTTTTGTGGAATATGTACCGCCCAATATGGCAACTCATAGAAGATTGAAAGTCGTTTCATGCCGAGAACGTCCACTTCACCGACCGTGCCCGCATGGGCCTCATTCCATCGGTCCTCCCAAAACTGCCTGAATGGTGTCACAGGGGGGGGGAACGTAGTTCCTCTTTGCCATCAAACAAGTGTTTTTCTCTTCTTCTCCATCGATGGCTCATAGGAAGAAACTTGCGGTAGTTCGGATACACCATCTTGTGAAGATAGCGAGAGCTATGTGCATCAAGATCATCGCCACAATGCAAGCATGCATGGTACCCTTTGGTGCTTGCCCCGAGCAAACCGTTAGTCATGTACACATCCCGCCACATTAGCAAAGACAAAATGTTATCGTCATCTACCCAACTAAGGTGCACAAGACTATCGCCGCTACTTCAATCAATCCCAATCCTCATCGATATTATCCGGCCTTGACAAGTGAATGTACGCGGATTTTTCATGGGAAACATAATATACCTGGATAATCATGCATAGTCCAAAGCAAGATGTCTCTCATCTAAAAAGATTGTCTGACCATAAGGTCAAGTGAAGCATCTAATGTCGGGACCCCCCTCCATAGCTCCTTAAGTTCATCAACTAGAGGTCGCAAGTATGGGTAAGTGTAGACTACACTGGCTCAAAAGCGGCAGATGTGCCCTCCACTGAAAATCCATGAAAAAAAATTAATGTACCTTTAATTAAGGTAATTTGTTCAAATATATTTTTATCTTCAAAGGCAATGGTATACTAATCATATTTAATAAATGGTCTCATCTCAAATATTTGAGATATTTTTTATTACATATATTTTTAAATAACTTTTTCCTTATTTAGAAATAATAGCTATTTGTTATTATATTGTAGTTTATGAAATTTGTCCATATAACAATAAGCTCCTAGAGACAATAACAATATATATATTCTTAGCAAAGATCTCCACCCAAATATGAATTTTTCAAAATGCTATGGACAACTCGTCATTTTGGGGGTTTTTTGGGTACAAAAAAATCCATAGTGTCTTGATGGATGGATGGAATTGTTCACAAATTTATATTTGTGTCTATTCAAACATTGTCTATCTAGTTGTAAAGTCCATATATGAATTGGTTTTGCACAAATAGGCTTTTCAGATGGCATTTGGAACATCCAATGAACTGTGACAGTCCATTGGAATTCCCTACAAAAAGTCCATAGCTTCATGAGATTTCATCCAAATTCCAAAATAATTGTACCCACATGTACATATGGTAAGTGGCTAACCCATTCTAAGTCCATTTGCTATGAATATATATTTATGTGTATAGGGTGAAGAATAATATGACAAGCAGTCAGTCGAAAACTACAAATTGCAGTCCAAACTGAGCCACTCTAGTCTGCATCTATCCATACGTATCCATGTTTGCCACTTGTTTTTTCCCTATGAGACATTCACATCATTGTTTCAATGCTCCACCAATATGCAAATTATACTACATAATGAATTACACGTCTTACTCCATGATTATGTCACTCATCAATCTTGCATCCGAATTGCGCCAGAGATCAGAAGATTAATGTAAAGTGAATAATAAGAATGAAATGGGAACACTCACCTGGTACAATGGCAGCCAACATGATACATTTTTTTATTGAAAGATACGGAGGGATGTTGTAGTTCACCATGGTCACCAGCCAAGTGGAATGACTACATGACTGGACAGAGTACGGGTTGACCCCATCCGAGAAGAAGCCGAGGTGGACATGTCGTGGGTCATCTAAGAGAAAAAACTACATCTCTTCAGTATGCCTCCATGCTTGTGAATCCTGTGGCCCACACACCTTTCCCGGGGGGCTCCGATGCGAGGCGTGTCATCTCATCAAAACAGCCAATGTGGGGCTTCGGTACTGTGCCTTCAATCGCGGGATAATCGGAAAGTAATGCATTTTCTAGGATGAAATACCCTACGTCCCCCACATGTAATCATCCCATTAGCACACATAATACAACATCATTATGTCTTTCCCTTTATGCACCCTTTCCCTCATTAGGAAAATAATGATCAAACCGAACGTTGCCAATATTACTCACTCCTTCCAAAGCCACAATCAGATCTTGCATGAGTACTACTCTCTAAACCCTAAACTTTGTGGAATACACTTTACATGCATTGAGAAGATTAAAGAAAATAATTTCCATGCGAGGGTGAATGGCGCTTATACCTTGCGTGGTACTTTTTGCCCTTGGACATCATCCCGATATCGGTCTTTCTTGCACTTTGGACACTTGGTCAGACGCGAATCATCTCCGTAGTATAGGGTTTTATCACATGAATAGGCATGAAAAATCTTATAGCCCATCCCTACAGAGTCCAAAACTTCGCGCGCCTCATCCACATATAGAGCTATGATCACAAATTGTTTTCCCATCTTTTTCACATAGATGTTTGTGTCAGCAATGCTTCGCTCAAATCTTGTCTTTAAGAGGTAAGCATCGATCCTAGCATACCAAGCTCGAGGACTTTGTTTGAGTCCATACAAACTCTTTTGCAGCTTACACACAATATCACTTCCTCCTTGTACAAACCCTTCAGGTTGTCTCATGTAGATCTCTTCTTGTAGTTCTCCATTCAGAAATGCAGTCTTAACATCCATTTGATGAACTTCGTGATCATGTTGAGCTGCAAGAGCTAACAACACTCTGATAGAAGAAATCTTCACCACTGGTGAGAATGTTTCATTGTAATCCACTCCTTTAATTTGTGCATAGCCTTTAGCTACAAGACGAGCTTTGTACCGGTAAATAGTTCCATCAGCTTTGTACTTCAACTTGAAGATCCACTTGCAACCAATGGCTCTTCGTCCTGTATGCAACCTAGTGAGTGTCCATGCTTTGTTTTGCATCAATGAATCCAACTCTGAGTTGATTGCTTCTTCCCATTGTAGGTTGTCTGGAGAGCGCATCGCTTCGTCATATGTAGCAGGCTCAACCACTTGTGATGTTTCTTCCATAGCTTCAATGGCACTCATAGATATAATCAGCCTACTAGGAGCTTTTCTTTCCCGCTTAGATCTCCTTAGAATTGGCACATCTTCAACTTCATCTCTAGAGTCCATATCAACAAGTGGTTCACCAACTTCGACTCCTTGATCAACTCCATCAAGTTGAACACCTCCATCATTTGCTTCAGCCATCTCTTGTATTGGCTCCTCATAAGACTCCTCTTGGAAATGGTGTAATGGCTCTAAGCTCATTCCCATGTCATCTTCTCCCACTACCAAAGAGGGTATGAAGCTTTCATCAAACACTACGTCCCTACTGTGTTTGACAGCCTTAGTTGTCTTATTGAACAACTTATATCCCTTCACACCTTCTGTGTAGCCAATGAAGATGCATCCTTTTGATTTGGAGTCAAGTTTCCTTCGCTTCTGAGTAGGGATATGGACATATGCACGACACCAAAAATCCTACAATGAGCCACACTAGGCTTCTGACCACTTCATACCTCTTCTGGTGTTTTTCCCAACACTGATTTGGTAGGTATTCTGTTGTGAAGATATGATGTAGTGCCAACAGCTTCTGCCCAAAAATGATTTGAAAGATTCACTTCTTTCAACATACTCCTTGCAGATTCTTGTAGTGATCTATTCATCCGCACCATTCTGCTCAGGTGTATATGGAACAGTAAACTATCGAGCTATTCCATTCTCTTGACAAAACTGATTGAAAGCCTTTGAGATGTACCACCACCATTGTCAGATCTTAAAATCTTAAGAGGCTTTCCAGTTTGTTTTTCTGCATGTACTTTGAACTCCTTGAATTTCTCTAGCACTTGACTTTTCTGCCTTAGGAAATTCACCACAACCCTTCTTGACAAATCATCAATGAATGTCACAAAGTACCTTGCTCCTCCAAGTGATGTGGTTTGCATTGGCCTGCACATATCAGAATGTACAATCTCCAATATACTTGTGGCTCTTCGTCCACCATCCTTAGGAAATTGACCTCGATGTTGCTTCCCTTCAAAGCAACCTTTGCATAGACGCATATCGCTCATCTCCTTCAATGGTAGTCCTTCCACAAGATGGCTTGAGAGTTGCATTTGTCTCAACTTCTTAATGCTCACATGACCTAACCCTCTATGCCACAACTTTGTTTCTGACATGACAGGTGTAGATCCCAACTGTGGTGAAAATGGGTAAGAGCACTAGAGACATGATGTTGTAATCTATATAAGCAATTATCAAGAATAGCTCTTGCTACCACAGCTCCTGAGCTATCTGTGATAGTACAACTCTCATCTTGGAATACCACTCTGTATCCCTTTGCAACAATTTGCCTTACAGACAGCAGGTTCTTTGTTAAAGTAGGGACATGTAGGACATTTTCCACCTCTATGGTTTTCCCTTCATTGAGCATAAGAGAGACTGAGCCTTCCCCACCAATGACATGCTTGCTATCATCTCCCAAAAGAACATATTGTGTAGGTGAAAGAGATCTATAGGATAAGAAATGCTCTCTCTCTGAACTCATATGTTGAGATGCTCCTGAATCAACATACCACACATGCTTCTGTCTAGTAGTGGCTGAGAGAGACACAACAAATAGAATAGCATTCCTCTGATGAGTAGCTATGTTTCCTTGACTCTCTCTGTTGCGCTCATCTGCAATGCGCTTTCTACAATCCTTGATCATGTGACCAAGTTTCTTGCAATAAAAGCACCTCACTTTGGCCTTTTTGATCTTTGAGCTAGATTGAGGTTTCTGAAACCTCTGGGACTTCTGAGACATATGTGAAGGGAGTCTTCTATTCAAGACTACTCCAGTCTTGCCTGTGAACAAAACTCTGTCTACCTCTGTAGACGTACCTTGACCTTTTCTTCTTGTTTCCTCCTTGAGGAGAAGTCCTATGACAACATCAATAGTTAAGTTGGTTTGTCCTACTAGAGACACCACAAAACCATCATAGGATTCAGGTAAGGTTGCCAATAACACCACTGCGGCGTGTTCATCAGTCACATTAGTTCCCATAGAGATTAGTTGATCTCGCAACACACAAAACAAATTCAAGTGTTGTTCAACTGAGTTTGACTCGGTCATCTTCAGACCATAGAACTTTTGCGTCGCATACACTTGCGATGTGACATCCTTCGTCTCATATATGCTTGCTAGCTTGTCCCAAACATCCTTAGCATTCTTAGCACTTATAATGAGATGCAACTGATTGTCTCTCAAGCTTGTGATGATGCTTGCTCTTGCTTTCTGATCTTTCCTATTCCATATGGCTTGGCCAACAATAGTGTCAGGTCTTGTACCTGATCCATCAACCATTCCCCATAGATCTTTGTCTAGAAGGACCATCTTCATCCTAAACTTCCAGGTTTGATAGTTAGCTCCATTGAATCGATCTTCCACTCTCACATCTAATGCACTCGTCATAGACATAGAAGGAGGATTGCTAGAAGATGACGCTCCAGCCATAATCAAGTTCTCTCAATCTCAACTACCAACTCTCACCTAGAGAATAATGGCTCTGATACCATGTTGGAATTCGACATAGAATAGAGATAAAAGATGAACTGATTACTGAGAACTCTCCACCCAACCATAGGACCACAACAAGCTGTGTCCACCCTCCGAGCTCTCCCTATTTATACTCAAAGTCTAATCCAGAAATAGCTGAGATAACTATAGCATAACTCTATGCTTTTACTTAAGTTATCTCCACCTGCTATTCTGGTACAATGACTTGAGTCACTAATAACTGAAGCTAACTTTAGCTATCTTTTAGCTAACCGAGGCTTATCTCTATTGTTAACTGTGACTTGTCAATACGTCTGGTTGTAGATATGTTTAATTACTTCCAACAAACCTGTTGCGCGCCCGTTCCTGGTCACCTCGATCTCGGACCCAAGCACCGCATCGGCACCCAGATACTCCTTTGCAAAGGTCTCCACCATTATGCGGGGATTGGCAGTCAGAACATAGCGCTTCCCAAAGGAGGAAAAGAGAGAGAGAGTGATGGTGTGAGGGAGTGAGCGCAGTGTGCGGGGTAATATACTGGGACATTGGTCAGTCAACCCTCGTTGACAAGGACCTATGCTCTGGCCTGGCGCGTCCAACTTAGGTCTTATTATTACCTCGTCCGCCACCCTCTGCTTCTCCGGGTCCTCAAAGCTATCATCCCCTTGGCAGCACAGCCCGACATCGCAAACTTTTATATTTGGCGTGTTGTCCTTCTGCCCAAGACCTTTTCGTGATGAGAAAAATATATTTTCTCTTCCCTTTTTTATTGACCTTTCTCTACCCACATGGCTAGCTTACCGTGTAAGTTAGCCGTACCCACGTTCACATTGCATATGTCGCATCCTTGTTCCCCAGCAGGTAACTCCATTGTTGTATTTTTGTTTGAGTTCTTTGCCCATACAGTGCTACCACCTCGCCGCGTTTGCTTTCTAGAATTGTAAATTACACTCAAGCTACTACACAATGTATCAACTCACAGCTCGACATAAATTGCACACATCTATCCATGGATCTCTTTGGAACAACTATCTCCACTTGGGACGATTGCAACGGCGGCAATTGGTCATGAGTTTGGAGTGCTCTTCTCCACTCTTGAATCTTAGCAAACAATTGCATGAATTTGCACAAACCTACAATGAAAGGCGGATCGAGAGCCTGTATTGAGTACATAAATTGACCAAAAAAAAAAAAAAAAACATTCAACCATTGGATGACACAGTTGAGTTTATATAGACCCTATATTATTGACAGTTTAGAAGCGTTTTCAAAAATCGTTGATTTCGTACGTAGGTGGACATTATTTTGTCCATTAAACTTCTATCCACCTTCATCTAACATAAACTAACATGTTTAACCCTTAAAGGACGAGCTATTTTTTGTGGGCCCACTAAAAAAGAGTATATACACTTATGGATGGGGGTGTAACTTCTTACCCCCAATCATCCAAGGGGATGAACCTTATACTTATGTGCATATCTACTATGTTCACGTCCTGTAAAAAATGTAGGCAAATTGACCATTGCATTTGGGAGATTATAACAAAATAATATGCCCCAATTTGTAAGTGTATTCAAAAATTGCATGCAAAAAATTGTTTGACCATAAAATTACAGTATCGAGTTGAATCTTCCTAGACAAAGGCCCTCCATAATCTAAGTATATGGCACCTAAACCACTGCCTCCCACAAAAATCAGACCAAAATTCCAAAAATTCAGATAGGCTGCTTTGTATGTGAAATCTGGGGTGGTAAATTGTCTTGTTTTGGCTTCTTTCACAATTACACCCATGAGATGATAGATGTTTTCCAATTCCTCTGGTAAGTAAGTGCCCAGTAACATTTCAATGTGCCCTGTCCAAAAAATTTGGGATTATGATAAATTTTCAGCCCTAGATGTTATTTTGAAGATTGCCCATTTGGCTGCCACGTAGGCAGGTCAATGGTGCTTTAACACTGGATTTTCTGACCCCTTGGCACTTTGAAAAATTCTAGGGAGTAGAGCCTTTATGATTTTTTGGCGCTGTAAATTCCCACACGTGCTCCTCTCTGACATCCACAATTTATCTTTAGGGTTCACTTCCATCCACTATCATCCACTATCAAACTGGAGCGTGGCAAAAAGAGTCGCGTCGTCCTTTAGGGGTTAAGGAAGGTAATTTTGTTATTTCAAATAATTTCATTTCATACAGGAACATAGCAATTTTAGAGGCTCAAAATAGGACGTCGATATTGTTTAACTTAATACTTTTGATTGAATGTTTTCATTATAGATTCTTCATCCCTCAAAGCATATTTTGGGAAAGTCATTTTTTTCTAATTTTGTTACGGGTCTTATGTAAAAAAACTTTTATGAAATGTAGTAACTTCTTATGGTCCATAACCTATAGAGATTCGGGTTTTTTGTAATAAAACTTGGACTATATAGATGAGCCTTTATATGTTTGTCTGGTCCATTCTCACTAATAGCATTCTCAATTAGGAATATGATGATTTGTTGTGATAGCAAAAAATTGAGAATATAGGTGTATACCGCATATAAGGGCTCACACTTGAAGATGCTATACACTTGAATGAGAAGAGCCAAAGATATGGTGAAGATGAATATGCTCCTAAAAATTGTCATGATGGCAAAACTTGGATGTTTCCCTACAACCACAGTGCACAAAAAAGAGGTTCCAGTGACAATGCACAATGTACTTCATATCCCACCAGGTCACCCCTATCAACCCAGTGACTCTACAAGTCCCCATGACTCCAAGTTCAATTAACAGATGAGGCCGATCTGTGGGAGATATAAGAGTTAAACGTAGCTATTTTTCAGGCTCATGATAAGACAATGCATGCCAAAGCCACCGAGAAAAGGAGCCAACATCTTGTTGATTCCATCGACCATCTGTACACGCAAGTTCCAACCTTGTATTTGAGGATATTAAGTGATCAAAGGTTTGTAGTTTAAGCAATTGGACTACATCAGGTCTCATGATAGTGCTATCAATGCCACCCAAATGAACTTGGTCAATATTATCATAGGTCTTACACACGTGATGAGCATTTGCAAATAGACGCAAAATTTTAGGCAAACCAACATATGTATTCAGTTTGTCATGCACTCGTCATGCACCATTCATACACATCCGCATGTTAGAGATTGCTTCTATTAATCTTCCACATGATGATGTCGTTGACGAAAAAAAGTGAAGTATTGGATGTATTTCTTGAGGCCATGGAGGCCAATGACAGAGTGTACCTCAGTGTATTTGTCAGACGAGTCAGAGAGAGAGAGAGAGATGAGGGTGGTGGTAGCGGGGAAGAGCGGGTGGGGAGGAAGGGAGGCGATGAGAGAGAGTGATGGTGTGAGGGAGTGAGCGCAGTGTGCGGGGTAATATACTGGGACACTGGTCAGTCAACCCTCGTTGACAAGGACCTGTGCTCTGGCCTGGCGCGTCCAAATTATTACCTCGTCCGCCACCCTCTGCTTCTCCGGGTCCTCAAAGCTATCATCCCCTTGGCAGCACAGCCCGACATCGCAAACTTTTATATTTGGCGTGCTGTCCTTCTGCCCAAGACCTTTTCGTGACGAGGAAAAAATATTTTCTCTTCCCTTTTTGATTGACCTTTCTCTACCCACATGGTTGGCTATCTGGTAAGCCAATAACTTAGCGGCTCACTACTCTATATACGATTCCAACTACAAACCCTGCGTTATCAATCTTGCCTTCCATATGGATTCCAATCTCACTCATGCCTTTTGGGAATCTACCCTACAATCCTTGCTGTCACTCTCCCACCTAGCTACATACTCACCTTTCTCCACCCAAAGATATGCACTATTTTATGACGAAGAATGCAAATACGACCGAAGACATCAAATCACTTGATACCCATTCTCCGGCCTTCTAATGCCTTGCGGCCTGGATCTACATCTTATCTTCCTTCTGCTGGGGTCTATCCTATTGTTGAGAGCGATATGTTTGGCTTTGTGTTACACCACGTCTGTAGTGGAGTTACACCTTTAAGAGTTATGGAACCTGTGCGATTTACTACATAGACTGTTGTTTGGATATTGAAGCAGCAGGTCAACAGAGAATTGAGGGCAAGGAACTACCAGGAGATTTACTTCGAAGAGACTTCACATATTTCCTCGGACACCAACGACATATTCTCTGATATTCATGAGTCGAGACTTCTTTTTCAATGTCAAACTGAATGTCAAACTGAATGTCAAACTGAATGTCAAATTGAAGTACCATGTCAAGTGTTTCCCCAAATCTGCATGGTTGTTGCTCTAAAATTAAGTCAATAGATGTCCTCATCTGTATAGTTGGCAATGTACTATGAATGTTGCAAGTTGCATAGTCTTGATCATTTATCATCATCATCGACAATGTCTTCTCTCGCCTGAGTAGATTCGGTGGACTCTGACAGACGTATATTCACAAAATGCTCACCTGTTGATTGACTTGTTGATTACCTCTGTTCATGAATGACATGCTCATCACACGAGTGAGGCCAGCAATTGCTTAGACAAGGTTCTGTTGGGTATCATTGATGGTGGTATCTCTGGATTTAAAATACTCCAACTATTTATCCAACAGTGTCTCCAGTGTTTTTTATCTTTTGTCTTCGATGAGTATACTGGTTGTTTGCAGCCGATCTATGGAGTCAACCAATGTTTTGAGTGGCTTCAGCCATAGATTTATGGGCTAAGAGTAGCTCTTTTTTACGCCTGTACTGCCAATTGATCTTCCTCCTCGATTTGCACTCTTGTTGACTGAAGTAGGTGTCACTGGTTGGGTCAGTGAGACGTAGGGTTGTGGGTTGCTGGGATTGTTGGGTGGCACAAATGGTACCTCAGGGAATGGAGTGCCAGTTTCTGTGTATGGAATGCCAACTTTGGGTGTTGCAGGAGTCTCCTTGGGTCCTGTAGGATTTGGAACAAACATCCAACTCTCGTCCTGGCAAATGTCATCAGCATCATCCCTGTCATGAGTTTCTTCATGATTTTTTGGACTCTCTTCATATTGAGCTCGATTGTCACCATACAGATCAATGGCATCCTCTGTTGTGAGACCTTGTGGTTTATAGACTTGATCCATGTCGCCCATGAGATCCTTGACATGAGGAGGGTGAAATATCGGCCTAGCACCGAGAAATTGCTCCATCAACTCATACATCCCTCTTCCGAAATGACGGGGTAAATTGAGTGTCGATTTGTCTTGTGGGCTCATATTCCAGTACCCTTCATTGTGGCTGGTTCCAGCTACATAGTCAAATATCTTCTTGAAGTCTCCACTCAGAGCCCCCCATTTATCCTTATATGCAGGTCCATTCTTGACATGTTCGGAAGAATGTGCTTCAGCTACTTTTGCAGCTATCTTCTTCCATTTTGTTACTGATGTCTCAAATTGATCTCGTGGATCTATCTGATCGATAGCAGCCAGGTGCTCAGCTTTTTAGCTTCGATGAGAGCTAAAACCTCTCCATGCTCCCAATTGGGTTGTCATGGTTTCTTGGATTGGATTTCCATAGAGGAAGTCTAACTCTGTTTCTTCTTGGACCTGCAACGTTTCTTCCGCGATGGACCTGCACCTGCAATGTCGTCTTCAGTTGGGAATTCAGGCTCGCCTAGTAACATGATAGGATGTAACAAGCATTTCACAGATTCTTTCTTCATTCAGATATGAACTAGTTCTCATTTATGGATATGCGCAGATTGAAGCCATTTGAAGCAGATGATCGAAAGTTTTCAACAACAAACATATGTGTTGGAAGTAATTAAACATATCTAGAAGACTAAGAGTCTTGAAGGCCAAAGGTTTAGAAGTCTAAGAGACTATCTTGTTTAACTCACCTTTGGAAGGTGAATGGCTAGAAGGTGGATGGTCACCATAGTGGAAGTGGAAGTGACCAAGTAGGACTTTCTAGATACCTTCTTGTACAAGCTCGGGGGTGAAGCCACTAGTCTATGTGTAAGAGTATGAGGGTGGCTTCTATGGTTGGTAGGAGAGCTTTAGTTTTAGCTTTAGTCCAAGACTTTAGTTCTTGTTCATGTTCTTGCTCAATTCTAACATGGTATCAGAGCCATTCTTCTCTAGGTGAGAGTTGGTAGTTGAGATTGAGAGAACTTGATTATGGCTGGAGCGTCATCTTCTAGCAATCCTCCTTCTATGTCTATGACGAGTGCATTAGATGTGAGAGTGGAAGATCGATTCAATGGAGCTAACTATCAAACCTGGAAGTTTAGGATGAAGATGGTCTTCTAGACAAAGATCTATGGGGAGTGGTTGATGGATCAGGTACAAGACCTGACACTATTGTTGGCCAAGCCATATGGGATAGGAAAGATCAGAAAGCAAGAGCTAGCATCATCACAAGCTTGAGAGACAATCAGTTGCATCTCATTATAAGTGCTAAGAATGCTAAGGATGTTTGGGACAAGCTAGCAAGCATATATGAGACGAAGGATGTCACATCGCAAGTGTATGCGACGCAAAAGTTCTATGGTCTGAAGATGACCGAGTCAAACTCAGTTGAACAACACTTGAATTTGTTTTGTGTGTTGCGAGATCAACTAGTCTCTATGGGAACTAATGTGACTGATGAACACGCCGCAGTGGTGTTATTGGCAACCTTACCTGAATCCTATGATGGTTTTGTGGTGTCTCTAGCAGGACAAACCAACTTAACTATTGATGTTGTCATATGTCGCGCACCTCACTTCGGTAAGCTCCCCTTCAAGTCATAGTTATTCGCTTTGATGCGCGCGCCTAACTCCCTAACTGGCCGCCGGGCCAACTCGGAGCTTCGGCTGCTCACCGGGACATAACGGTCCTCCTTTACTCCTCCACAAGACCCTCTCCCAATTTGGGCCTAGTGGAAATTCCCTTTGGTCAATGGCAGTCCGGAATAGCTCCCCACACCTTGGTCGCTTTCCGGCTCGCACGCTTACTCACTAGTTTTTGGTCACCAACGGGCTTGCACCGTTCTCGGGGTTACTACTCCCTATATATACTTATGTGATTGTCCGCGGGGGTTTCACAAACAACCATGCCATTTTATGGCGAACCACCACGAAAACCCTCGATTCCCGGTGATGAGTCGCGGTGAGTCTTGGCCCACCCACCACGGTCCCCTTGGACCGTGATGAGTCCCAAGACTCCCACGACTCCCACCACAAGGTCTGCGCCCCCATGGTGAGTCCTATGCCACCCCCACTAAGTCCCACTAAGCTACCACCACCCCTTGTGGAGCCACCCCCACCGCAACCCGGTGTGCGGGCTCCACCTAGTGAGTGCCTCCGCCTCCTCGAGTGCCTTGGGCACTCGAGGTTGCTTCAGCCCGCCGTACCTATTGCTGCCACCGCCCCCACCACAGGGGCAGCCCCTCTATGTCCCCCCCCTGCCCTCAAGGCAAAGGGCCACGACACACACCCTACCAACAGGGAGTCGATGTCCTCATCGACTTATTCATTTTGTAGAAACAAACATCCAAGTTGTGGCGTCCCACATCAAAGGAGTTTGTTTCCGCACCATGGCGTCCCATGGCTAAGAACCAAACCCCCACTTGACTCTTCTCTCCACTAGCTAGTTCGGCCGACTTCCTCCAAGTCTCGGCCAAGGGTGGAGCCTCTCAAGCTTCTCCCAGTGCACTCTTCTTGGCCCACTTCAAGGCCAAGGAACGATCCTCCCCGAGGATCGAATCGCCTTATTGCAACAACATTTGCTTGCGACCGCTCATGATGCCACTTTTTTGGCATCACCTTGAGCAAGGGTTCACCTTGAACCCTTTTTGACTAAGAAGATAACCTTGAACCAACCGTGCGCCCCAATCACTACAATTGGGTCCGCCTTGGAATATTTGCCTGAGGTACGGGAACACGCCGAAGCCGCACTACGACTTCCTCCCGAGGCTACACGATTATAGTACGTGAACGGAAGCACGTAGCTTCCGCGTTAGCCCGCACTACAAGGCAACCCCCTCGGTAGCGCAGTTATAATACGTGCACACACCAGGTGCGCACTAGCACGTGAACTCCCAACGAAGGTGCAAGTTTTCTTGCCCCTTGGGTGGGAGTCACCCGATTTCGGCACTACACAAATACACGATTAATCCAATTTACCTCTCCCACTTTGTAAGCTTAGCACGCATTCTACACACTAGCCAACCATACCATGCATCACCATTCCAAACAAAATAGGACGCACAACATTTGGAAACCATTTCTTTTATAAATTTTTTTGTACAATACAAGTTTTTGCAATTGGATTCTTGAGCTAGCTAAGCCGGGCTAAGCATGCATTTCCTCCCCCACGCTCTAAGGTTGATGTCCCTATCAATGCTTCTTCCGCTTTTGAGGTCGCTCTTCGAAAACTGCAACCGCCTCGGATGCGTTTCCCATTTCTGAGGCACGCACCCAAGATGCCTCCACATGATGATAGCCCTTCCATTTCACGAGATACTCCGTTTCTCGATTCTTGAACCTCCTCGACTTAAGCACTGCCTCCACCTCGTACTCACGTTCATTTTCATGATCCAACATTACAGGTGGCGGATGCAACACTTGAGGCCGATTCGGACGTGCTTCATCTTTGAAGTAAGGCTTCAAAAGGGAGGAATACCGGATGCACCTTGCTGTTTGCCGGCAGCTCCAATTCATACACATCCTCATTCATAACCTTCCGGATGCGAAAGGGTCCCGCATACGGAGGTACGAACTTCGGACTCACTTCCGGAGGTAGTCGAAATTTTTTATGTTCAACCAGACCTCCGTGCCTGCCTCAAACTTAACCTCCCTCTGCTTCCGATTCGCCTGCCGTTCATACCGTTTCCTAGCTTTGGCAATGTTGTACTTTGCGAGCTTCAACAAACGCTCGCGTTCTTCCAGCATTGCCGCTGCTGTTTGTTCCTCAACGTCTTGGGCGGCCCAACTTGTCAGCACCAGAGGTGCTTTTCCATAAACCAATATGAAGGGGGAAACTCCTTTTGCGGAATGTTTTGTGTTATTATAACAGAACTCTGCCGCATCCAAGTGCTCCACCCAGTCCGATTGGTCTGCCGACACGTAATTCCGCAAGATCTGCTTCACCACGGAATTCACCCTTTCCGTTTGGCCATCCGTTGTAGGTCGGAAGGCGGTGCTCATATTGAGCCTCGTCCCCATCTTCTTCCAAAGTGCCCTCCAAAATTTACTCGTAAACTTTGGATCGCGGTCCGAGACAATATCCTTCGGGAGTCCATGATGCTTGAAGGCGTGGGCGAAGTAAAGTCGTCCCGTCTCCTGTGCCATTGCCGTCTCCTTGGTGGGGATAAAATGGCCCATTTTACTGAACCTATCCACCACCACCATGATTGCATCGAATCCTTTTGACAACGGCATAGCAGTCATGAAATCCATCGAGACACTTTCCCAAGACCCTTCTGGAATCGGCAAGGGTTGTAACAACCCCGCTTGCTTTTTGTATTCGCTCCGGTTTTGTTGGCATGTGGTGCATGTCTTGACATACTCTTCGGCCTCCTCCCTCAGTTTGGGCCAGAAATACTCTTTCTTCAAGAGTGCCGCGGTGCGCTTGGCTCCGCCATGGCCCGCAAGCGGACCATCATGACATTCTCTTAAGAGAGTATCTCTGATCCCTCCCTTCGGAACGTAGAGACGCTTTTGCTTGTACCAGAGCAGTCCATTTTGCAAGTGAAACTGCAATTTAACCCCCATCCTCAAGTCTCGCATCACGGACTTCGCAATCTCATCCTTCCGGTAAGCCTTCCAGATCTTCCTTTGGAGCGCCGTCTCGCCACTGTACACCATCATGAGTTGCTGCTTTCTACTTAAAGCATCGGCCACCACATTGTTCCGTCCCGGTTTGTACTGGATATCCACGTCGAACAGTGCCAAAGTGTCTTGCCACCTAATTTGTTTTGGGGACAACTTAGGCTGCGTGGCAAAATACTTCACCGTGACATTGTCCGTGAACACCTTCACCGGGTTGGAACCAATATAGTGGCGCCAAAGCTCAAGGCAATGCACCACCACCTTCATTTCTTTCTCGTGCGTTGGCCACCGCCGCTCCACTTCATTCAGTTTCTTATTTTCGTAAGCCACTGGACGTCCATCCTGCATGAGTACACCTCCAATCGCGAAGTCCGACGCATCCGTATGAATCTCAAATGGGCGGTCGAACTCCAGGATTTTCAGGACTGGAGCTTCCGCCATCCGCTGCTTCAACTCGGCAAAAGCTTGACCACAAAAGGTGTTCCATACCCAGACTTTGGATTTACACAGGAGGTCTGACAGCGGCCCCGCGATCTTGGCGAAATTTCTCACATACTTTCGGTAATAGGAGGCGAGTCCTAAGAAGGGTCGCACTCCTGGGACCAAAGTCGGAGGCTCCCAGTCCAAGATTGCTCTCACCTTTCTGTCATCCATTTTGATCCCATCCTGTGTAATCACATGCCCCAAGAACTCCACTTTTGTGACCCCGAATTCGCACTTTGAAGCTTTGGCATACAGCTTCCCTTCCCGTAATTTCTAGAACACTCTTTTGAGGTGCTCCAAGTGCTCTTCCTTTGTTTTCGAGTACACCAAGATGTCGTCGATGTACACGATCACAAAGTCGTCCAACCACTCCTGGAAAAGGCTGTTCATTAGCGTGCTAAATGTTGCGGGTGCGTTGGTGAGCCCAAAAGGCATCACCAAGAACTCATAGGAACCATACCTTGTCCTACACGCGGTCTTTTCCTCATCTCCTTCCGCCACTCGAATTTGATGATATCCGGAGCGCAAATCGATCTGGCTGAAATACTTCGCTCATGCCAACCGATCGAAGAGGTCGTCGATCCTTGGCAAAGGGTATCGGTTTTTTATAGTCACCTTATTCAGAGCCCTATAATCGACACACATCCGCAACGTCCCATCCTTCTTGTCTGCGAATAACACCGGGGCTCCGTAAGGTGACTTACTCGGCCGGATGTACCCCTTTGACATTAGATCCTTGAGCTGAGTCTTCAGCTCGACCAACTCTCTGTGACTCAACCGGTAGGGTGCCTTGGCAAGCGGCTCCGATCTCGGTATCACCTCAGTTTTGTGGTCAACTCCTCTTCGTGGTGGCAAGCCGCTTGGTAAATCCTCCAGCATCACATCCTGATATTTCTCCAAAATCCCCTTGATCCAATCTGGGCTCGGCTCCCCATCGCCTTTTTCCTTCACTTGTCTTACGTAAAGCAAAAACTGGGGCTCGTGTGGCTCCTCCACGGCCCACTTCCTTGCTGACACGAGGTTTATTCGCCCTCCCACGGGGTTGGGCGTTTCCGACACTCATAAAACTTCGCCACCATTCCCACACGGTAGCGTGACTACTCTCTTGCGGCCATCTATGACCGCTCCGGATCTGCTCAAAAAGGTCATCCCCAAAATGAGATCCACTCCATCGATCTCGCAAATGGTGAAGTTCTCACGTCCCTCCCAACTCCCGAACTGAAGAGGAACATCGAACGCCAACCTCGTCGCCAATTGTGGTTCTCCTTTAGCAGAACGCACCTCAATCAAGGCCCCCCCATCTCTTGTCGGGAGTCCCAGCTTCCGTGCCGTTGCCGGTGTCATGAAGGAGTGCGACGCTCCTGTGTTCACCAACAACGACACGTTAGTTCCGGAGATTATCCCACTCACAAACATTAACTGACTCCCTTTACGCAAGGCGCCAATTTCCTGATACAACTCACAAGAGTAGTTGCCTACCTTGCAAGTCTTGGCGACCACCGCCTCCACCAAGCGGCTGATGGAAGCTTTGGACAACTCCGTGGTTGTCCGAGTCATATTCAATTGTCGGGGATTCGTGCACTTCTTGGCCATGTGCCCGGACTCCCCACAATTGAAGCACACTCCATCGAAGGTCGCCTTTTGTCCGCCATAAGGCGTCGCACCCGATTTTCCTTTTGGAGCACCGGGTGTCGTCTTGGCGTGTGAAGGCCCTCCCTTCGATTTCCAGGTATCATTGTCGCCGCGTGGCCTATCCCACTTCTTTTCCGGTCAAAATGAGTCACCCTCCCGCCGGGTCTTCTTGTGGTTCAGCTCCGTACGGCCTTGTCTTTCGCCCCTAGGGACATCCAAGAAACATTCAGCCCTCTCAATTGCCTCGTTCAAAGTCTTAGGTGGTTTCTCCTCCAACTTCCGTCTGGCCCACGGGGCCAGTCCCGCCACAAAGTTGAAGACCATTTCTGGTTCTGTCATGTCCGCAACTTCGAGCAACAGCACAGTGACAGCCTGAATATATCCCCGAATGTCATCCGTTTGCTTCAGATTCCTCATTTTGTCTTGGGCAAGCCAGGACGCGTTGAGGGGCACAAACTGTCTCTTCATGAGTTCCTTGAACCCACTCCAGTTCAAGGTCTCCGGGTTTGGACCTCGGTCGTGAAGGCGTTTCTGCCACCATTGTTGAGCATAGCCCCTCAAATAGGTGGGAGCCACTTCCACCCGATCCTCGTCATCCAACTTGGCCGCCCGGAAGTACTGCTCTAGCTCCAAGAGCCAGGTGTTGAGTGCCTTCCAATTTCGGACGCCCTCGAAGGTACCGGGTTCCTTAGGCTTCACCTTAAACTTTGCCTTAGTGGAAGTGGCATTAGCCGCCTTCAACACGTCTTTCAACGTCCCACCAAACTGCGCCAACAACCCTTCCCAAAAAGCTGCTGGCATGGGAGGCATCTGTTGCTCTGTCGGAGCCCTCAGGGATTCCTCGGGCTCCGACTCCTCAGATTCCTCCCGTTCTTGAGCGGCCTCGCTTCGAAAGGCATGCATCGGTTCCTCAAATGGCCGCTTCGGTGACATGTCGCCCCCATCGGGCTCACCAGGATCATCATCTTTCGGGCCGTTCCGCTTTTGCTTTGGTTTGCCCGACCCCATGATGAGGCCGATCCCAAGGACGATCGCTTACTGAACTCTAAGCTCTGATACCAAGTGTTGCGCACCTCACTTCGGTAAACTCCCCTTCAAGTCAGAGTTACTCGTTTTGATGCGCGCGCCTAACTCCCTAACTGGCCGCTTGGCCAACTCGGAGCTTCGGCTGCTCACCGGGACATAACGGTCCCCATTTACTCCTCCACAAGACCCTCTCCCAATTTGGGCCTAGTGGAAATTCCCTTTGGTCAATGGCAGTCTGGAATAGCTTCCCACACCTTGGTCGCTTTCCGGCTCGCACGCTTACTCACTAGTTTTTGGTCACCAACGGGCTTGCACCGTTCTCGGGGTTACTACTCCCTATATATACTTCTGTGACTGTCCGCGGGGGTTTCACAAACAACCATGCCATTTTATGGCGAACCACCACGAAAACCCTCGATTCCCGGTGATGAGTCGCGGTGAGTCTTGGCCCACCCACCACGGTCCCCTTGGACCGTGATGAGTCCCAAGACTCCCCACGACTCCCACCACAAGGTCTGCGCCCCCATGGTGAGTCATATGTCACCCCCACTAAGTCCCACTAAGCTACCACCACCCCTTGTGGAGCCACCCCCACCGCAACCCGGTATGCGGGGCTCCACCTAGTGAGTGCCTCTGCCTCCTCGAGTGCCTTGGGCACTTGAGGTTGCTTCAGCCCCCTGTACCTATTGCTGTCACCGCCCCCACCACAGGGGCAGCCCCTCTGCGTCCCAACCCCCTGCCCTCAAGGCAAAGGGCCGCGACATTATGACTTCTCCTCAAGGAGGAAACAAGAAGAAAAGGTCAAGGTACGTCTACAGAGGTAGACAGAGCTTTGTTCACAGGCAAGACTGGAGTAGTCTTGAATAGAAGACTCCCTTCACATGTGTCTTAGAAGTCCCAGAGGTTTCAGAAACCTCAATCTAGCTCAAAGATAAAAAAAAAGCCAAAGTAAGGTGCTTTTATTGCAAGAAACTTCGTCACATGATCAAGGATTGTAGAAAACGCATTGCAGATGAGCGCAGCCGATAGAGTCAAAGGAACATAGCTACTCATCAGAGGAATGCTATTCTATTTGTTGTGTCTCTTTCAGCCACTACCAGACAGAAGCATGTGTGGTATGTTGATTCAGGAGCATCTCAACATATGAATTCAGAGATAGAGCATTTCTTATCCTATAGATCTCTTTCACCTACACAATATGTTCTTTTGGGAGATGATAGCAAACATGTCATTGGTGGGGAAGGCTCAGTCTCTCTTATGCTCAATGAAGGGAAAACCATAGAGGTGGAAAATGTCCTATATGTCCCTACTTTAACAAAGAACCTGCTGTATGTAAGGCAAATTGTTGCAAAGGGATACAAAGTGGTATTCCAAGATGAGAGTTGTACTATCACAGATAGCTCAGGAGCTGTGGTAGCAAGAGCTATTCTTGATAATTGCTTATATAGATTACAACATCATGTCTCTAGTGCTCTTACCCATTTTCACCACAGTTGGGATCTACACCTGTCATGTCAGAAACAGAGTTGTGGCATAGAAGGTTAGGTCATGTGAGCATTAAGAAGTTGAGACAAATGCAACTCTCAAGCCATCTTGTGGAAGGACTACCATTGAAGGAGATGAGCGATATGCGTCTATGCAAAGGTTGCTTGGAAGGGAAACAACATCGAGGTCAATTTCCTAAGGATGGTGGACGAAGAGCCACAAGTATATTGGAGATTGTACATTCTGATGTGTGCGGGCCAATGCAAACCACATCACTTGGAGGAGCAAGGTACTTTGTGACATTCATTGATGATTTGTCAAGGAGGGTTGTGGTGAATTTCCTAAGGCAGAAAAGTCAAGTGCTAGAGAAATTCAAGGAGTTCAAAGTACTTGCAGAAAAACAAACTGGAAAACCTCTAAAAATTTTGAGATTTGACAATGGGGGTGAGTACATCTCAAAGGTTTTCAATAAGTTTTGTCAAGAGAATGGAATAGCTCGACAGCTTACTGTTCCATATACACCTGAGCAGAATGGTGTAGCTGAGCGGATGAATAGATCACTGCAAAAATCTGCAAGGAGTATGTTGAAAGAAGTGAATCTTCCAAATCATTTTTGGGCAGAAGCTGTTGGCACTACAACATATCTTCACAACAGAATACCTACCAAATCAGTGTTGGGAAAAACACCAGAAGATGTATGGAGTGGTCAGAAGCCTAGTGTGGCTCATTGTAGGATTTTTGGATGTCGTGCATATATCCATATTCCTACTCAGAAGCGAAATAAACTTGACTCCAAATCAGAAGGATGCATCTTCATTGGCTACACAGAAGGTGTGAAGGGATATAAGTTGTTCAATGAGACAACTAAGGTTGTCAAACACAGCAGGGACGTAGTGTTTGATGAAGGCTTCTTACCCTCTTTGGTAGTGGGAGAAGATAACATGGGAATGAGCTTAGAGCCATTACACCATTTCCAAGAGGAGTCTTATAAGGAGCCAATACAAGAGATGGCTGAAGCAAATGATGGAGGTGTTCAACTTGATGGAGTTGATCAAAGAGTCGAAGTTGGTGAACCACTTGTTGATATGGACTCTAAAGATGAAGTTGAAGATGTGCCAATTCTAAGGAGATCTCAGCGGGAAAGAAAAGCTCCTAGTAGGCTGATTACATCTATGAGTGCCATTGAAGCTATGGAAGAAGCATCACAAGTGGTTGAACCTGCTACATATGAGGAAGCGATGCGCTCTCCAGACAAACTACAATGGGAAGAAGCAATCAACTCAGAGTTGGATTCATTGATGCAAAACAAAGCATGGACACTCACTAGGTTGTCTGCAAGACGAGGGGCCATTGGTTGCAAGTGGATCTTCAAGTTGAAGTACAAAGTTGATGGATCTACTTACCGATACAAAGCTCGTCTTGTAGCTAAAGACTATGCACAAATTCAAGGAGTGATTACAATGAAACCTTCTCACCAGTGGTGAAGATTTCTTCTATCAGAGTGTCGTTAGCTCTTGCAGCTCAACATGATCACGAAGTTCATCAAATGGATGTTAAGACCGCATTTCTGAATGGAAAACTACAAGAAGAGATCTACATGAGACAACCTGAAGGGTTTGTACAAGGAGGAAGTGATATTGTGTGTAAGCTTCAAAAGAGTTTGTATAGACTCAAACAAGGTCCTCGAGCTTGGTATGTCAGGATCGATGTTTACCTCTTAAAGGCAAGATTTGAGCGAAGCATTGCTGACACAAACATCTATGTGAAAAAAATGGGAGAGCAATTTGTGGTCATAGCTCTATATGTGGATGACACAATCATTGTCACCAACGATCATCAAAGGTTGTTGCCAGAAACCAAAGCACTGTTGAGTGCTGAGTTTGCCATGACTGACATGGGTGAGATTCGGTTCTGTCTTGGTATTAAAATCAGCAGAGATCGAGTGAACCATACAGTATTCATGCATCAACGACAATACATTGAGACAATTCTACAAAGGTTTAAGTTGGAGATGAGTAAGCCAACATCAACTCCTCTCGAAGTTGGTTTGAAACTTACGAAGGATATGACACCTAAGACTCAAGAAGAGCAAGAAGATATGAGGAAAACTCTTTATCAAAGCGCAGTCGGCAGTTTGATGTATTGCATGGTTTGTACTAGGCCAGACATTGCACATTCAGTGGAAGTGGTCTCACAATTTTTTTCAAATCCCGGACAAACCCATTGGAAAGCAGTGAAGATGATATTTCGATATCTAAGAGGAACATCAACCTCTGGTCTACTCTACAAGAGAGTGGAAGATCCAAGTTTGTTGGGGTTTGCTGATGCTGACTGGGCATGAGACGTTGATAGTAGAAAATCAACTTCAGGCCATTGTTTTCTCCTAGCAGGTGGAGTTGTATCTTGGTCTAGCAAACGACAAGTTGCAACAGCGTTGTCATCAACAGAAGCTGAGTACATGTCCATTACACAAGCAGCAAATGAGGCTATTTGGTTACGGAAGTTGCTTGGAGATTTGGGTCATCTCCAATCACTACCTACGACTCTCTATTGTGACAATCAAAGTGCGATTGCACTAAGTCAAAATCCGAAGTATCATTCAAGGACGAAGCACATTGAAGTGCAACATCACTACATACGGGAAGTTGTATGCAAGGGAGAGATCAAGATGATCTATTGTGCTACAGGAGATATGGTTGCGGATGTTTTGAAGAAGAGTCTACCACAAACAAAACACATGAAGTGTTCAGCCTTACTTGGTGTCTCTTCTCCAAAGACAAACAAAGTAGTATGATGGTGGCTTCTATGGTTGGGATGAGAGCTTTAGTTTTACTAAGACTTTAGTTCTTGTTCATGTTCTTGTTCAATTCTAACAATATGGAAAGTGAAGCATATTGAATTGACAGTGAAGCAGATTGAATTGTAAATTGCAGTAGATTGATCTAGAATTCAAGAACCAAGACAATCTAGAATATAAGCAATTCTTCAGTGTAACTCACGATCTTCAGCTCCATCGTTGTTGGTGGAATCTTCCATGGCTAAATGCGTGCTCCAATCTCTAGAAGAAATTGACCGACAATCTGCAGGAGTGAGAAGATAGGGAGCGAAGTGCGTGGTGCGGCTGTATATGTGTGTTGTGTATGTCTAGTTTCACGGGGACGTAGCTGGGCGGGGGCGGGGTAGCTAACACCGAGTTATCTGGCCGATTATGGCCATTTTACGTAACACTATATGTTTGAAGTGAAATCTAGGATTTCGTGAGGATTTGATGTTAGGTACCAAGGTCCTTACCACTGGGTTACCACTGCCAGTGCCACGTCATTATTTATGTTACGTAACAGCGTAGGTGTGAATCCAATGTTTAAGAACGGACTCCAACCATTCCCTTACCACCCAGATACCACCATGTGTGAATATACCCTAAGTGGGCTTTGCACATCAAACTAATTGTTGCAGCAAATTCTAGTAGTCATGTAAACATTTCACTTTCAGAGAGTTGGAGCAATACGGGCATGACTGCAAGTGGTTCTGCGCAAGCTGCCTTTGAATGTCAAAATAGATCCCAAAGTTGCAGTATATGTAGGTTTGTTGTAACAAGCACCGATTCTGGAGTCTCACAAGATATCTTTGTTGGCTCCTCCCTATAAGGGAGAGACCACGCATTGGTGCCAAAAATGAGTAAGATCATGATATACCTCCACTAGATAATACCTGCATGAAGCAGATAATCCTCCCCCACTTAAATGTTAGCTTGAATATACCTTGATTGGATAAGACCCATAAATGAATCTTACACATGTAAATATTCATAAATGAAGACCCATAAATGAAGGGTATATATAGGGATACACATATCTGTATTTTTCTCCCTCCTCAACGGCCTGAATTGGGGCTGTCGTTCCCACATTTCCTTGAAAATGCAATATGCATAGTAGAATGTGTAATATTTGCTTAACATCAAAATAAAACAATAACCTCCAAATATACTTTTTTTTTACAAGAGATTATTTGGAGTGTTTTTTTTATAAAAATAATTCAATGTTTCATAATATTTACAATAAACTTTTTAAGAGGGAAAATATTTTTATTATAATTTATTATATATTTTGTATTCTATATTACAGTCACATTTTTTAATCATGGTGAAAGACTGGGAGCCCCCAAAAAATGAAATAATAATGTCAAAATAAATTTGAGTACAATGGGTTGAGTTGAAAGCATCTGATTTGGCAAATGTAGAACCATGCACAATGCACATGTATACAAAACAAATATAAACATAATTACTCACTATAAATGAAAAAGTGGCAGCATACAGATCCGCACACACACCATGTCCTCTGGAGAGATTGTGGTAGGTGGCAAGTGACCCCCTCTATCAACACACACTCGGACAAAAGGCGGGGCGGTTCAACCATGGAATGCATGAAAGGCTCTTTGGCAAGTCCTTGCGTCTCGATCGTATTAGTGCTCTTGTTGATGCCACTACTTACCAGATTTGTCTTCTTCTTTGGGGCTTGATTGGCCCCACGGTTCTCTCTTGTTGAGAGTGGATCAATCAGGGTTCTCATATATTTCTTGAACACAATAATGCTCTTTTCACTCAAGAGGGATGATTGAGTCTTCAATGCGTCCATTTTTTAGAAGGTAACTATGGACTTGGCTTTTCTTTTGATTTTCTGATTGTGCGGCGGGATTGTGAGGCTCTGGAGGGGCCCAACTCTTACTGTGGTGCCTCAGTGTGCGCAACTCTCTTTACTGCCGCTACTACTGTGCTGGCAATGACTTTTCTGACTAGCCAGCCCTTCCCACTCTTGCAGGCCTGTGCTCGGCATCCTCTGACCGACAATTTCAAGAACATAGGAAAGGGAAGCTCTAACTTGGACAACATGGCTGACATGGGTTCACCAACCAGTGGGGATAGACTAGACAAGTCGAGGGAAATATAGTTGGTGAGGCAATCAGGTATCCATGTTGATGTTTTTGCATAGCTTAGGGGAAATCAGAACAAATTTTAGGGTGTGCTTTGATGAAGGTAGCTAATCTGCTCACTCAGGTGACCATACCTCTAAACTGTGTTGTGGCTCTAAATCTGATCTGGGTTGTTGGGGGCAGACAATTATGTGACAGTAGAAGTGACCAGAGAACATGTGAGATCAGAGTTTGCTAAGCTCACAAGAAAAACCCGAAGCTCTCCAGCCATCATTCATCTGTTTGGGCTCATTCTCGGTCCATTTCTTGAATTTACTGGCTTCTCCCTAAGACACTGAGCTTGTTGTAACACGGCTTTGTGAGGGTCTGTTTGGTTAGTAGTTGTCCATAATCAGCTTTCTTTACCTTGGCACAAAATCTATATAAAGTACTATTTCATTTCATGTACCTTGGCACAAAATCTGCTAGTTCTCAGTGTTGTAGTTACAATGTTGCCATGAAGCCAATGCATATTATTTAGACAAGGTTTTCTGTGATCTGATCCAGCAAGTGGATGTGCAGCTTGCAATCTTGAGAACATTCACTTGGACTCTATTTCAGTATCAATTTCAGTATTTCAGTATTTCAATCAAGATTTTCAGCAAGTATTTCAGTATTTCAGCCAGTATTTCAGCCAGTATTTCAGTATTTCAATCAAGATTTTCATCAAGTATTTCAGTATTTCAGCCAGTTTTTCAGCAAGTATTTCAGTATTCAGTATCTATTTCAGTATTTCAGTATTTCAATCAAAATTTTCATCGAGTATTTCAGTATTTCAGCCAGTTTTTCAGGAAGTATTTTAATATTTCAGCCAGTTCTTTAACAAGTATTTTAATATTTCAGTGAGTATTTCAACAAGCATTTCCATATTTTAATAACTAATAAATCCAAAGATCAGTTTTGTAGTAATATCATACACCAACATTTAATTCACACATCAATAAAATAAAGTGCTGCCAGGGCCTCTGTCAAGTAAATAAATAATGTTTTCTCTTATGCAGGCCATTTTTGTTTTTTTTTTTTTTGGAACAGGGGATGGAGGCCCTGGAAAATATATTAAGAAATACGGGAAAAAAAAACCCATGGGAATACAGCCGTAAAGCATGTTTTACATATAATTTGAATATGTGATATGTGATGTGATATTTTATTTCAATATAATATTTTTAGGAATTTTTCAACTTAAGAGTTTTAGGGTGGAGCCATTACGCGACTAGCCGCTTGTTGTTATAGCAGAGACCTACGTGGAAATAAGCTCAACGGCAGGATACCTCAGTCTCTGGGCTACTTGCGCTATTTACAACACTTGGATCTCTCGAACAATCTTTCTGGAATACATGTGAGCCTTGCCTACTGTAGGAACACTTGTGATCTTCACCTCTCTTTCCGCAAAAGTCATTTGCTTTTCTGCTCAATGACCCAAGCAGTACACACGACGTCTTGTCCTCGCTGCATTACTGTAGGACCAGCGATACCAAGACGAGCTTTATTTTCTCGAGCATGATTTTTAAAGAATGAATGGTTGCTACATCAATCCGATCCTCCCTGACAAATGATGCCCTTCTAACTTAAATGTTTGGCTACTTGTGTTCATAACTAGCGCACACAGATTCTAAAATTATGAGCGACAGGGTGTCAAGCAATAACTTTGAGCTACCTGAATGTCGTTTTCCTTCTTAGAGCATCTCCACCCTCACGCGGAATACCTCCCGCCAACGCCAAAGGGCCATTTTCAGTGCCGTTTTGGACACAAACGGTACCCCACCCTTTGCACGGAACTGTAAATCCCGTAATGTACAGGCACGAAAAATGGTTCCGCACACAGAATAATCGTACTTCTTTTAGTGCGCTGAACAAGCAACAGAACAGGCCTCATCATCAGGATGACGACCTCTGGAGCGCTCTCGCATCTACCTGCGTTCCATCGGCTCAACCTGCTCCTACCAAACGCTCGAAGGGGAAGAATTTCTCGGTGGAAGATGAGCCGCAACTATGTAGATCGTTTCTGGCTGTGTCACAAGACCCGACTACTGGAAACGGCCAAAAATCCAAAACATTTTGGAAGAGGGTTGGTTTCCATTTCAACTGCAAGCGCCCTGATGGTTTGCCTGAGCGGCCATATCGAGGCCTGGAATCAAAGTGGCAAACGATCCGCCACGACGTGAGCAAATGGGTGGGAGTGTATGGGCAGGTAGTGGCATTGAGAGAGAGTGGCACTTCAGAGAACGACCAAATGCAGAAGGCGTTGAAACTCTATGCGGACAAATACCCTAATTTAAACCAATCGTTTGTGTTTCTTCACTGTTGGGAGATCTTCATGCAAGTGCCACGATGGGCAGAGCTGCGCCTTGATAATTGCAAGAAGACTCCAGAAATGAAAAGAAAGCGGCCGCTTCCCTCAGGTGAGGTAGACGACATCCATGTGGTGGAGGACGATGCAGATGCCTTGGGGAAGGAACAACCTGCAACCGCTTCAAATAGAGGTTTTCCCAAGCGCCCTCAAGGTGCAAAGGCTGCAAAGGATGATCAGAGAGAGAAACGAGTAGCTGAACTTGCAACGAGGGCCCAGACAGCCGCAATTGCCGAAATGGCTGCAACCACAAAAAGAAGAGCTGAAGCCTTGTCCGATGCCTCAACATTGAGCCTCTTCACCCTACCTGGGATGGAGCACAATGATGAGGCCCTTGAATACTTGAGGTTGCGATGCTCTGAGGAGCTATTGAAGGTGAAGTTCTGTATCCAAGGCGTTGAAGCTGCTATGAAGGCTGTCGAGGTCACCCAAGCGAAGACCAATCCTCCCCCAATTATTCCCCCTTCTATTGCTCCAACTCTTGTAAGTCAGCCGTCACTGGCAGAGCATCATAGTCCAACAGATTTTGTTGTGAACCTATCTCCCAAATTTAATGAACTGTTCATTGCAGAAAACCAAGGTTCTTTCCGTCCATACCAAGAGTATTTCAAGCCAGTAGAGAGCAGAAATGAGGCATTCAGACCTGCGAACCAATTTATTCCTCCCTGTCGTGTTGATGATCAATTCTACACCCCCGCGCCATTCCAACAAGAGGCTGGCAATCGCCCAGACCTTGATGAGTCACAAGGAGAGGATTCAGAATATAGGGTGGATTGCACATTCGAATAGCACTCAGACAGCACTACCATCGCAAAACTTGCTTCAATTTGCATGTAGTGTGGCTTCATAGATTCCTAACAGGTGTTATGATGATTGTATGAGGGCCTCCGGAGCCTAACATTTTTTTAATACATTGTGGACAGGCCCCAAGCACACTGAAGTTTCTTGTTTGTGTTTTTGTACATACTAGCACTCAGACAGTCCTATCATCGCAAAAATTGCTTCAATTTGCATGTATGTGGCTTCATAGATTCCTAACAAGTGCTATGACGATTGTATGAGGGCCTCCAAAGCCTAACATTTTTTTAATACATTGTGGATAGGCCCCAAGCACATCTGAAGTTTCTTGTTTGTGTTTTCGTACATACTAGCACTCAGACAGCCCTACCATCGCAAAACTTGCTTCAATTTGCATGTAGTGTGGCTTCATAGATTCCTAACAAGTGTTATGACGATTGTATGAGGGCATCCATAGCCTAACGTTTTTATAATACATTGTGGACAGGTCCCAAGCACATCTCAAAATTCTTGTTTGTGTTTTCGTACATACTGGCACTCAGACTGCCCTACCATCGCACCCATAGGTTAGTTTTGCTTATGGTGTGGCTTGGTAGGTGGGGGGCCTATGCACTAGGAATGTGTGGAGCCCTCCCCCATGCTATTCTCATGTTTTGGCATCAACATATGCCCCAGTTTGTGAGTATGTCTTCAAAAACCACAATGTGTCAACTTAGGATCATGTCATTCCATGTTTTTGACATTCTTTGTGAGAATTCAGGACTACAATACGTGGGGGGCTTCACAGGAAATGTGTGGAGCCCTCTCACATTCCATTCTCATTTGTTGGCATGAAGATATGGCCCAATTTGTGAAGATGTCTTCCAAAACTTAGAAAATGAGTCTTAGCATCATACAATTCAATATTTGAGATGTTTTTGGTGAAAACAAAGGGCTGCAATAGGTGGGGGGCCTCACTACCAATGTATAGAGCCCTCCCACATGCCATTATCATTTGTTGGCATGAAGATATGCCCCAATTTGTGAAAATATGTTCCAAAACCTAGAAAATGAGTCTTAGCATCATAGAATTCAATCTTCATGATGTTTTTAGTGCAAATTAAGGCTTCAGTAGGTGGGGGGCCTCACTACCAATGTCGCGGCCCTTTGCCTTGAGGGCAGGGGGTCGGGACGTAGAGGGGCTGCCCTTGTGGTGGGGGCGGTGGCAGCAATAGGTACGGCGGGCTGAAGCACCCTTGAGTGCCCAAGGCACTCAAGGAGGCGGAGGCGCTCACTAGGTGGAGCCCCGCACACCGGGTTGCGGTGGGGGTGGCTCCACAAGGGGTGGTGGTAGCTTAGTGGGACTTAGTGGGGGTGGCATAGGACTCACCATGGGGCGGAGACCTTGTGGTGGGAGTCGTGGGGAGTCTTGGGACTCACCATGGTCCAATGGGGCCGTGGTGGGTGGGCCAAGACTCATCGCGACTCATCACCGGGAATCGAGGGTCTTCGTGGTGGTTTGCCATAAAATGGCATGGTTGTTTGTGAAACCCCCGCGGACAGTCACAGAAGTATATATAGGGAGTAGTAACCCCGAGAACGGTGCAAGCCCGTTGGTGACCAAAAACTAGTGAATAAGCGTGCGAGCCGGAAAGCGACCAAGGAGTGGGGAGCTATTCCGGACTGCCATCTATCAAAGGGAATTTCCACTAGGCCCAAATTGGTGGAGGGTCTGTTGGGGGAGAAAAGAGGGACCGTTATGTCCCGGTGAGCAGCCGAAGCTCTGAGTTGGCCCGGCGGCCAGGTTGGGAGTTAGGCACGCGCTTCAAAGCAAGTAACTATGACTTGAAGGGGAGCTTACCAAAGTGAGGTGTGTGACAACCAATGTGTAGAGCCCTCCCACATGCCATTCTCATTTGTTGGCATGAAGATATGCCCCAATTTGTGAATATCTGTTCCAAAACCTAGAAAATGAGTCTTAGCATCATATAATTCAATCTTCATGATGTTTTTGGTGAAAATTGAGTAGGTGGGGGGCCTCACTACCATTGTGTAGAGCCCTCCCACATGCCATTCTCATTTGTTGGCATGAAGGTATGGCCCAATTTGTGAAGATGTGTTTCAAAACCTAGAAATTGACTCTTAGCATCATACTAATCAGACTGTGAGATGTTTTTGGTGCAAACTCAAGGCTGCATTAGGTGGGAGGCTTCACTAGGCATGTGAGGAGCCCTCTTACATTCCATTCTTATTTGTTGGCATAAAGTTATGCCCCAATTTGTGAATATGCCTTACAAAACGTAAAATATTCCACTTGGCATCCTATAATTCATAACCGAATCCTTTATGCATGTCAAGCACATGAAGTAACACACTTTATTGATAGAGTACAATCAAAACATTGTGGCACATTTCAACCCGTGGCATCTTGGGTAGCAAAAGTAAGATTGTTGAGAGTCGACTCACTTTCGCTCCTTCGTACAAGATAGTTCTCGCCTCCCTCTCCATGTCATTTGAGGGGGCATATCCGGATCATCGATTGGCCGGGTTTCTTCTCCATCAGATGCATCAGCACAAACATGATGCATTAAGAGATCTTTCATGGCTTGCACATCCTCCTGGTTAATTCCATCCTCATTGTTGTTGTCACTGTCACTGTCACTGTCATCGTCATCATCGTTCAGTACCGTGGGGGCAGCGTCTCCCCCACGGCTCCCACCTGATGTACTTGGGTTGTTTTTGGATGGGGTGCCAAGAGAAAGGACCGGGAAGGGAGGGACAAAGTCCTGATATGAACAAATGAACATACTGGCATATATTATAATGTGTCATTGCAACCATACAACTTATTATAAGCGAAATGCAAACAACAACCTTCAATGTGTGCATGCATCAAATATGTCATTCAGTAATTACATGTATGTGCGCAACGTCACGCATGCAAAGTTTCTAATCTAAAAAAAATCATTTGCCCCCCCAAGGACGCGTTCACCCTATCAACCAATTTTGTTTATTAATGTGAAAGAAAATCCTCTCATGCCATTGCACCCATCAAACGGATGTGGCTCAAGCTTCATTTTTTTCCCACATATGCTTAAATATATGTGCAACACCTGTGCAAAGATTCAACAGATTTAAAATTTAAATAAAAATAAAAAATAAAAACCTCCCCAACGACGCACTTACCCTTGAAACAATTTTAAATTAAATCGAATTTAAAATAAATATTTGCATTTAGAAAATATAGGATTGCGGTTTTGAGGGGCGTAATGATTTTATTTTGGCTCTATTTTATTCCGTGACATCAGGGTTTGCACCACTATATCCATGAAATTGGACAAAACAAAAATGGAAAAAAAAACAAAGTGTGTTTCTAGGGTCAATTTTGCAGAACTCTCTATGAAAAGTGCATGAAGTTGAAAATAACTCAACTTTGGAGTGCAAATGAGAGAAGAAAATATGGTTATGGGTCCAAATGACTTTTGTTTACTACCAAATTTTGCATGCACATTGCATATGCTGTCATTAAGCATATGGCTTCATAATGGAATAAAAACAAATCATGTGCAGGCGAAATGCAGTTTTCCGTCTCTACGACACGTAGCTGCGTTCAACACTTGAATGACCCATTGAATGAAATTGGTTCAAGCTCATATTTGGTCCACACGTGCATACGTATGTTCAGATCACATATGCAAAGTCGCAACCCACACGAGCAACAAGAAAAAATATTTACATCACTCAATCGGATGTATACAAAGTACATCATGAGAATTTATACAATGTCCCTCTACGTTATCCATATCTCAAAGAAACCCTATTTCTATCATACACATCCCACTCACGCTGTAATCGGAGGTCCCAATCATCCCGGGAGAACTTGTATGATGCAAAAAGTTCGTTGCCGCCCTAATAGTCCTACTAGCACATGTCATCACAAACATGTGCATCCCCTCACAGTATTGTAGGGGAGAATGTGGAGGAGAAACTAACCTCGTCTTGAGCGCGAGGTGGTCGCCACGCGGAGGCGCCCTAGCGCCGCTCCAACCCCACTGGTAAGCTCCCTCCTTCTCTCACTTCCACTCTTCCTCTCCAAACCCTAAGAGGGTGCTAACACCTCTGTCCCCTGGGTGGTAGGAAAGCCGCGTAGAGGCGGGAGCTGCAGCAGCACAAAAGAGAGAGAGGCGCGGCGGAGCGGGGGAGAGAGGCCTTCCGGCAGTGGGGACACGCGCCGTAGGCAGCATCGCTGGCGCCATAGAGGTAGGCCCTCTCCCTCTCTCTCTATCCTTTGTTCCTTTTTGTGGGGAGTGACAAAACAGAGGGAAGATATTCATGTCATGTCAAGACATGGACAAGACCCACTATGGTCATTGTCAATTAAAGACATAGACAACCCAAAAGGTAAGAACAGCCTGGGTAGGTAAGAACAGCTTGCCCTACAACAGATTCAGGGTATGTACATACAAGCTCCTTGAAGGACCAGCCTGCAATTTACCGGATTTCAAACACGCAACCAAGTAATCTTCTTGGGCATGACAAAACACATTGCAGCTTCGCTCTTTGCCATTTGTAAGTACCCCAAGACATGCAACATGCAAGGCTCCTTGGATAGGTAAGAACAGCTTGTCCTACTACAGATCTAGGATATGTTCATACAAGTACCTTGAAGGACCAGCCTGCAATTAATTACATTTCAGGCATGCAACCAAGTAAACTCCTTGGGCATGACAAACCATATTGCAACTTCACACTTGGCCAATTGTAAGTACCCCAAGACATGCATCGTGCAAGGCCTCTTGGGTAGATAAGAACAGCCTGCCATTGTACAGATTCAAGACATGTGTACACGAGCATCTTGATGGACTAGCCTGCAGTTTATCAGACTCCAAGCATGCAACCAAGTGACCCACTTGGGCATGACGAGACAGACTGCAACTTCATTCTACACCATGTACAGTTGCCCCAAGATATGCATCATGTAAGGCATTTTTGGCATGGAAGAAAGGCCTGCCATGTTACAGCTCCAAGATATGGACACACATACACTTTGAGTGCCCAAGACCAAGCCCACTTGACCAAAAAAATAAATCATACATTGCAGGTGGCTGGTCTGATGGCAAAATAAGGCAAAAAATCACTGGCAAAGGTCCAGTAGAGCTTACCAGCACTGTTTTCCAGGAGGCTAATGCCATGTTTTGCAAATAAAACCTCACTATGCTCCATTCCACACCAAATCCAGGCCTGAAAGATGCCTATCATTGCCTTATCAAGCTGCCATCTTTAAAAACAGGGCCTCCTCTTCCTTAGAACCTAAAAACCACTGATGCCTTTACCCATAAACCATCATTCATCTTTTAAGGCCAAAACTGTACCTAGTTTAAAAATCCACAGGCAATGATGTCAAAGATTCAAGACAAGGTAAGGTCCAGATGCTGGGCTTCAAGAGACAAGCCTGCCAGGCCGAAGTGCTCCATCAAAGGCAGCAAAATATAAGGCAAAAGTAAGCATCAGCATGCCAAACCAGGAGCAAGCGGGCCGAAACTGGGGCTGCAGGCAGCAGCCAGGTCATGACGCCATACAGAATAGGTTCCCTTTGCCCACATCCTTATCTGCAAGCTCAAGAGAATTCAAAGCAAGTAGGGATCCTCACCTAGTCCCATCACAAGCCCCCACAAAAACCAACATGTTAGTGAGGATTGTGGAACCCCAGGTGAATCATAGACCCCTACACTTGTCATCGATGTCAACTAAGAACCTCAAAAGCAAGAGAGAAAGACATAAAGTAAAAGGAACCCTAATCATCAAAAGCACCTTGAGCGATTGGGGAAGATAACTGTTTGCCATCGCCACCAGCAAGCCACCTCCAGCACAGCTAAGGAGAAGTGAAGCATACAAGCATCTTTGCTAGGTTTAAGAAGGGAGAGAGAGAGATACTTCCCCACACAAGTGCCGCTGCGAAACATAAAATCCAGAGGAGGGAAAGAGACGATGCATTCACAACATTGTCTCCCGCCTGTGAGAAGAGACAAAACGCCGCCATTGCGCATCCCCAAGAGCTCGTCCAGCATGGGCACGAAGCAGCAGACAAGGTAGCAGCAAAACGCTGACGCCATAACTCACATCCCGCGAGCTCAGAAGCACGAGGAGTGCTGCTGACGGCGAGAGAGACACCCTAGGGCCATGCCCGATTTTTCATCCGTGCAGATGAGTATTCAACACCATTTTTTTCAAAAACCCGACGGATGTCATCCGTTAGCTAGGTTCAAACAGTAGGTTATAGGGTAGGGGTTAGGGTTTCACTCCTTAATTAGCCATAATTAAGGATAATTAATCAACAGTCCAGGGCCATCATAGGCGGCATATTTCATCCGGTTCAGATGAAAAAGTCAATAAGTTCATCCAGTTGGAGAAGGTTCGTCAATAGGATGGAAAAACAGTACATAATATCCAAGGCAACGGTTTCACATCCTAACAGGTAATTCAACATCCCCAAAAGAAATGCCTCATCCAGTACAGAAAAAAACCATAAAAGAGGAATAAACGAATTAATATCCTGGTATTTTTCATCCGGTATGGATGGAAAAAATACATATAGGATGTCAGTGTCAACCCCTACAGAGGCAATTCCTCATTCTCTGGTGACTCATCCGGTATGGGGTGAAAGTCAATAAAAGAAGAATGAAAAAATCATAGACTCAACTTAAAGGTAATTTAGTGTCCACCCTGTCACAATCCATCCGGTATAGATGGAAAAACAGGAAATTAACACTGATAAAACCGGCCAATTCCAAGGAGGGAGGGAGAGAGAGGGAGAGGGAGAGGGAGAGACGGTGCAAGAAAAAAAAAAATGGTGGGGGGGGGGAGGGGGGGTGACTTAGCAGCAGCTGCTCAGTCAGTCCCCCCCCACATTTTTTTTTTTTTTTTTTTTTTTTCATGCACTCTCTCTCTCTCCCTCTCTCTCCCTCTAGAGACTGGGTTTATGGAATTGTTGTCCCAACTTCCATCCTTGAAAAGATTGAAAAATTGGGTTGCAGGGAATTTAGATGTTTTTCATCTAGAATACATCCATTTTTCCCTAGTGAGACATTTTTTCATTAATACCTGTGAGGTTTTGCTTCATCCGGACATCAACCCGGAATATACTGATTGCAAAACTCCCGTCAGTATTTTTTTTTTAAATCCAACCTGGATGAAAAAACGACTTCATCTGACAGGACCTAAATACGGGACAAGACAGGTATACAATTTTTTTTTTTACCCCAATGTTTTTTCATCTAACCTAGATGAAAAGCGGACTGCATCCGTCGAGTTCAAGACAGGATGAACGCACGATGTTTTTCATCTTCCGCGAATGAGAAACGGACAACGTCCGTCGGGCGTATAGGCTGGTGGATGTTTTTCATCCTAAGGATGAATGACGAGCCAGACAAGGGAAAACCCTGCGCAACCCTAATGTTTTTCTTTTTGCGCTGCGAGAGTGCGCGCGATGGCGGCTATGCGGGCTCTTTAAGGCGATGGTGGTGGCTTAGAGATGAGGGAAGATTCATTGTCTCATTTGTCTGTTTTTTTGCTGCACAAGGGAACCACGGCAGTGATGGCGGAGGTACCACCTGCCTGCTTATGAAGTTTCCCTAGGAGCCCTCCTCTGGATCTTTGATGAATGGCGGCGTCTTGGTAGAACAAGGAAGTCTCTCTCTCCCTCCCTTTATAAACCCTACCTTTGAGAACAAGCTCTTTTTTCTTGTGTTTGGCAAGACTTTGCTTTGGTTAAGCTGTGGTGTTGGCGGAGACCTCCCTGCACGGTTAGGCTTGTGGAGAGATTACGACTCTCCCCCAAACAGTAAAAAAAATTCTTTTTCTGTTTGTTTTGCTTCCGTGTTTTCTTTGGCATTCTCTGCGCTTAGATTCAAGTGTATTTGACCTCGATAACAAGTGTGGAAGCCTGCTACTCACCTCGTGCATCCTCACTAACTCACAATGAGTTGTGGTTGTTTTTTTGCGACGGGCACATGTGAGGGCTTCCACTTAATATGTTGATGTCTAGGTGCTGCTGGATGCCAAGTGGGTTGCAGAGCTGGGGAAGGAATCGCTGGCCATGGACTCATCTTAAAATGTTGAAAAACTAAACTACTCTATGGTTTTTCTTGATCCTACCTCTTTCTTTTATTTATTTATGAAGAACAAGTGTAATGCTTTCTATGATGGGCTATTTCGGCCCAGCCAGTGGAAGACCTCTGCTTTGTTGTTACAACTGGGTTTATGATGGCATGTGTGAGAGACACACATCTGTTTCCCAGGCCCTAGTTTGCTTTGCTTACCTTATGGTAGTTGGAAACAAAATGAGAGGCTGCAAGGAACTGTTTGCTGCAGCTACTCGGGTACCCATGTTGGTAAAATGCCCCTATTATGTTCCAACCCAGATGGCTTTGTTAGCAAGATGCTTAGGCCAGGGTATAGTAAAGATTATGCTTGTGGCTATTCGGCTGACACTGAAATATGGCAACAATATAATTGGTGACTGGTTTTTGAGGCAACCATGGTGGTTAAGTGGAAATACCCCTTGGACATGGTGTAATGACGTGGTCAGACGTGGAATGATGTGAATAGGGTGTGCTGACAGTATCATATACTGTCACAGGATGTGTATACAGTCCTTTATTTTTATCTTGTTGTGTCATGAACTTTAAGTTTCAGCCGTAGCAAGAAATAATGGTATAGGGGTACTCTGGAAAACTTACCAGACATATCCCCCTCCCCTGTGGGGGCAAGCTGTGCTGCAGACCAGTTTAAACAAATACTGGCAGGGCAAGGTATTTAAATCTGTGATATCCAAGTTCTCTTTTTTCTTTTTCTTTAAAAAAAAAAAACCCAAAAAAACAGGCAGTGATTGCGACACGAGGGCTCCAAGAAACGCTGACGCCGTAGCTGTGTAGGACTTAGCCATTTCAACTTCTTCTCTAATGCGCCCGCTAGATAGCTAAGTTAGGCCAACCACTATCAAGAACTGCAAAGTAGTAGGCTTCTTGATTATTTCTTAGACAGCCCGATATTTTAGTTATGGCTAAACAGAGTGGCAGAACCCGCTGCGACTACTCCCTGAGAGAGAGGTCGAGATATAGAGTCGGTGCCATTGTATTTCTAAACAATGGAGTGTATGCGAAAGGTGCAGAGGAAGGAGGCGCTGCTGATGAGCGTTTCCAGGGAAATAGCAGGAACACACAGGGCCAAATGCAAGCGAATTTAATTGATGAAGAAAGGTGCACTACACACCTTATCGCCATGGCAGGGCGTGCTAAGGCCAGAAGCCAGAGCTAAATGCAGCAAACCCCATGATGGCCGCAGAGCCAACAGCCAATGGCTAGGTCAACAGAAACACTACAAAGCCAAACGGAAGAACCGCAGGCTGAGGCGCTTGAGACAACAAGAATGGAAACCAGGGGCAATATACGTGAGAGTAGTGCAATGTTCTGATCGAAGGAAGCACAAGGCTTAGCTCCCATCAGATAGTGGAGTAGGCGAGAAGGTTACGAAGCTGCGTATTGTCAAGCAAAGATAGACAACAACCCAATCTGCATACGGGCGGAGCTCACGTACAAAACAAAGAAGGACGCAAGGTAGGAAGTATAAAGAAGGAAACAAGAAAGCTCTCTCGCTATTCTTTCTGCTGCTATTGACAATGTCATGCGATACTAAGCCTGGTCGGCAGCTACATTTAGTAAGGCCCAACGAGAGGGAGGCGACTCAGAACGAGGACAAGCACTTGCATATGGTTGGAGCAAGTTGTGTAGTTAGCAGCCCCAAGAGGAGCGTAGGTGCTGATATTCCCTAAACGTGATGGAGAAGACGATAAGAAAGAGCATTGTGGGAAGGCCAGTGAGTGTCGGAAAGCCAGGTCTGCCAATTGAGGTTGAGTGGGACAAGGTAGCCAACACTACGGGAAATGGCAAGGCCTCGGTACACACCGACAACGAGCAAAGGCAAATCCACAGACAAAATACAGATAAGCTCGAAACCTACATTAATGACAAGTTCTGGCATGTTGATATGAAAAGTCCCTGCAAGAACACAGCTACACTCTTTAAGATGACACTCTCTCTTTCTACAATAACAAGACTCCCTCGTCTCAACATCGATCTACACATGCACAGCGAGGCCCTGAAACTAACACCTTATCAATCAATCAAAAGCAAGATACTCTACTCTAAAGTCCTGACTCGAACACCATTAATTTTACTCTCATGCCCAAGAAGCACTCAAATTTGCTACACCTATGGACAAGATGACAAACAAGAGCGATTCAAACCACTAACAAGAAAACTAGGATCCATCCCTGTGGAAACCTCTGTGGAAACCTATGTTGCGGAACCAACCATACACTAGTCAGTGTACCAATTATGCATAACAAAAACACTATTGCAAACTGGCTAATTGCAGAGAATAACCAAAAGACGCTCACAAGTTGGTACAGACCCGACATGCAATCAAAGCTATGGAAGATGAGTGCACCACCACCAGGCTTAATAGCAGGAGAAAACATGGACGAAGACATATGTTTCCTGGAAAACAAGAGATGGCTGCATGCTGAGCACAAAGTCATAATAAATGGGAAAACGCCAAGGAGCACACTGGCAGCACAAAATCACACAGAAGAGGAGCACATATCGCCTGTTGAACGCGGAATACTGAAGGGCACACTCGCAGCACTCAACTCTGTCCCAGCTAAGTTCACTACCCAGCCTGGTAGCACTAGAATGCAATTGCTCATTACCGTCGTCAACTTTAGAGGGAATGCCAACACATATCAATTGTCTATTTTAATGGCTACTCGGATATACCAAGGTGCCTCCCAAAACTATATGGTATGGAGACCCCTATGTTACCTATCCTTTGATGGATATTCATTTCGTGGCCTCTGATAACGATTACCCATATTGTATCGTCTTGATTCGTCCGATCCTCCCCGTCGGATTTGGACTTGGTGTACCCCCACCTCTCGTGTGTACCCAGTCTTCTTGGCCCATTGGTTGTAAATACAATGGCTGGTATTATGATTGTTCATATGACAAATATCACAGTATTTGTCCTTCATATGGCATTCCGTTGCCAGTTGTCCTGCAGTCCCGCATTTGTGACACCATGTTGCCTTTCGTGGCCCTTCATCTTTAAAATTCTTGATAGCCTCTGCTATCTTCTAATCCAAAGTGGTTTTGTCAATCACTTCTTTCTTCTTTTGCTTGGGCTTTTCTTCATCATCAGAGTCTTCTTCCTCCAAGAGATCTTTGGAATCTTTACTTCTGCTCTGATGGAATCCCAATTCCAACTTCTTTGCAGTCCCTACTGCTTCAGCCAAAGTGTTGTTAGGCATGAATGTAACCATGGTTACGTATTCAGGACGAAGTCCATTGATGAACCATGATTTTTGCAAATCATCCCCTGGTGCTTGAGGTAGTTTCCTGATCAGAGTCTTCATTCTCTCCAGGTAGTCGACTATCAATTCTTTCTTTTTCTGTCTTAGGTTCTGTAATCCTGTGAAGATTTCAGACGTGGATTTGTTGGATCTATATCTTTCTTGAAACGCGGCTCTCATATCTGCCCAATTCGCAAAATGATTGGCTGGGAAGGTTGCCAACCATTCAATGCCTTTTCGGGCCATTGAACAAAGAGATAGTCGGATCTTCTCTTGGTCTGTTGTTTCATTGTAAATGGTGCACATGTTTTCAAATTGATTAAGATGGATATCTGGATTAGATTTCCCATCATATAAAGGAAATGGTGGTCTGGTTTTGCTTGCTGTTAAAGCCATCGGTGCAGCTGGTGCAACTGGTTGTCCAAACTGGGATGGTCCCACTGCTGCTGGCTGTGGTGGTGTTGGTGTTTGTCTTCCAAACAGTGATTCAAAGCTAGGAGGTCCGGTTATCCTTTCTGCCGAAATATCATTCAAGGACGAAGCACATTGAAGTGCAACATCACTACATACGGAAGTTGTATGCAAGGGAGAGATCAAGATGATCTATTGTGCTATATGGTTGCGGATGTTTTGACGAAGAGTCTACCACAAACAAAACACATGAAGTGTTCAACCTTACTTGGTGTCTCTTCTTCAAAGACAAACGAAGTACTCAATGATATGGTTTAATTGAGTGGGAGTGTTGGAAGTAATTAAACATATCTACAACCAGACATACTGACAAGTCACAGTTAACAATAGAGATAAGCCTCGGTTAGCTAAAAGATAGCTAAAGTTAGCTTCAGTGATTAAGTCATTGTACCAGAATAGCAGGTGGAGATAACTTAAGTTAAAGCATGGAGTTATGCTATAGTTATCTCAGCTATTTCTGGATTAGACTTTGAGTATAAATAGGGAGAGCTTGGTGCCTGCCAACAAGGTACAAGCCGTGCAAAAGGAGACGCTTTCGAAGCCGATCGTGTTCCACGACGGGCGTCTCGTGCAACGCCCTACTCCACTCAACGCTCTTCTCACCCGCGTCTGGATGCCTATCGGTTTCCTTCTTGCCGTGCTTCGGATTGCTGCAGGGTCCTTGCTCCCCATGTCCTTGACATACTACGCTTACGTTGCCCTCGGGGTGCGTGTAAAGGTCACGGGAACACCCCCACCTGCAGTGAAGGATGGAAAACAGGGAGTCCTGTTTATCTGCTCCCATCGGACCTTGTTGGACCCCATCTTCCTGTCGGTAGCCCTCAGGCGACCTATCACCGCAGTCACATACTCCATTTCACGTGTCTCGGAGGCCCTTTCCCCAATATCAAGACGGTTGCTTTGACTCGCAACAGAGAGCAAGATGCTGCCAACATCAGCAAGCTTTTGGAAGGAGACATAGCCATCTGCCCAGAGGGAACAACATGCCGGGAGCCATTTCTTCTACGATTCTCAGCGCTTTTTGCGGAGCTGACGGACAAGATCGCCCCCGTGGCGATGTTCAACAGAATGTCCATGTTCCACGGCACGACCGCCACAGGGTGGAAGGGCATGGATCCTTTCTTCTTCTTCATGAACCCAAGACCTGTCTACGAGGTTACATTTTTGAACCAACTGCCTATGGAGCTTACATGTGCGGGTGGAAAAACATCGGTGGAGGTAGCCAACTACATCCAAAGGGTTATTGCAGGGACACTGAGTTTCCAGTGCACAAACTTCACTCGCAGGGACAAGTACAAGGTTCTCGCTGGGAATGACCAAGTCGCATTCTACCGGCAAGATTACCAGTTGCTAAAAGTTCTGTGTGCCCGAACTCGGCCATTATACTCTGCCACCCCACTGATCTGAAGGAGGCTGTTTTTCTTGCACGAATTCAGTGAATGGGTGTAACTTAATGGAGCGACTTGACTCGCTACTAAACTAGACCTTTGCCTGCGAGCTGCAGCCATTCTTAGAATCTGCGCTTCTCAAGTCTTGGGATTTCTCTCAAAGAGAGAGGGCCCTTACTTTCAGTATACACAGGCGCAAAGCTGCTAGGTCTACCAATTGCATTATTCAAAACTTCACTGTAGAGTTAATCCATCACAAAACAATTGTAGTTTTAGAAACTCCAAATTAGAAAGCACAGTTTCCGATTGTACATAATGTACCATGGTGAAAATTTGCGTTCTGCACAACTTGCAGGTACCATCTTCAATTCAAATCGATCCTGAGGTTCCCATGATGTTCACGAATAGCTTCTTTCAGATGGTAGTCCTCGCGCTCACAAAATTTATTGTGCCAACACAGGGTCATTCTCCTCGCTGAGTGAAGTACTCAATGGATCACATCTTTGCTAACTGTACATCGATTAGATAGACACAAGTACCTGCAATGACGTTTCTTTTAAGCAGTTGTTTACATCATGAATCTTCATCGGTATTGTGCTGGGATAACTAGTCAACATTTCAAGAACCCCACCCCAAGTGGCAGACTGTCCAGAAGTTATGTCCACAACTCAACTAGAGAGCTGGATATGAGCTTCACAAAAATTACCTCATAAAGCTCTGTCATTTGGTATGTTTTGAACTGTCAAGTGCAAGTTCCAGAGCGATATGTGGTGAACATTTATTGTGGCGTGTTTCGAGCACAAGATAGGAACATAGCTTCCTTTCCAACTCTTCAACCCCCATTGATAGTTTAATTTGTCTTCAAATTCCTTCTGACACAACTTGTTTCATATGATCTCAAACGTCCAGAAGTGTAAAAACTTTTGGTCAAGCTTTCCTGCTGTGTGTATGCTCAGCAGGGTCAGTCCGGTAATTTGTGCCGGGGAGCTATGGTACCCTGCACTATGCTTGTCTTGGTAGGCAACTTGGTGGGAGGTAGTTTCCATCAATAAAGCCTCGCTCCCATGTTTTGTGCTTAACATCTGGTTCTTGAGTTTGAAGCGAAGGGATATCGTTTATGTGACTTGGAATTTTACAGCACTGTTGTACTGATTCGCCATATAATGGTGGGTTAGCTTTTTTGCATGCATCTCATTATGTTTGTTTGTCCTAGTAGCCGTTGATGGTTGGCTCACTCGTCTCTGGATGTCAATAGTCGTTCTGTGAGCTCCCTTGATTGGGAACATGAAGATGAGAGGGGGTGTATTAATTTGTGTTGAAATACTGGGACTGTGAATCCACTCCAAGACACCAAATAATTGATGGAGTATGTTTTTGTTAAGAAGGCAGTGGTGCTTCAATAGCAATGACACTTGTAACTCTGCAGACTATGACAACAACTGCTCCAAGTGCCCTTCTACATAGGTAATAAGTGAAATAGCCATCAGCCAGAACAGAACCTGGAAATCGCTAGAGAGGTAATGGGTTTACAGAATGTAGCAATGTGTACCAAATGACTTTAGGTCACATTTGATCGTCACATTCTACATTTGATTATCAAATGTTCTTACAATTTGCAGTTTTCTCCACTCTTCTCTGCTGCAAGATACAAAATTTGTCAGGACTGGAACAAATCAGACTGTAACTTAGCGGTGCTACTAGCGGGACGCCAAGACAGCTCACTTGGAGGAGTCAAATTAGACTTAGAGCCTGGGTTCTTGAAGCAATCCAAGCATACATCCCTGAAGAACTCTTCAACCATCTCCAAGTAGCATGGTATGGTCAGTTGCATGTGGCTATCCAACAATTCATCAACGTCTTGGAAACTATTCACATCACCTTCCTCCACCATCATCCTGGCAACCTCGTTCTGGAATACAGCGATTGCCTCGTCTGAAGTTATGTGCTCATGCAAACTGTCGATGTTAAATTGGGGTGCAACTCTCGTTTGTAGCCCTAATTTGGGCGAGGGCTGGAGGCCAGCAACCCGAAGTCCTTTCTTATTGCCGTATTTACAGCCACGACTTCACGGTCACTCCCGTTGACAACGGCTTGAAGCTTGTAGGCCTTGGGCTTTCGTCATATCTGAAGCTCCTGCCTTTCGAAATCTCTGTCTCTTTCAATCTGCCTGAGAGGTCTGCATTGCGCCTTCGATGTGATCTGCGAGAATTTGATTTGGTTTTAGAGATGGAGGAGGCGTGACTGATTACGGCGGGTGTGCTGGTTGAAGACTTACAATGTTTTCGCTATCTGTTACCCAGTCCAATTTGTAGCTGAAACTGCAGCCCGGCCGGCTAACGTGACAAGAGTACGTGCACCCGCTTCCACGAAGAACATGGAGATGATTTGGCAAGTCGGATCCGTATATTCATGATCATTGTATGTGCGTGTTTGTTTTAATTAGAGAACAAAAACCAGAACACAAACCAGTTGGGCATTCATGAATGACAATAACCGGTCACTGATCCTTAATTCATTCAGAGCTGCGAGTTGAAGGCCGTGGAGGACCAAGAACCCAGACTTTGATCTTGCTGTTAATAGTGCCGCACCGCAACCAACCCTACCAGGGAAGAAGTATCAGTCAGTAATCGCAGGAGATCGCAAACATTGACAAGTGAATATTTGGGGGATGTCATCATATCAAAGAGACATGCTTGCGTGAAACCGGGCTTGTCATCAATGTTGCTATCCCAGCGCCTGCCGAAGATTCATGATGTAAATTACTGCTGAAAATAAATGTCACAGCAGGTAGTGTCTATATAATCGATGTATGTACAGTTAGCAAAGACGTGATCTACTGAGTACTTCAGTCAGCGAGGAGAATGACCGTGGGTTGGCACAATAATTTTTGAAGAGGACGACCATCTGAAAGAAACTATTCGTGACAATCATCTGAACTTCAGGATCGATTTGATTAATTGAAGATGGTACCTGCAAGTTGTGCAGTACGCAAATTCTCTTCATGGTACAATATGTACAATGGGAAACTCTGTTTTCTAAATTTGGAGTTTCTAAGACTACAATTGTTTTGGATGGATCGACTCTACAGTGAAGTTCTGTATACTGAAAGTAAGGGCCCTCTCTCTTTGAGAGAAATCCCAAGAATTGAGAAACGCAGATTCTATGAATGGCTGCAGCTCGCAGGCAAAGGTCTAGTTTAGTAGCGAGTCAAGTCGCTCCACTAAGTTACACCCATTCACTGAATTCGTGCAAGAAAAACAGCCTCCTTCAGATCAGTGGGGTGGCAGCTTACAATGGCCGAGTTCGGGCACTAGCAACTAGTAATCTTGCCGGTGGAATGCGACTTGGTCTTTGCGGGCACGCTGCCGTCATTCCCAGCGAGAACCTTGTACTTGTCCCTGCGAGTGAAGTTTGTGCACTGGAAACTCAGTGTCCCTGCAATAACCCTTTGGATGTAGTTGGCTACCTCCACCGATGTTTTTCCACCCGCACATGTAAGCTCCATAGGCAGTTGGTTCAAAAATGTAACCTCGTAGACAGGTCTTGGGTTCATGAAGAAGAAGAAAGGATCCATGCCCTTCCACCCTGTGGCGGTCGTGCCGTGGAACATGGACATTCTGTTGAACATCGCCACGGGGGCGATCTTGTCCGTCAGCTCCGCAAAAAGCGCTGAGAATCGTAGGAGAAATGGCTCCCGGCATGTTGTTCCCTCTGGGCAGATGGCTAAGTCTCCTTCTTCCAAAAGCTTGCTGATGTTGGCAGCATCTTGCTCTCTGTTGCGAGTCAAAGCAACCGTCTTGATTGGGGAAAGGGCCTCCGAGACACGTGAAATGGAGTATGTGACTGCTGTGATAGGTCGCCCGAGGGCTACCGACAGGAAGATGGGGTCCAACAAGGTCCGATGGGAGCAGATAAACAGGACTCCCTGCTTTCCATCCTTCACTGCAGGTGGGGGTGTTCCCGTGACCTTTACACGCACCCCGAGGGCAACGTAAGCGTAGTATGTCAAGGACATGGGGAGCAAGGACCCTGCAGCAATCCGAAGCACGGCAAGAAGGAAACCGATAGGCATCCAGACGAGGGTGAGAAGAGCGTTGAGTGGAGTAGGGCGTTGCACAAGACGCCCGTCGTGGAACACGATCGGCTTCGGAAGCGTCTCCTTTTGCACGGCTTGTACCTTGTTGGCAGGCACCACGTAGCCTTCCTTGCACAGAGCCATGAAGGGGTGGTCAGTCTTGCGGTCGCCCAGGCCAACGTCCGGTGCATCGTCCCCGAAAGCTGCCTTCAAAGCAATTTCTTTCTTCACACCCACAAGGACACCGGGGGCTTTGAGGAAACCTGTTGCGCGCCCGTTCCTGGTCACCTCGATCTCGGACCCAAGCACCGCATCGGCACCCAGATACTCCTTTGCAAAGGTCTCCACCATTATGCGGGGATTGGCAGTCAGAACATAGCGCTTCCCAAAGGAGGAAAACACACGCCATGTCTCTAGGTGCAGATCCTCGCAGTAGAACTTTGGCAGAACCGCGCGCGCTACAGTCTCAATTTGAGTCACTTTGAGACCAGCAAAGGTGACAAAGACTAACACCTGGATCCCTGCTGCTTCTGAGACGAAGTGATAAAGGAACCAAGCAATGGGGGCGAAGAGGAGGAGGAGGAGGGAACGGAGAAAGCCGCCGGCCTCGAATGCCACCAGCATGAAGTAGGGAAATGAGCTCCGCCCTCTGACCAGGGTGCCATCCAAATCGGATATCACGGTCTGTTTCTCTCGTCCATCGGAGCTGCATTTCTCAATGTAATCGAAAGGCTCCGGCCCAGATATCTTCGCCTTCGGACCCATGGTATTATGGTGTTGAGGAAGACCCGATCTGTGTGGGTAGTGCAGAGGCCGATGACGGAGTGTAGCTCAGTGTATTTGTCAGACACGTCGGAGAGAGAGAGAGAGAGATGAGGGTGGTGGTAGCGGGGAAGAGCGGGTGGGGAGGAAGGGAGGCGATGAGAGAGAGTGATGGTGTGAGGGAGTGAGCGCAGTGTGCGGGGTAATATACTGGGACACTGGTCAGTCAACCCTCGTTGACAAGGACCTGTGCTCTGGCCTGGCGCGTCCAACTTAGGTCTTATTATTACCTCTTCCGCCACCCTCTGCTTCTCCGGTCCTCAAAGGGACAAGGAAAAAGGACAGCGGGTGATTGTGGGTAAAAGATCCCGACTGCCACAGTGCGCTTCCTGCAAGTTTCCCAGCAACTTAAGTATTCCTGCTCTTGTTGGAAACAAAGTAGATAACACAGAAACGATATAATATCCCAGCGAATGACGGTAGGGAGCAGACAACTTCCCGTGTTTGTACGCAGAGTAAACGCGGTTGATTCGCTTGGTCGCAGTCAACTGCGGGGCCCACTTACAGACCGCGGACACGTTGTGGGCCAGCATTTTTTTTTTCATTTAAGATTTTGAGCGATGTTGGCTCCTGGCTGGCCTATGAGGAAGATCAATTCGAACCGAGCTAGGGATCTCGATTGGTATTGGATGGTTTGATGGCAGGCAGAGACCACACACTGATTCCTGATGAACCAAGCATTGGAGATGTGCTGATTTGCTTCAGCCGACGCTCACGAAATGCCTACGCAGACCCTTGTTTGTACTTCTTCAACCCTGCTTGGAGAATAGCTGATGGTGATTTATGTCTTAGAGTGATACATGCTGGAGGTAGAACAACCATTGTACTTTGGATAAGAGAGTTAGGAAGGTGGGAGAAGACAAACACCATGGCACGAGAGGTGACATGGGGAGGTAGAGTAGAGATGTTACGAAATGGACAGTGGGAGTGGTATAGAGGTCAGCATTAAGGGTGTTGTAGGAAAATTAGAATCAGAATTAGGTGTTAAACCAGTTTTAACTCAGACTAGAGTGTAGAAGAATGACCAGTCCAACTAGCATAGATGTGCCTTATCATGGTAGGAATAGTGAAGATGTGAATGACTGGCTGGAAAGGATTCAGATGGAGGCAGATGTCAGAGATTTAAATGAGGATAAAACCTTCAAGGTAGCAAGGCTCAACCTGAGAGCCAAGGCTGATGAATGGTACCGTAAACAAAACCCTAGACCAGACAACTGGGAAGATTTTAGGGCAGCCATATCAGCCAAGTTTGGTGTCATTGACTTGGCAGAAATCAGGCTGAGGATGGATACCATCAAACAGGAAAGTAGACAAAGGGTTCAGACATACTTTGATAGGTTGAACCGGTTGTTTATAAAGAAGTGGGGCTCTTGGGAACAGAGGCGTAGATTTGCAGCAGGGTTGAGACCTGAAATAGGCGGATAAGCGAAACCTAAACGAGAGTTCCCTCTATAAAGCGGGAAGAGTTTGAACCCAAGGCTTTGCTCCTTGCGGAGGGTGGTAGGGTTTCTAGAAATCGATAGGCAAGATCATTTGGATCTAACGAACCCGAATGGCATGTGGCTCTTTCCTTGTGCGATAGCTGTAGAGGCGGCGTCCTCATTGCAACGACATGATGGAATTAGGGAGGGCAGTAATGCGAAACAGTGTCATATTTTAACCCATAATTTCTTTGAAGATTTCATGAGGCCAGTTTCTTCCTCAAAAAGTGGCGAAATTTCGCGCATAAAAAAAACGTTGTTATGGGCCCTAAAAAGGCGCCTAGCTATTTTCTATGTGGAAACCTTCTCAGACAGGAAGTTTTCATCCTGATACGAGACGCACCTTAGGAAAATTGTAACTTGATGATTTTTGGTTTTTTTCCCCCTTAAAACCCAACTCACCATGCCATTAATGGCGCTTGTATGAACTAGTAACGTCGGTATCTTCAAATATTACCGAGAGGCTCAGCCCTTCAGTTTTTTTTCGATTTCTGTTGACAGTCGATAGGTGGGCCAATAACTAATTTAGAATGAACAAATCAACATTGTTTGGAATAGCTCAGAGACTCAGGCCATTGATTATCATGCATGACACTAAATATCGCAAGGCGGTTCGTGTTGAGATTTGAGTTGCATGTTCAGTTTATAAATTAGCTCAAGGAGCAAATCTGTTGATTTGTAGTGAATTGTTTGTTGTCGGCTGTGTATTGCTCCATGAGTTTGTACATGCTATGAATATTGTATATGAAGATGTCATTCAGTGGCATTTGCAGGTGATTATTACTATGTCAAACTGGTGGGTACAGTAGAGAGAAAACTCCGACCGAAGCCGACGTGACTAAGAGCCACTTCACCTTGGGGCTACTGCCCCTTTGGGGGGTGGGCCCTATGTGGCTACAGTACTATTGTGGCACAAGCTATTATAGATTGTAATAAGAAGTTGGTCGATGTCATAGGGCCCACCCCCGAAAAGGGGGCAATAGCTGCGAGGCAAAGTGGCTCTTGGTTATGCGGGCTTCGGTCGGAGTCTTTTCTCTCTCTATTTCATTGATGTCTTTATGGGTTTACCTGGGTTTGTCAATGATTGTCGGGTGTAAGAACAGTGCATCTCTATTGAAGTTTGAAGATAGATTCCAGATTTTCGTGGAATGACATCTTATGGTCGAAGAACGGATTAGAGTCAAACACAAGGTATGGTGGACTGTGAGTATGCTAGCTGGTTTGGCTTTAAGGCGGACCTTGTACATGGCGTCGGCTTAATAATGTTGCAAAGCATGGTTTTTTTTAACTCAATATTAATCACTTTGCAATAGAAAAGGTATCGGTTAGTCTTGTACATGGCGCTGGCCTAATAATGTTGCAAATCATGGTCCTTTTAACTTCAGTATATTATTCACTTTGCAATAGAAAATGTATCGACATTAGCTGGGCCAATCAATGCACATATTTATGAAGTCTAGGGGACAGTCAATGTCAAATTTCCCTTCCGTCACAAACTGGTTCATAAAAGCCAAACTGTCATATGTAAACAAGGAAGCTCAATTGTCTTTCCATCTCCAAGAATTTACTAGGCCATCATGGGATGTCTTCATTTTGAAAACAACAGGCTAAAACCAGCAATCACAAGTAGACAAGTTGTGGCACACTTTTAGCAATAACCAGATGTGGTATTACTCATTTTAATAGAATACAATGCTGACTCTACTAGCATACCAGCAGGCTTTTGCTACTTCACTCACCGACCTTAGCTATTACCAAACAAACTACAGCATACACAAGCACATACGCAAAAGCTACAGTGCGTCCTGCAAGAGCTGATCACGAGAAGACAGAATAAATAAAAGTGGAGCATCACTCTCTATCTCTATGTACTGGTAGCTAACAATAGACTTCTTTGCAGACAGGTCGAACGAGTGGTCTTTCAGTGGATTAGTGGTTTATTGATTAAGTAACTAGTTATTTCATCAAAAAGGCTTATCAATAAGGCTGATCATCAAGAAGGCTACCCTATGTCGTAGAAAAAATACATCCAATACTCTCACTCGACGTTGGGGCAGTCTTCTTCTACAAAAGCTTCAAATAGCTGTCAGGCCCATGAGACCACGCGTACGTTGGTACTTCTTGGTGAGAAGCGGCTTCGTATTCGTCAATACATCGGCAATCTGATCTTCAGTCCTGACGTATATCACGTCGATGTGCCCCTCTTCATATTTCTCCCAAATAGTAGACGCCTGTTGCAGAGCATTGGTTTTCCACAGTTGTCTGCAACACCCCTCCTCAACGATAATCAATCATTACATGGCCGTTGTTGAGGAACAAAACAACTCCAATGTATGACTTCCGATCATCAATATCAGCCGCATAGTCAGAGTCACAGTATGCAGTCAAGACATGTGGATATAATACACAAAATGATACACAAAGCGAGACTTTGTGTATCGCTCGATCTCCCATCTGCGTCCAGCTTCAACTTATAGATCTCTTTTCAGCTGATACGTTTCCGACCTGGGGGTAATGGCTGCAATTCTCATGTATCGTTTTCAAGCATAAACTCAATCTCTGCATTCATTGTCTGCTTCCACGTACTATTTCATTCATTAATGCATGGCTCACTGACCTTAGCTATTACCAAGAAAACTACAACATACACAAGCACATGACTTGGCGATGGTGACGATTGACGCTACATACTGCTTCAGTGGGGCATCTGATACGATTCGGCTTCTCAACCTTAATCCTACGTTCGCATCACTCACCAAGCACCACCACTAAAATTACTCTCCCCATTCATCTTATGCAAAAGCTAAAGTGAATCCCAAAAGCTGATCACGAGAAGACAAAATAAGTAAAAGTGGAGCATTGCTCTCTATCTCCATGTACCAGTTATAGTAGAGTTCTCACACAATTTGGATGAGTGGCCTTTTATAAATGGGGTACTAGTTCTTGATTAGTTACTTGATCAAGAAAGCTTATCAAGAAGGCTGATTATGAAGGCTGATCAAGAAGGCTACCATATGTCGTAGAAGAAATACATCCAATACTTCACTCTTTTTCGTCAACGACACCATCATGTGGAAGATTAATAGAAGCAATCTCTAACATGCGGATGTGTACGAATGGTGCATGCCAAGTACATGACGAACTAGATACATATGTTAGTTTGCATAATTTGCGTCTATTTGCAAATGCTCATCACGTGTGTAAGACCTATGATAACATTGACCAAGTTCATTTGGGTGGCATTGATAGCACTATCATGAGACCTGAAGTAGTCCAATTGCTTAAACTACAAACCTTTGATCACTTAATATCCTCAATTACAAGGTTGGAACTTGCGTGTACAGATGGTCGATGGAATCAACAAGATGTTGGCTCCTTTTCTCAGTGGCTTTGGCGTGCATTGTCTTATCATGAACTGAAGAATAGCTACGTTTAACACTTATATCTCCCACAGATCGGCCTCATCTGTTAATTGAACTTGGAGTCATGGGGACGACCTGTGTTGTGATTGGCTTGATGGGGGGTTGCTTGTAGAGTCACTGGGTTGATACGGGTGACTTGGTGGGATATGAAATACATTGTGCATTGCCACTGGAACCTCTTTTTTGTGCACTGTGGTTGTAGGGAAACATCCAAGTTTTGCCATCATGGGAATTTTTAGGATCATATTCATCTTCACCATATCTTTGGCTCTTCTCATTCAAGTTTATAGAATCTTCAAGTGTGAGCCCTTATATGCGGTATACACCTGTAGTGTCAATTTTTTGCTGTCACAACAAATCATCATATTCCTAATTGAGAATGCTATTAGTGAGAATGGACCAGACAAACATATAAAGGCTCATCTATATATTCCAAGTCTTATTACAAAAAATCCGAATCTCTATAGGTTATTTACCATAAAAAGTTACCACATTTCATAAAAAAAAAGGCGTCATGGACTTTTTTTTTCGTAAGATCCATAACAAAATTAGAAAAAAATGACGTACCCAAAATGTGCTTTGAGGGATGAAGAATCTAGAATGAAAACATTCAATCAAAAGTATTAAGTTAAACAATATTGACATCCTATTTTGAGCCTCTAAAATAGCTATGTTCGTAAAGTTCTGTATGAAATGAAATTATTTGAAATAACAAAATTACCTTCCTTAACCCCTAAAGGACGACGCGACTCGAATCGGGTCGCGTCAGTTTTTGCCACGCTCCAGTTTGATAGTGGATGATACTACATGGAAGTGAACCCTATAGATAAATTGTGGATGTCAGAGAGGAGCACGTGTGGGAATTTACAGCGCCAAAACATCATAAAGGCTTTGCTCCCTAGAATTTTTCAAAGTGCCAAATGGGCAATCTTCAAAATAACATCTAGGGCTGAAAATTTATCATAATCCCAAACTTTTTGGACATGGCACTATGAAATGTTACTGGGCACTTACTTACCAGAGGAATTGGAAAACAAATATCATCTCATGGGTGTAATTATGAAAGAAGCCAAAACAAGACAATTCACCCCCCCAGATTTCACATACAAAGCAGCCTATCTGAATTTTTGGAATTTTGGTCTGATTTTTGTGGGAGGCAGTGGTTTAGGTGCCATATAATTAGATTATGGAGGGCCTTTGTCTAGGAAGATTCAACTCGATACTGTAATTTTATGGTCAAACAATTTGCATGCATGCAATTTTTGAATACACTTACAAATTGGGGCATATTATTTTGTTATAATCTCCCAAATGCAATGGTCAATTTGCCTACATTTTTTACAGGATGTGAACATAGTAGATATGCACATAAGTATAAGGTTCACCCCCCTGGATGATTGGGGGTAAGAAGTTACACCCCCATCCATAAGTGTATATACTCTTTTTTAGTGGGCCCACCAAAAAATAGCTCGTCCTTTAAGGGTTAAACATGTTAGTTTATGTTAGATGAAGGTGGATAGAAGTTTAATGGACAAAATAATCTCCACCTACGTACGAAATCAACGATTTTTGAAAACGCTTCTAAACTGTCAATAATATAGGGTCTAAATAAACTCAACTGTGTCAATCCAATGGTTGAATGTTTTTTTTTTTTTTTTTTTTTTTTTTTTTTTTTTTCTGGTCAATTAATTATGTACTCAATACAAGCTCACGATCTGCCTTTCATTGTGGGTTTGTGCAAATTCATGCAATTGTTTGCTAAGAATCCAGAGTGGAGAAGAGCACTCCAAACTCATGACCCATTGCCGCTGTTGCAATCGTCCCAAGTGGAGATAGTTGTTCCAAAGAGATCCATGGATAGATGTGCGCAATTTATATCAAGCTCTGAGTTGACACATTGTGTAGTAGCTTGAGTGTAATTTACAATTTTGGAACGCAAATGCATTGGTGGTAGCACTGTATCGGCAAAAAACTCAAACAAAAATACAACAATGGAGTTACCTACTGGGGAACAAGGATGCGACATATGCAATGTGAATGTGGGTAGGGCTAACTTACGCGGTAAGCTAGCCATGTGGGTAGAGAAAGGTCAATAAAAAAAGGGAGAGTTTTTTTTTTTTTTTTTTCTCGTCACGAAAAGGTCTTGGGCAGAAGGACAACACGCCAAATACAAAAGTTTGCGATGTCGGGCTGTGCTGCCAAGGGGATGATAGCTTTGAGGACCCGGAGAAGAAGAGGGTGGCAGACGAGGTAATAATTTGGACGCGCCAGGCCAGAGCACAGGTCCTTGTCAATGAGGGTTGACTGACCAGTGTCCCAGTATATTACCCCGCACACTATGCTCACTCCCTCACACCATCACTCTCTCTCATCGCCTCCCTTCCTCCCCACCCGCTCTTCCCGGCTACCACCACCCTCATCTCTCTCTCTCTCCGACTCGTCTGACAAATACACTGAGGTACACTCTGTCATAGGCCTCCATGGCCTCAAGAAATACATCCAATACTTCACTTTTTTTCGTCAACGACATCATCATGTGGAAGATTAATAGAAACAATCTCTAATATGCGGATGTGTATGAATGGTGCATGACGTGTCGCGGCCCTTTGCCTTGAGGGCAGGGGGTTGGGTCGCAGAGGGGCTGCCCCTGTGGTGGGGGCGGTGGCAGCAATAGGTACGGGGGGCTGAAGCGAGGCCGCTCAAGGACGGGATGAATCTGAGGAGTCGGAGTCCGAGGAATCCGTGAGAGCTTCGACAGACTAACAGATGCCTCCCATGCCAGCAACCTTTTGGGAAGGGTTGTTGGCGCAGTTTGGTGAGACGTTGAAAGACGTGTTAAAGGCGACTAATGCCTCTTCCACTAAGGCAAAGTTTAAGGTGAAGCCTAAGGAACCCGGCACCTTCGAGGGCGTCCGAAATCGGAAGGCACTCAACACCTGGCTCTTGGAGCTAGAGCAGTACTTCCGGGCGGCCAAGTTGGATGACAAGGATCGGGTGGAAGTGGCTCCCACCTAATTGAGGGGCTATGCTCAACAATGGTGGTAGAAACGCCTTCACGACCGAGGTCCAAACCCGGAGACCTTGAACTGGAGTGGGTTCAAGGAACTCATGAAGAGACAGTTTGTGCCCCTCAACGTGTCTTGTCTCGCCCGGGACAAGATGAGGAATTTGAAGCAAACGGATGACATTCGGGGATATGTTCAGGCTTTCAATGTGCTGTTGCTCAAAGTCGCGGACATGACAGAACCAGAAATGGTCTTCAACTTTGTGGCGGGACTGGCCCCATGGGCCAGACGAAAGTTGGAGGAGAAGCCACCTAAGACTTTGAACCAGGCAATTGAAAGGGCTGAATGTTTCTCGGATGTCCCTAGGGGCGAAAGACAAGGCCGTACGAAGCTGAACCACAAGAAGGCCCGGCGGGAAGGTGACTCCTTCCGACCGGAAAAGAAGTGGGATAGGCCACGCAGTGACAATGGCACATGGAAATCGAAGGGAGGGCCCTCACACGTCAAGACGACACCCGGTGCCCCGAAAGGGAAACCAGGTGCGGCGGCTTATGGCGGACAGAAGGCGACCTTCGATGGAGTGTGCTTTAATTGCGGGGAGCCCGAGCACATGGCCAAGAAGTGTACGAATTCCCGACAATTAAACATGACTCGGGCAACCACAGAGTTATCCGAAGCCTCCATCAGCCGTTTGGTGGAGGCGGTGGTCGCCAAGACTTGCAAGGTAGGCAACTACTCTTGTGAGTTGTATCAGGAAATTGGCGCATTGCGTAAAGGGAGTCAGTTAATGTTTGTGAGTGGGATAATCTCCGGAACTAACGTATCGTTGTTGGTGGACACAGGAGCGTCGCACTCCTTCATGACACCGGCAACGGCACGGAAGCTGGGACTCCCGACAAGTGATGTGGGGGCCTCGATTGAGGTGCGTTCTGCTAAAGGAGAACCACAATTGGCGACGAGGTTGGCGTTCGATGTTCCTCTTCAGTCCGGAGGGACGTGAGAACTTCACCATTTGCGAGATCGATGGAGTGGATCTCATTTTGGGGATGACCTTTTTGAGCAAATCCGGAGCGGTCATAGATGGCCGCAAAGAGTAGTCACGCTACCGTGTGGGAATGGTGGCGAAGTTTTACGAGTGTCGGAAACGCCCAACCCCGTGGGAGGGCGAATAAACCTTGTGTCAGCAAGGAAGTGGGCCGTGGAGGAGCCACACTTTGGCACTGTTCAATGTGGATATCCAGTACAAACCGGGACGAGACAATGTGGTGGCCGATGCTTTAAATAGAAAGCAGCAGCTCATGATGGTGTACAGGGACGAGACGGCGCTCCAAAGGAAGATTCGGAAGGCTTACCGGAAGGATGAGATGACGAGGTCCGTGACGCGAGACTTGAGGATGGGGGTTAAATCGAGTTCCACTTGCACAATGGACTGCTCCGGTATAAGCAAAAACGTCTCTATGGGCCGATGGGAGGGATCAGAGATAGTCTCTTGAGAGAATGCCATGATGGCCCGCTTGCGGACCACGGCGGAGCCAAGCGCACCGCGACACTACTGAAGAAAGAGTATTTCTAGCCCAAACTGAGGGAGGAGGCCGAGGAACATGTCAAGACATGCACCACATGCCAACAAAACCGGAGCGAATACAAAAAGCAAGCGGGGCTGTTACAACCCTTGCCGATTCCAGAGGGGTCTTGGGAAAGTGTCTCGATGGACTTCATGACTGCTATGCCGCTGTCAAAAGGATTCGACGCAATCATGGTGGTGGTGGATAGGTTCAGTAAAATGGGTCATTTCATCCCAACCAAGGAGATGGCAACTGCGCAAGAGACTAGGGGACTTTACTTCGCCCACATCTTCAAGCATCATGGACTCCCGAAGGATATTGTCTCGGACTGCGATCCAAAGTTTGCTAGTAAATTTTGGAGGGTACTTTGGAAGAAAATGGGGACGAGGCTCAAAATGAGCACCGCCTTCCGACCTAGGACGGACGGCCAAACGGAAAGGGTGAATTCCGTGGTGAAGCAGATCTTGCGGAATTACGTGTCGGCAGACCAATCGGACTGGGTGGAGCACTTGGATGCGGCAGAGTTCTGTTATAATAACACAAACCATTCCACAACAGGAGTTTCCCCTTTCGTATTGGTCTATGGAAAAGCACCTCTGGTGCCGACAAGTTGGGCCGCCCAAGACGTTGAGGAACCGACAGCAGCGGCAGTGCTGGAAGAACGCGAGCGTTTGTTGAAGCTCGCAAAGTACAACATTGCCAAAGCTAGGAAACGGTATGAACGGCAGGCGAATCGGAAGCAGAGGGAGGTTAAGTTTGAGGCAGGCACGGAGGTCTGGTTGAACATCAAAAAATTTCGACTACCTTCGGAAATGAGTCCAAAGATCGTACTTCCATATGCGGGACCATTTCGCATCCGGAAGGTTATGAATGAGGATGTGTATGAATTGGAGCTGCCGGCAAACAACAAGGTGCATCCAGTATTCCACGTCTCCCTTTTGAAGCCTTACTTCAAAGATGAAGCGCGTCCGAATCGGCCTCAAGTGTTGCGTCCGCCACCTGTGCTGTTGGATCATGAAAATGAACCTGAGTACGAGGTGGAGGCAGTGCTTAAGTCGAGGAGGTTCAAAAATCGAGAAACGGAGTATCTCGTGAAATGAAAGGGCTATCATCATGTGGAGGCATCTTGGGTGCGTGCCTCAGAAATGGGAAACGCATCCGAGGCGGTTGCAGCTTTCGAAGGGCGACCTCAAAAGCGGAAGAAGCGTTGATGGGGACATCAATCTTAGAGCGTGGGGGAGGAAATGCATGCTTAGCCCGGCTTAGCTAGCTCAGGAATCCAATTACAAAAACTTGTATTGGACAAATTTTGTTATAAAAGAAATGGTTTCCAAATGTTGTGCGTCCTATTTTGTTTGGAATGATGATGCATGGTATGGTTGGCTAGTGTGTAGAATGCATGCTAAGCTTACAAAGTGGGAGAGGTAAATTGGATTAATCGTGTGTTTGTGTAGTGCCGAAATCGGGTGACTCCCACCCAAGGGGCAATGAAATTTGCACCTTCGTTGGGAGTTCACGCGCTAGTGCGCATACTATAACTGCGCTACCTAGGGGGTTGCCTTGTAGTGCGGGCTAATGCAGAAACTACGTGCTTCCGTTCACGTACTATAATCGTGTAGCCTCGGGACGAAGTCGTAGTGCGGCTTCGGCGTGTTCCTGTATCTCAGGCCAGCATTCCAAAGCGGACCCAATTGTAGTGATTGAGGTGCACGGTTGGTTCAAGGTTATTTTCCTAGTAAAAAAGGGTTCAAGGCGAACCCTTGCTCAAGGTGATGCCAAAAGCGACATCACGAGCGGTCGCAAGCAAATGTTGTTGCAGTAAGGTGATTCGATCCTCGGGGAGGATCGATCCTTGGCCCTGAAGTGGGTCAAGAAGAGTGCACTGGGAGGAGCTTGAGAGGCTCCACCCTTGGTCGGGACTTGGAGGAAGTCGGCCGAACTAGCTAGTGGAGAGAAGAGTCAAGTGGGGGTTTGGTTCTTAGCCATCGGACGCCATGGTGCGGAAACAAACTCCTTGATGTGGGACGCCACAACTTGGATGTTCGTTTCTACAAAATGAGCAAGTCGATGAGGACATCGACTCCATGTTGGTAGGGGTGTCGCGGCCCTTTGCCTTGAGGGCAGGGGTCGGGTCGCAGAGGGGCTGCCCCTGTGGTGGGGCGGTGGCAGCAATAGGTACGGGGGCTGAAGCAACCTCGAGTGCCCAAAGCACTCGAGGAGGCGGATGCACTCACTAGGTGGAGCCCCGCACACCGGGTTGCGGTGGGGGTGGCTCCACAAGGGTGGTGGTAGCTTAGTGGGACTTAGTGGGATGGCATAGGACTCACCATGGGGGCGGAGACCTTGTGGTGGGAGTCATGGGGAGTCTTGGGACTCATCACGGTCCAAGGGGACCGTGGTGGGTGGGCCAAGACTCACCACACTCATCACCGGGAATTGAGGGTTTTCGTGGTGGTTCGCCATAAAATGGTGGTGTTGTTTGTGAAACCCCCGCGGACAGTCACAAAAGTATATATAGGGAGTAGTAACCCCGAGAACGGTGCAAGCCCGTTGGTGTCCAAAAACTAATGAGTAAGCGTGCGAGCCGGAAAGCGACCAAGGTGTGGGGAGCTATTCTGGACTGCCATCGACCAAAGGGAATTTCCACTAGGCCCAAATTGGGAGAGAGTCTAGTGGAGGAGTAAAGGCAGACCGTTATGCCCCGGTGAGCAGCCGAAGCTCCGAGTTGGCCTGGTGGCCAGTTTGGGAGTTAGGCGCGCGTATCAAGCGAGTAACTATGACTTGAAGGGGAGCTTACCGAAATGAGGTGCGCGACATGACGAGTGCATGACAAACTGAATACATATGTTGGTTTGTATAAATTTTTTGCGTCTATTTGCAAATGCTCATCACGCGTGTAAGACCTATGATAACATTGACCAAGTTCATTTGGGTGGCATTGATAGCACTATCATGAGACCTGAAGTGTTTAAAACTACAAACCTTTGATCACTTAATATCCTCAAATACAAGGTTGGAACTTGCGTGTACAGATGGTCGATGGAATCAACAAGATGTTGGCTCTTTTTCTCGGTGGCTTTGGCATGCATTGTCTTATCATGAGCCTGAAAAATAGCTACGTTTAACTCTTATATCTCCCACAGATCGGCCTCATCTGTTAATTGAACTTGGAGTCATGGGGACTTGTAGAGTCACTGGGTTGATAGGGGTGACTTGGTGGGATATGAAGTACATTGTGCATTGTCACTGGAACCTCTTTTTGTGCACTGTGGTTGTAGGGAAACATCCAAGTTTTGCCATCATGGCAATTTTTAGGAGCATATTCAGCTTCACCATATCTTTGGCTCTTCTCATTCAAGTTTATAGCATCTTCAAGTGTGAGCCCTTATATGCGGTATACACCTATATTGTCAATTTTTTGCTGTCACAACAAATCATCATATTCCTAATTGAGAATGCTATTAGTGAGAATGGACCAGACAAACATATAAAGGCTCATCTATATAGTCCAAGTTTTATTACAAAAAAACCGAATCTCTATAGGTTATGGACCATAAGAAGTTACTACATTTCATAAAAAAAGGCGTCATAGACTTTTTTTACATAAGACCCGTAACAAAATTAGACTTGCCCAAAATATGCTTTGAGGGATGAAGAATCTAGAATGAAAACATTCAATCAAAAGTATTAAGTTAAACAATATTGACGTCCTATTTTGAGCCTCTAAAATAGCTATGTTCATAAAGTCATGTATGAAATGAAATTATTTGAAATAACAAAATTACCTTCCTTAACCCCTAAAGGACGAGGGGACTCTTTTTGCCACGCTCCAGTTTGATAGTGGATGGAAGTGAACCCTAAAGATAAATTGTGGATGTCGCAGAGGAGCACGTGTGGGAATTTACAGCGCCAAAAAATCATAAAGGCTCTGCTCCCTAGAATTTTTCAAAGTGCCAAGGGGTCAGAAAATCCAGTGTTAAAGCACCATTGACCTGCCTACGTGGCAGTCAAATGGGCAATCTTCGAAATAACATCTAGGGCTGAAAATTTATCATAATCCCAAATTTTTTGGACAGGGCACATTGAAATGTTACTGGGCACTTACTTACCAGAGGAATTGGAAAACATATATCATCTCATGGGTGTAATTGTGAAAGAACCAAAACAAGACAATTACCACCCAGATTTCACATACAAAGCAGCCTATCTGAATTTTTGGAATTTTGGTGTGATTTTTGTGGGAGGCAGTGGTTTAGGAGCCATATACTTAGATTATGGAGGGCCTTTGTCTAGGAAAATTCAACTCGATATTGTAATTTTATGGTCAAACAATTTGCATGCATTTTTTGAATACACTTACAAATTGGGGCATATTATTTTGTTATAATCTCCCAAATGCAATGGTCAGTTTGCCTACATTTTTTACAGGATGTGAACATAGTAGATATGCACATAAGTATAAGGTTCATCCCCCCGGATGATTGGGGGTAAGAAGTTACACCCCCATCCATAAGTGTATATACTCTTTTTTAGTGGGCCCACCAAAAAACAGCTCGTCCTTTAAGGGTTAAACATGTTAGTTTATGTTAGATGAAGGGTGGATAGAAGTTTAATGGACAAAATAATGTCCACCTACATACGAAATCAACCGTTTTTGAAAACGCTTCTAAACTGTCAATAATATAGGGTCTATATAAACTCAACTGTGTCAATCCAATGGTTGAATGTTTTTTTTTTTTTTTTTTGGTCAATTTATGTACTCAATACAGGCTCACGATCTGCCTTTCATTGTGGGTTTGTGCAAATTCATGCAATTGTTTGCTAAGATTCAAGAGTGGAGAAGAGCACTCCAAACTCATGACCAATTGCCGCCGTTGCAATCGTCCCAAGTGGAGATAGTTGTTCCAAAGAGATCCATGGATAGATGTGCGCAATTTATGTCGAGCTGTGAGTTGATACATTGTGTAGTAGCTTGAGTGTAATTTACAATTCTAGAAAGCAAACGCGGCGAGGTGGTAGCACTGTATGGGCAAAGAACTCAAACAAAATACAACAATGGAGTTACCTGCTGGGGAACAAGGATGCGACATATGCAATGTGAACGTGGGTAGGGCTAACTTACGCGGTAAGCTAGCCATGTGGGTAGAGAAAGGTCAATAAAAAAGGGAGAGAATTTTTTTTCTTGTCACGAAAAGGTCTTGGGACAGCACGCCAAATATAAAAGTTTGCGATGTCGGGCTGTGCTGCCAAGGGGATGATAGCTTTGAGGACCCGGAGAAGCAGAGGGTGGCGGACGAGGTAATAATAAGACCTAAGTTGGACGCGCCAGGCCAGAGCACAGGTCCTTGTCAACGAGGGTTGACTGACCAGTGTCCCAGTATACCCCGCCGCACACTGCGCTCACTCCCTCACACCATCACTCTCTCTCATCGCCTCCCTTCCTCCCCACCCGCTCTTCCCCGCTACCACCACCCTCATCTCTCTCTCTCTCTCTCTCGACGTGTCTGACAAATACACTGAGCTACACTCCGTCATCGGCCTCTGCACTACCCACACAGATCGGGTCTTCCTCAACACCATAATACCATGGGTCCGAAGGCGAAGATATCTGGGCCGGAGCCTTTCGATTACATTGAGAAATGCAGCTCCGATGGACGAGAGAAACAGACCGTGATATCCGATTTGGATGGCACCCTGGTCAGAGGGCGGAGCTCATTTCCCTACTTCATGCTGGTGGCATTCGAGGCCGGCGGCTTTCTCCGTTCCCTCCTCCTCCTCCTCTTCGCCCCCATTGCTTGGTTCCTTTATCACTTCGTCTCAGAAGCAGCAGGGATCCAGGTGTTAGTCTTTGTCACCTTTGCTGGTCTCAAAGTGACTCAAATTGAGACTGTAGCGCGCGCGGTTCTGCCAAAGTTCTACTGCGAGGATCTGCACCCAGAGACATGGCGTGTGTTTTCCCTCCTTTGGGAAGCGCTATGTTCTGACTGCCAATCCCCGCATAATGGTGGAGACCTTTGCAAAGGAGTATCTGGGTGCCGATGCGGTGCTTGGGTCCGAGATCGAGGTGACCAGGAACGGGCGCAACAGGTTTCCTCAAAGCCCCCGGTGTCCTTGTGGTGTGAAGAAAAATTGCTTTGAAGGCAGCTTTCGGGACGATGCACCGGACGTTGGCCTGGGCGACCGCAAGACTGACCACCCCTTCATGGCTCTGTGCAAGGAAGGCTACGTGGTGCCCGCCAACAAGGTACAAGCTGTGCAAAAGGAGGAGCTGCCGAAGCCGATCGTGTTCCACGACGGGCGGCTTGTGCAACGCCCTACTCCACTCAACGCTCTTCTCACCCTCGTCTGGATGCCTATCGGTTTCCTTCTTGCCGTGCTTCGGATTGCTGCAGGGTCCTTGCTCCCCATGTCCTTGACATACTACGCTTACGTTGCCCTCGGGGTGCGTGTAAAGGTCACGGGAACACCCCCACCTGCAGTGAAGGATGGAAAGCAGGGAGTCCTGTTTATCTGCTCCCATCGGACCTTGTTGGACCCCATCTTCCTGTCGGTAGCCCTCGGGCGACCTATCACAGCAGTCACATACTCCATTTCACGTGTCTCGGAGGCCCTTTCCCCAATCAAGACGGTTGCTTTGACTCGCAACAGAGAGCAAGATGCTGCCAACATCAGCAAGCTTTTGGAAGAAGGAGACTTAGCCATCTGCCCAGAGGGAACAACATGCCGGGAGCCATTTCTCCTACGATTCTCAGCGCTTTTTGCGGAGCTGACGGACAAGATCGCCCCCGTGGCGATGTTCAACAGAATGTCCATGTTCCACGGCACGACCGCCACAGGGTGGAAGGCATGGATCCTTTCTTCTTCTTCATGAACCCAAGACCTGTCTACGAGGTTACATTTTTGAACCAACTGCCTATGGAGCTTACATGTGCGGGTGGAAAAACATCGGTGGAGGTAGCCAACTACATCCAAAGGGTTATTGCAGGGACACTGAGTTTCCAGTGCACAAACTTCACTCGCAGGGACAAGTACAAGGTTCTCGCTGGGAATGACGGCAGCGTGCCCGCAAAGACCAAGTCGCATTCCACCGGCAAGATTACTAGTTGCTAGTGCCCGAACTCGGCCATTGTAAGCTGCCACCCCCGATCTGAAGGAGACTGTTTTTCTTGCACGAATTCAGTGAATGGGTGTAACTTGATGGAGCGACTTGACTCGCTACTAAACTAGACCTTTGCCTGCGAGCTGCAGCCATTCATAGAATCTGCATTTCTCAATTCTTGGGATTTCTCTCAAAGAGAGAGGGCCCTTACTTTCAGTATACAGAACTTCACTGTAGAGTCGATCCATCCAAAACAATTGTAGTCTTAGAAACTCCAAATTTAGAAAACAGAGTTTCCCATTGTACATATTGTACCATGAAGAGAATTTGCGTACTGCACAACTTGCAGGTACCATCTTCAATTAATCAAATTGATCCTGGAGTTCAGATGATGTTCACGAATTGTTTCTTTCAGATGGTCGTCCTCCTCAGGACTCACAAAATTTATTGTGCCAACCCACGGTCATTCTCCTCGCTGACTGGATTACTCAATGGATCACGTCTTTGCTAACTGTACATACATCGAGTAAATAGAGAAGTACCTGCATTGACATTCATTTTCAGCAGTAATTTACACCATGAATCTTGATCAGGATTGTGCTGCTATAGTCAACATTTCAAGAACCCCACCCCAAGTGGCAGACTGTCAAGAAGTTATGCCAGAAACTCATCTAGAGCTGGATACGAGCTTCACAAAAATTACCAGACTCCGTCATTTGGTATGTTTCGAGCTGTCAAGTGCAAGTTCCAGACTTCTTCATTTTACGTACATGGTTCTCGCCCGCTGGGAATGATGGTAGCGTGCCCACCAAGTCGCCAGTAGAAAGAGCTGACACTAGTTGGTACTTACACTTCCACTTCCCCATCAAAAGCTAACATGGTGCCCCGCTATTTTCTAACTTACAGAGATTACTATACAGAACGATGCCCATATGTCAAAACTCTAGAGCCTTTGAGCATCATTCTGTTACACGAACTTTCAAACTCCAAGCTGTTAAACTTACTTTGCTTTCAGTTACTTTTGCTTTCAGCAATAGTTGAACAGTTTGAGGAGATCATCTAAGACTGAGAAACAGAGCATTTGTTAAGAACGATGTATTTATTCATAGCTCACTGCAGTAAACAGTTGCGGTCACTCTGAAGAGAATATCTTGACCTGCCTACAACCCAAAACCCCATGGCCCTAAAGCTGTGAACAAGGCATGTCGATGGTACCTTGCTTAGCTCTCCTAGTTGTACACAGTATTAGATGTGTCTCAAGAACTCGCCTGCAAAAACGAGCTTAAACAGAGCTGCCAATGATGTGAAGAGTTTGGAAGTTCTGCTCCAAAAGTCTCTTCTGCACAGTGCAGATGGACATAGGATGCTGACTTCGGTATTCCAGATATGTCAAACATTCTTTCTAGCACCAAGTCATTTCAATATGCATCACTTACTATCTAGACTAAATGCACTAGTTAAGAATCTTGAGTTTGTGAGATAAACAAAGATGGATCCGGATATGTATAGGCCTGGAAAGTGGGTGGAGTAGAAGCCAGCTGCGTATGGGTTGCATAGTAGAAAGAGTGCTGGTCCTGGATTTTGAGGAAGTAGTTGTTCTGCAGAGAGGCTGTATGGTTTGAAGAAAGTTGAAACATACATATCTACATGTCCTCGAGTTCCGCGTTCTCGAGTCTAGAAGAGAAGTTATGGGGGGCTAATTAGTGGGGGTTGGAGCAATTGCAATCTTGTCAAGAACATTATAGAGCTCTGGGAGGGGCGGCAAGCATCATTCCTCATTTTATGCTTGGCGACACCTGCATCATGTTTAGAGCTCTGATGCATGCATTAGAAATCCAAATACTTTTAACCTCCAATCGCTCTGGCTTGTTGGCTCTAGAGATCTTGTTCTCGAGAGGGCTTCTTTAGCAGCACCAATACCAGCCCTGAAATCAGCACTCGGTGAACTTGCGACTTGGGTGGGCATAGGGGCTGTGCATGAGACTAATGGTGATTTTAGCGTTGACAGCCTGGTAGGTTTTTGCCCGGGCAAACCACTGTTTTCAAGGGTATGCGTAACCAATCCTCAAGAGCAGTGAATTAGTAAGTTTCACAGAGCTGGACAAAGTCTTGGTCTCTCATCCACGTAATGGTATCAACCCCCTTTTGGTGAGATTGACAACAAGCCTGTGGTTGTATTTGCTGCAGATCATACCCACTACAGAGCAGCTGTGATTGAAGCAGGACCAGCTGGACTAGCAGTGGTGGCCACCTTGTTGGACACCGAATGTACACCCATCCTGTGGATTGATCCCCACTTCCAGGCCGGTCGCCTCTCCACGTACAAAGAAGTACCAAGCAATACCAAGGTGAAACTGTTTCAGCAGTTTGTGACAATTTTACCTAGCTTAGTGCAATTTCCTGACAAGGCTCTCTCTCCCTTTCTTGGGAGGGATCCTGACAGCGGGTGCCCTCTCTCTCTTGCAGTTGATGGTGAAGACTCTTATCCATGGCATATGGACAGTGGCTACATGCTGACCCCCTCACATTCCAAAACGGGTGGCCCCTTTCGATACAATTGAAATAGTGGGAAGCAGCCAAGTTCAGCTGTGCTGGTGGCGCTCAAGAATCTGCGTGAATGTGAACAACGACCTCAAAAGCTAATCAACTTTTCTGGTCAGCCTCTATTGTACGCAAGCTACATGCCAGACAACTGGATTTTGTTTGATAATACAGGGCTCAAGGGAGTGGCGGCTGACTGGGCCAGGGTGAATTTGGAAACAGAGAATTGGAAAGGGAGAAGCTTCTAGAACGTGTTTGTGTGAAGGATATGTGTATCAAAGAACAGGAGGAGCTTTGGAAGAAATGTACCAAACTTGTAGGTGCAGTTGGGTATAATCGACACCCCTTACCCAAAATTTCAGTGAACAGCCACCAACTGACTAAAGTTGAGTATGATCCACATAGAGGGAAAATTGCTGATAGTCTTTTCAGATTTGGAACAGCATTTCCTGAGCAACAGTGGATCCCTATGGTAAGGAAGAGTATGCTGACGTGGGATTATGGAAGTTCATGGAGTACTCACTGGTTTGCAAAAGCTCATTCCAAACTTATTCAAAATAGTTTGAATATACTTCTTCTGACTTAAGTGTAAAGTACCCTTGTCCCTGTCTCGTTCAACTTGAATACCCATAAAATAATGAATGTCTCTAAGATCCGTCATATCAAATGTAGCATGTAAACGTTGTTTTGCATGTTTCAATGCTTCCACATCATTGCTGACTAAAATTGAGTCATCTACATATAGTGCAATGAGTACAAACTTGTCCTCTTTGAATTTAATGTACACATTACTATCTGCTGGAGATGCCACAAACCTTCAAAGATTAAATAACCATTAAACTTCTGGAACCAGGCTCGAGGTGACTGTTTCAAGCCATATAGGATTTTTATCAACTTACAGACCAAGTCTTCTTCTCCTGGAGCAATGAGCCCTTGAGGCCGCTCCATATAAACCTCCTCCTCCAAATCTCCATTTAAGAAGGCGGTTTTCACGTCCATTTGATGGACCTCCAGATTTGATAGTGCGGCAATAGCCAAAATAGTCATGATAGAAGATATCTTTGCAACAGGTGAAAATGTCTCATTATAATCCACTCCTTCTCTTTGAGAAAAGCTCTTGCAACTAGTCTGGCTTTATACCTTTCCACTGATCCATCTGCTTTAAGTTTGAGTTTATAGATCCACTTACATCCAACAGTCTTTCTCCCTTGTGGAAGTTTAGTTAGCTTCCAAGTACCATTCTTTAGTAAGGATGCAAACTCTTTATTCATAGCCTCTTGCCATCTTGACGACTCTCTACAACTGAGAGCTTCCTTAAATGACATTGGCTCTTCATTTTCAACAAGCATTGTTTGTGACAAATCGAGAGATTTCTCTCTCTCATGGACCTGCGAACTTGGATATCAAGTTGAGCCCTAGGTGCTTGTAGTTGAGGTTGAGCCACTTGAACATTTGCTGGAATATACTTGGCTATGGTGTCTCTATTTCCTCATCAGCCAGAGTCACAATCTTTCGTCCATGTCCAAACCTAGATCCACATCTGATCCCTTCTCAGGCTCACCACCTCGAAGTGTCTTTGGTTTCCATGCTTCATTGAAAACCACATCAGGACTAACTAACAAGACTTTGTTAGCTAGATCAAACAACCGATAAGATTTACTGGCTTCCGAATAACCCACAAAAATACTTTCTCTTCTCCTTAGTGACCAGTCCAAACTTCTTCTGGTGTCCTTCCTGGCACAGCACTTGTAGGTACCCTGTTTAATACATAGTTGGCGTTGCACAACATCTGCCCACCATTTGTTGTCTAACCCACTATGCTTCAACATTGTCCTTGCTGCTTCTACCAATGACCGGTTCTTACGTTCAGCCACCCCGTTTCTGCTCTGGGGTGTAATGAGCAGACAATTGATGCTCAATTCCTTCTCTCATGCAAAATTGAGCAAAAACATTTGACTTGTACTCCCCTCCATTGTCAGAGCGCAATTTCTTGACTCGCTTCCCTGTCTGTGTTTCCACCAGAGACTTATAGATCTTGAACTTGTCTAAAACTTCACTTTTATTCTTCAGAAAATAAACTAGTGTTCTTCTAGACAAATCATCTATGAACGTCATAAAGTATTTTGCTCCTCCAATTGATTGTTTGCATGGGGCCGCAAACGTCTGAATGTACAAGTCCAACAACTCCACAGCACGACTTCCTCCTCCTTTAGGAAATAAATGCCTATGTTGTTTGCCAATATGCACTCTTCACAAAAAGAGGTTCCAACTGAGCAATCAATATTGAAATCTTGAACCATGTTCTTAGAATGCATCAGACGTAGAGTTTTAATACTGAGATGGGCCAGCCTACGATGCCAAAGATCAACTCTTCTGTCTTTGACGATTAAGGCACTTTCAGACGCTTTATCGACTAAAGAAGCACACAACTTATACAAGTTACCTTCTCTCACCCCCTTCGCCACCACATCTCCATCTGTTGTCTTCAAAAGACAATAATTAGCATAAAACTCAAGTTGTAATCCAGAGTCAGTAACTTTACTCACTGACAATAAATTCTTGGTCAACCCTGGAACAAATAACACATCATCTATATACTTCTTTCTTTCTTCTTGCATAAAACAAATCTGGCCTTGACCCTGAATTATGTGACTACTGTCGTCTCCCAAGTAAAACTGCCGAACAAGATCCCATTGTTTGTACTTTACAAACAGATCTTTGTTAGAGGTCATATGTTGAGAAGCCCCCGAGTCAATATACCAGTCATCAAGATCCTTTGAGAAAGAAGTAGAAAGAGCTGTAACAAATAATTTCTCACAATCAATACTATCAGCATCCTCCACTGAATGAGCTTGGGTATTTCCATCTCCCTTCTTCATCTGCCCGTCTGTCATTCTCTTCCTACATTGCTTCGCCATGTGACCGACTTTCTTGCAATAAAAGCATTTACCCTTAAATTCTTTTTTCGTAGGTGTAAGAGAATCACTTGACAAACCATTTGATGATCCTTTTGTTGGTGTACTACTAAGACTCATATTGTTATTTTTATTTGCTTATGAGGTTCCTTTCTTTTTATTAAGACCTGATTTCCTTCCAGCAAATAAAGCAACACTCTCAGTTGTCCCAACCCCGAAATCTCTTCGCCTCATCTCTTCTTGTAGTAGCATTCCAGTTACCCTTTCTATAGTCAACGCTTGCTGACTACTAAGAGAAATGACTAGGCTATCAAAATTCTGGTAGACTACCTAATAAGGTGACTACCTGATCGTCTACAGACACAGGAGACCCTACCCCTGCCAATTGATCAATCAATGATCTAAAGTTACTAACATGCTCTGCTATAGATTCTGATTCAGACATTTTTAAACGGAGCAGTCGTCTTTAAATAAAGCTTAGAAGTAACATCTTTTGTTTCAAATACTGTCACTAAATGATCCCACGCTGCCTTAGATGTTGTAGCTTGACTAACGTGCAAAAGCTGAGAGTTTTTTAAGTTTAATAGGATTGATGCAAGTATTTTTCCATCTCTCTTCTCCCACTCTTTCACAACATTTTGATCTGTAGCAGCAGGCTTCGCTTCAGTCCCGTCTACTATGGACCAAAGATCTCTATCTAATAATAGCATTCGGATCTTAAGCTTCCAAATATGGAAATTTTCTCCATAAAACGTATCTATTAAACGGAGTTTTCCCGAGTTCCTGACTACTCCAGCCATGCTTACGAATTGATCTAGTTCTCTCTTAGAAACGACACTGTCTTTCCGCCTTGCTCTCTAAGTGGCTCTAATACTCGGCAGCCCCTTCATTGATGGTAAAAGGGATCTCGGGAGATCGAGGCCTCTTCTTCTTACCTTGTCAAGTCTATGGGATTTTAGGAAGTGTGACAGTACTTTTGACACATTTTTAGGGAAATGATATGATTTTTTACATAAAAGCTTTCCTTTACTCTGTAACTCCTTCATTTCTTCTCTCTTGCTGCCTCTATATCTAAACATCTTTGAAAATTTCAAGGCCAAGCCTAAAGCCATGGCCCTTCTGGGGTCTTAACTGCAGGGCAGATCACACACACAGCATACTGATGCTTGTGTGTAGGGCTCTCTAGAGGAAATCTGATTTAAGCCCAAACAATTGTTAGTGCCCAGCAAACCAGGACTTGATTGGAGCAACGAAAACATTCTTAACATGAGGATTTTGCAGTGGTGCCAGCAGCAATCGAACCTGTACAGATCTGTAGTCCTACTCGGTTCCATGAAATTCAAAGAGACAACAGGTCTTCTGGGAGAAAACATGCAGCTGCATCCTCAATCAGAGGTGATGGGGATATCAAGATTGTCCTGTTTTGAAGAGCTTCCCTAGTCATTCGACTGCAGACAAGATTGTGGCACAGGTGTAGGGAGAATGCCCAATGAGCTGGAGACGGGAGATTCGTTTCCAGGCTCCGATCCAGACGTCTGCTAGCACCAGCCGTGGGACGCCCCATTGTCGATGAGCGCCTATTAATTATGAAAGTAAATTATGACTTGTCAAGCGTTGTCTGTTTCTAACTTCGACTTTCCAGGAATGGGCAGAAATACATCATGTGCGATTTCACTGTATATATTTCCGATGCACAAGCTGCAGTAGAAGAGCATACTTCCCAGTCACATCTGGAAGAGCCCGTGTGGTGTAGACAGGCCTCCTCTTGGCGACCCCCCGGATATGCGTCAACAGCATGCATCCCAGGTGTACAAATGTGGCCCAGGATCATGCACATTTCCTAGGTAAGATTTCATTTGAATTATCTGATGTCGATTCCGGTCCGTGGATGGTGGTGGAGAAGCTTCGTAGTTGGGAAATGCCAAATGTAATCTGAGCTGTAGGCTGCTCCGAGGAAAGTTGTTTAAAGTTACACTGAGTTTCCAAAAACATCCCTTGATTTTCAGCTCCCCAGGTGAGGCAATTTGGAGCTGAAACTGCAGCCTGGCCGGCTAACTGCCCGCTTTCAAAAAAACACGGAGATGATTTGGCAAGTCGGATCCGTATAGATTCATGATCCTGTATGTGTGTATTTGTTTAATTAGAGAACACAAACCAGTTGAGCATTCATGAATGACGATAACCGGTCATTGATCCTGAATTCAATCAGAGCTGCGAGTTGAACGACGTCGAGGACCAAGAACCCAGACTTTGATCTTGCTGTTAATAGTGCCGCACCGCAACCAACGCTACCAGGAACTATCAGTCAGTGATATTGACGACTGAATTTGGGGGATCTCATCATATCAAAGAGACATGCTTGCGTGAAACCGCCTTGTCAACAATGTTGACTATCCCAGCACAATCCTGAGGAAGATTCATGAATATCATTGCAGGTACTCGTGTCTATCTAATCCACAGTTAGCAAAGACGTGATCCATTGAGTACTTCAACTGTCAGCTAGAAGAATGACCGTGGGTTGGCACAAAAATTTTTGTGAGTCCTGAGGAGGACGACCATCTGAAAGAAACAATTCGTGAACATCATCTGAACTCCAGGATCAATTTGATTAATTGAAGATGGTACCTGCAAGTTGTGCAGTACGCAAATTCTCTTCATGGTACAATATGTACAATGGGAAACTCTGTTTTCTAAATTTGGAGTTTCTAAGACTACAATTGTTTTGGATGGATCGACTCTACAGTGAAGTTCTGTATACTGAAAGTAAGGGCCCTCTCTCTTTGAGAGAAATCCCAAGAATTGAGAAACGCAGATTCTATGAATGGCTGCAGCTCGCAGGCAAAGGTCTAGTTTAGCGAGTCAAGTCGCTCCATCAAGTTACACCCATTCACTGAATTCGTGCAAGAAAAACAGTCTCCTTCAGATCGGTGGGGTGGCAGCTTACAATGGCCGAGTTCGGGCACTAGCAACTAGTAATCTAGCCGGTGGAATGCGACTTGGTCTTTGCGGGCACGCTGCCGTCATTCCCAGCGAGAACCTTGTACTTGTCCCTGCGAGTGAAGTTTGTGCACTGGAAACTCAGTGTCCCTGCAATAACCCTTTGGATGTAGTTGGCTACCTCCACCGATGTTTTTCCACCCGCACATGTAAGCTCCATAGGCAGTTGGTTCAAAAATGTAACCTCGTAGACAGGTCTTGGGTTCATGAAGAAGAAGAAAGGATCCATGCCCTTCCACCCTGTGGCGGTCGTGCCGTGGAACATGGACATTCTGTTGAACATCGCCACGGGGGCGATCTTGTCCGTCAGCTCCGCAAAAAGCGCTGAGAATCGTAGGAGAAATGGCTCCCGGCATGTTGTTCCCTCTGGGCAGATGGCTAAGTCTCCTTCTTCCAAAAGCTTGCTGATGTTGGCAGCATCTTGCTCTCTGTTGCGAGTCAAGCAACCGTCTTGATTGGGGAAAGGGCCTCCGAGACACGTGAAATGGAGTATGTGACTGCTGTGATAGGTCGCCCGAGGGCTACCGACAGGAAGATGGGGTCCAACAAGGTCCGATGGGAGCAGATAAACAGGACTCCCTGCTTTCCATCCTTCACTGCAGGTGGGGTGTTCCCGTGACCTTTACACGCACCCCGAGGGCAACGTAAGCGTAGTATGTCAAGGACATGGGGAGCAAGGACCCTGCAGCAATCCGAAGCACGGCAAGAAGGAAACCGATAGGCATCCAGACGAGGGTGAGAAGAGCGTTGAGTGGAGTAGGGCGTTGCACAAGCCGCCCGTCGTGGAACACGATCGGCTTCGGCAGCTCCTCCTTTTGCACAGCTTGTACCTTGTTGGCGGGCACCACGTAGCCTTCCTTGCACAGCCATGAAGGGGTGGTCAGTCTTGCGGTCGCCCAGGCCAACGTCCGGTGCATCGTCCCCGAAAGCTGCCTTCAAAGCAATTTCTTTCTTCACACCCACAAGGACACCGGGGGCTTTGAGGAAACCTGTTGCGCGCCCGTTCCTGGTCACCTCGATCTCGGACCCAAGCACCGCATCGGCACCCAGATACTCCTTTGCAAAGGTCTCCACCATTATGCGGGGATTGGCAGTCAGAACATAGCGCTTCCCAAAGGAGGAAAACACACGCCATGTCTCTGGGTGCAGATCCTCGCAGTAGAACTTTGGCAGAACCGCGCGCGCTACAGTCTCAATTTGAGTCACTTTGAGACCAGCAAAGGTGACAAAGACTAACACCTGGATCCCTGCTGCTTCTGAGACGAAGTGATAAAGGAACCAAGCAATGGGGGCGAAGAGGAGGAGGAGGAGGAACGGAGAAAGCCGCCGGCCTCGAATGCCACCAGCATGAAGTAGGGAAATGAGCTCCGCCCTCTGACCAGGGTGCCATCCAAATCGGATATCACGGTCTGTTTCTCTCGTCCATCGGAGCTGCATTTCTCAATGTAATCGAAAGGCTCCGGCCCAGATATCTTCGCCTTCGGACCCATGGTATTATGGTGTTGAGGAAGACCCGATCTGTGTGGGTAGTGCAGAGGCCGATGACGGAGTGTAGCTCAGTGTATTTGTCAGACACGTCGGAGAGAGAGAGAGAGATGAGGGTGGTGGTAGCGGGGAAGAGCGGGTGGGGAGAAGGGAGGCGATGAGAGAGAGTGATGGTGTGAGGGAGTGAGCGCAGTGTGCGGGTAATATACTGGGACACTGGTCAGTCAACCCTCGTTGACAAGGACCTGTGCTCTGGCCTGGCGCGTCCAACTTAGGTCTTATTATTACCTCGTCCGCCACCCTCTGCTTCTCCGGGTCCTCAAAGCTAAGGACAGCGGGTGATTGTGGGTAAAAGATCCCGACTGCCACAGTGCGCTTCCTGCAAGTTTCCCAGCAACTTAAGTATTCCTGCTCTTGTTGGAAACAAAGTAGATAACACAGAAATGATATAATATCCCAGCGAATGACACGGTAGGGGAGCAGACAACTTCCCGTGTTTGTACGCAGAGTAAACGCGGTTGATTCGCTTGGTCGCAGTCAACTGCGGGGCCCACTTACAGACCGCGGACACGTTGTGGGCCCTAAAAAGGCGCCTAGCTATTTTCTATGTGGAAACCTTCTCAGACGGGAAGTTTTCATCCTGATACGAGAGGCACCTTAAGAAAATTGGAACTCGATGATTTTTGGTTTTTTTTCCCCTTAAAACCCAACTCACCATGCCATTAATGGCGCTTGTATGAACTAGTAATGTCGGTATCTTCAAATATTACCGATAGGATCAGCCCTTCAGTTTTTTTTCGATTTCTGTTGACAGTCGATAGGTGGGCCAAGAACTAATTTAGAATGAACAAATCAACATTGTTTGGAATAGCTCAGAGACTCAGACCATTGATTATCATGCAAGACACTAAAATCGCATGTTGAGATTTGAGTTGCATGTTCAGTTTATAAATTAGCTCAAGGAGCAAATCTGTTGATATATATGTAGTGAATTGTTTGTTGTCGGCTGTGTATTGCTCCATAGATTTATACATGCTATGAATGTTGTATATGAAGATGTCATTCAGTGGCATTTGCAGGTGATTATTACTATTTCAAACTGGTGGCTACAATAGAGAGAAGACTCCGGCCAAAGCCGACTTAACTAAGAGCTATTTCACCTTGCCCCTTTTGGGGGGGGGGGTGCTTCGCGTGAGCGTGAGAGCGCGTGAGCCTAGGCGGGCTCATGCCATGTCATCAGTTATTGCCACGTTGGCTGACGGGTCTGACGCCACGTCAGCCGACTTCGCCAGCGTGCCCGACGTCACGTCATGCCACGTAATTTTCATAGGCATGGCCCTATAACCGCGGACCGAACAGGCAAATGGGGGCCTATAGCCGTGGATTGCGCATTTGGCAGACAGGGAACCATGTGTGGGCGATGAGGCGAGGTGCAGAAGAAAGTTTAGGGTTTGTTGGTGAATGTTGCAGAATGATAATGTTTGTAGAGACTGAAATGGTTGTGGATGTATTAATGTCCAGGTCATTAGTCTACAATGGTCCTCAGATGATTTAATGCCATGCTAATGTGGTATTTTACGTTGTTTGTCATCAGTGTAGAATGGTTGTGGATGAGTTAATGAGGATGAAGCAGAGCCAATGTGGATGGGACACTGCTAGTATGGATGAATGAGGATGAATAGTTGTGGACAAATATGGATGAAATATCGTGAATGGATGATAGAGTGGATGAATGTTGAGCGAGGATGTCATTCTAACATTTATGAAAACCAAGCACAACGATCAATGTCGTTTGCACAAACATTAGAAATTGTGCCTAAAATCCGTCCTGAAGCACTTGATAAGATTTAGTGAATGTCTGGCATTTGGGGAAAGGTAGACAGATGACAACAATGTAGAATAAGACAACAGAACAGATGTGAGAGTGATCTTTCATTCTGCGACTTGTCCGAGTGCTTACTGCAACATTCTGGTGTGCAGCACGCTCCTCTTTAGTTATCCTCTTCAGTGTCGACACATTGCGAGCCATTTCAGCACTATACTTCCTGCAACGCACCACCTGACCACGGTAAACATGGTGTGGACTCCAATGCGTATTGCGGTCCCTGCCAGTGAGGTAGAAATGTGCACTTGTATGTTACGAGTACTGCAATTTTCATGGTTTTTCATCAGGACCATTATACAACAACATTCAAAATGAATTTGGCTCTCGTTTGTGCATGAGGAGGAATTCCGGGTCTTACAACATTGTGTAACAGAAATTGACAAAACGTCTGCATTGTCTTCTTGTTTGACCCATAACCAATATTATGCATGAGGATGTTGTCCTTGAACTTGCGCTAAAACCGAGAGTCCACCAATCATCCCCTAGGTGCCTTGTCTTCTTGTTTGACCCATAACCAATGTTATGCATGAGGATCCCGCCTTTGAACTTGCGCTGAAACCGAGAGCCCATACACCATCCACTAGGTGCCTTGTCTTCTTGTTTGACCCATAACCAATGTTAGGCATCAGGAGGCTGCCTTAGAACTTGCGTTTGACCCGAGAATCAATACATACATCATCCCCTAGGTGCCTTGTCTTCTTGTTTGACCCATGACCAACCATTTGCTGTACATTTCAATCAAAGCCTACAAGCCAAGATATAACTATCTACTGTATGAAGTGCATAGAAGCCATTGTTGTAAATGCATACACGGCAAGAAAATGAGAAACCATCTTTTAACAACATTACAACGAACATGCACAAATTTTTATTACAAAGTTGTGGAGGGACACAAAATGTCTGAAACTGTGAACATCACGAGACCCCCCAAAATGATGAAATTTGCATTTCAGTCACTAGAACTATCCCCTGAAACTTGTGCAGTATCATCGACGTAAACCCGAGCTCTGAGGTGCTTGTTGTGCTTTCGAGCACATGGGGGAGATAACATGAAACTCTGTTGACGAGCAATGGCCTCCGCGTAGTCGGGTAGGATGTATGAACGTGGAGGGCTGCACCACAAGTCACTGTGAATAAAAGAGACGTCGACCAAAGGAATAGCTTTCAATACCCTGCCACCCAAAGAACCACAATTGCATTAGCCACCATTAATGGGAAAGGGGGGGCCGTTTCCGAGGGAGAAATCGGATGCTTACAGAAAAACAACTTACTCACATGCGAAATCGTCGTCCAAAACTTTGTCGTCCCCTTCGTTGATTTCCACATGCACTATACCCTCCTGTTGTTGGGCGGCAGGTGCCGGCGCTGGCGCTTCCAAGTTATAGAGGAGGTCATTGAAAATGTCCGCATCCCCTTCCATACCAAACAAATGCCTCCCCGCTGCCTTGCAAGCATGGTACGAAGCTCCTGCAAGACATAGTACTCTTAGGACACATATAAACAAATTTTGCACCAAGAAGAAAACACCACAGCAGGTTCGGGGTGAAACCTGTGCCAAGAGTGAGGTCCACGATACGTGCCCCCGGATGGGAACAAGTCTCCACAATTGTTTGAATAAATGCTGGGCTCTTCTCCTTGGCCCCTCTCCATGGTGTGCAGTTGGATTTTTCGCAAGCATACATTGGAATCCACGTAATTGTAGTGCATGTCGTCCACCACTGGATCAAACTTATCGTTGATGAAACAACCTCCCCCATGAAGCCTGAACTCCTTCACTGCTGTGGGAGTTGAAGCAGGGTGCACTCTGACGAGGCAGACGGCCTCAAAAAAGGCGGGTCTACACACAAGACAACATGAGGCACATATTAGTGAATCCAAAAATTCATCTGGAAAGAACAGTGCTTGCAACCTCCGAAAATGAGTGCGTTGACGCACTCATTTCTGCAGGGGTGAAATGGAACTTCAAATGAAGCAGGTAAGAGAAAGTCGATTACCATTTGTCCGGGACAGTCGCCCTTTGTCAAGTACAGGCTGTTCACACCATTCCACATTTTGATGATTTCATCCCCGAGGCCTTGAGTAGCTTGCAAGCTCATGGCGACATTTCGTATTGACCGACTGGATCATTACAAGAACCCATGCATCCGATAAAAAAAATTGCAAAATGAAAAGACCCACCCGCCAGTACCTCTCATCAAATGCATTCCATGTTGGGCAAGTGCCTGTGGGTAGAATGTCCGGTACTGGCAACCTATCCGGAATGTCCACAATCACCATGTCGGCACAACATGGTTTCAGGGAACCATTGACCCAACACTGCCCTTTCGAAACCTGAAAACAGACAGACGGCAAAAAAATTAATATCCAAAGGGAAAACAGTAAATGAGACAAACAATGGGAATTGGCTTATCGAGTCAAGGAATGCACACAGCTTGCCCCAAGTTCGAGAGGGTTCTCCAGCGTAACCAGATTTTCTGCTTTCCATCATGGCAAGGAATGAATCATTGACAATCTCGCATTTACATTCTCGCTGGATTCTGGATGGGTGCTCCACTGCGTCGTATGGCTCAATCTTCCCCTTACGTTTTCGTTCCTTGTTTCCAATTGGGGTCTGCGCTACCTCACCCCCCGCAGTCTCCCTTGGGTGGCTTTCTCCTTCCCTTTGTCATTTGTACCATTTCTCTTTCCCTTCCCTCTCGCAGGAGTTTTGTTGGCTGCGGGTTCCTTCTCAGCGAGGTTTCGCAGATTCCTCTCATGCAATTCCTTGTCAGTAAGAGGGGCCAAAGACTCTGCATTGTCGTTCTGGTTCCGTGTCTACAACTCATACCAGGGGCAATCTGATTTCGGAATGTCTAGATACCAGCAGCAGTCTTTCAGATGATATCTCCCGTAGTCTCTGAGGATGGCTGCAATGTACATGGTCTGACTGTTAGAGGGGTCAGACCACAAGTCGATGAAGGCAGGGTACTTACTGAGGTTTTTTCCCAGAATGAGCACGTTCTTGATATACCTACAAAACAAAAGAGGTACACTTTTAGACATTGAAGGCAAAAAAGCATATACTGCAGCCCTCCAAAATGCGTGCGTCGATGCACACAGTTTGGGGTGCACAAATACTTGAGCATTAGGCAACCGAAATACACTCACTAGTACCAATGCAAGAACATGAGAAACAAAGGGTTCCATATGCAGAAAGATATCCCTTTCTCGGCAGACAGATATTCCATTCAGAGCTGCCAACGAAACAATGAAATCCATGATGGAGGAGAGAACACATCTGAGTTTTGGCTTTCCAAAACTGCGTGCGTTGGCGCACGCAGTTTTGCATGGCCAAAAACTGCCTGTCTACTGATTGCCAAAGATAGTTTTCAAACATAAAACAAAACTAATGAACCTGTATAGGACCCTCTTCATGGCTCCCTCCGCCCCGTACTGCTGGTCAAAGTCATTTGTGCGGGAGATTCCTCCATCTCGGGAAAACTCTCTGAAGAAGCAGTTGCTCCAAGCAGTGGCCTTCCACTGCCTCAAGTAATCCTCCAGAGTGTCCTCGGGCACGGTCATGGTAATTTTGTAGTCATAAAGCTGTTTCTCCAGCACCTGGTTTGCACGAGCTTTAATCTGCAGGTATTCATATGCATGCGTTAGAGTCCATTCATGGGAAGATATTCTCAGAAATTTCAAGCAAAGAAAGTCCTTAAAAGTACGTGGCTCCAGTAGGTGGCTTTGTACAACCATGTATCAAGAACTTGGTCGTTGATGTGCCCGGTGTTCTCATCTCTTTCACCCCTAGGGAAGCAGTATGTATCCTTGACAGTTGGGTCGGAATTCCAAATCTCCAACCATTTCACTTTCTGGTCAGCTTCCACAGATGCAGTTGACAACCGGTGAAGCTTTTCCTGTGTCATCTCCGGTTTGGTGTTATTGTTCCAGTGGATCCTCACCTGATTAAGAAACTCGGGACCAAAATCAGGGTCAACTATTCTCAGCTATTTCACGAAAGCGCTCATGAGCTTCTTCCGTATCTCATTCATCGTAAATTTCATGGCTTCTGCCACTCCCTTGGACGTCCTCATACCCTCCGGGTTTTTCAAATAGTGCTCCGCTTTTCCTCTCTCTCCAGCTTCAACTATTTCTGCTGCAAAACGTAATCCGGAATGAGATCACTTGTTACTGACAATCACAACAGACAATGGAAGGCCGGAGCGATGGAATACTTACAGTGTACATGTACTCCATGAATGTTTCCCTCGTTAGATTGTACCAGGTATCTGACGTTTTCGATGTCAAACATTTCTTGAATGACTCCGCACGCAGGATGCTCTTGAATGAATTGAGGGGCATCTGGCCGATATTCTGGATCCTGAATAGTGTGTGAAGAAGGTTCATTGTCACATGGGCGGTTTCAGTTCCCCTGTCACATACAATGGTGTGTCGTCAGTGAGTGCTAAAAGCGAACAGACAGTCAAGGAAAAAATGCGGACAATAACAAGTGAAGAAGACACTTACTTGTTAACGTCATGCATTGCCGTCAACAGTGCAGTGATGTTTCCCTTGCGATCCAGCACCATTGAGGCCACAGAATAGTGCCACTCCTCCTCGGTGCTATGATATCTCTCTCGATCATGTTCCTCCAGGCAAGCAATCGGTGGTTGCCATCCCAGACATGAAACTTCTTGCCAGAGAAAGGTTGGGTGACGAGCCTCTTGCAAATGATAGATTCAAACTCCTCATTTATCTGTCGCCAGATAGGATGTCGTGCGCATACATATCGCTACACAACTACATCGCTATCCAAAACCACACAACACATGTGCACGCCACACACACTAGTATATCACTAGTCCACCACTAGTCCAACCACTAAGGTATAACTAGTCAGTCACTAGGCTGCCACTATGCTGTCCACTATGGCAGTCACTAGTCCACACAATCGATAAAGACAGAAGAAAGAAGAGGACATACAAGCACAAGCTCACAAGCTGAAGCATAAACTCATGCATATATAACCTCATCACTCAAATACAAGTCAAACCAAGTGCACCCCACGCCATGGAGAATCCACACTACGGCGCCATAGCTAGGCGCGGTGAGGCTCAACTCGAGAAAGATGAGCCTCCCGCGCTTGCCGTGAAGATAACCACTCCAGGGCCTAAATCTGCCTTGACCCCTGGATTGACACTTGGGCCAATCCCAAATGTCAATATGTAAAAACTAGCTATTTTCTAGCTAGTTTCACACTAGTGGTAAAATAACTTGACAGCTGTCGTGCGCATACATATCGCTACAACTACATCGCTGTCCAAAACCACACAACACATGTGCACGCCACACACACTAGTATATCACTAGTCCACCACTAGTCCAACCACTAAGGTATAACTAGTTAGTCACTAGGCTGCCACTATGCTGCCCACTATGGTAGTCACTAGTCCACACAATCGCCCCCCTAGCTGGTGCTTCGGTCCCTCTAAGTCCAGGTAGCCATAAGATGTGATAGTGACCATAGCCTGACTAAGTCTTCCACCACTGTCCCTACTACACTCAAACTCGATAGATCAAGAGGCCGGGTGCGAGAGTTGCCCCAACATTAGTCGCCGTCTTGCAACCTGTGAACTTGAGCTTGGGATCTCATGTATTGACTATGAGCTTGGCCTCCCATGTCTTGTTAGTTGCCTCCAGTCATGTCCACTGCCACTATCCCAAGCAGTGTGGACACAACCAATCTCCATCAGGAACCCTCTCAAGAGGTGGTGTCAAGCATCCCATATGCCAACCTTTGAGCATCGATCACACACCAGCATGGTGGCTGCCGCTTTGGCAGACCCACAGAACATGCACCTCAAACCTGCAGGTACCACTGCCAACTGTTGGGTCAACTCTGCCATCGACATTGGGAAGGTGACATGGCGCACAATTACGCACATGGTCCTTCCAAGTCATGCCATCTTCAAGACACTCCAATTCAGGACATGAGCTGGACATAGTGTCCACAATTGAGTACAGTAACCAAGATCAGGACCCCTGAGGGCAACACCTCTCGAACCCTCAGAATAACACGCCCTGCATTGACATCCATGGTCGTAGGAGCAGTCTGCTGCAAATAAACATAGTCACCAGGGCTAAACCTCCAAACCCCAGGACGATATCCTCCACCACGTATAGTGGCATACCTCAACGTATCACGGTGCTGTGCAATGGCAAGGTTCTCAAAAGCCATGGGCATGACTTTCTTAAACAACTCTGCACGCTGATCACATGCACGTACCCACACGTCCGGATCGTCAAGGTTAAGGACTTGAGCAGTGTCCTTACGAATGGCTGCAGGCAAATCCGGCTCTCGGCCAAAGAGAAGGAAATATGGTGAGAAGGAGGCAAGTGATGCTTGTTTGCTGAACCTGTAGCCCATGGCTAACCAAGGAACCTGAAGATCCCAATCTCCTAGGTGTCCCTTCTGCAAGCCATACTTGCGCAAACCCCTCTTCACCGTCTGGATGACTCTCTCTGCCAAGCCATCGGCCTCAGGATGATCCCGAGAAGTGGTGCGGTGGTCTATCAAGGCTTTATCACACAAAGCCTGAAACTCCCCCAAGAACTCTCTCCCTTGGTCCATGAGTACCTCAGCTGGAGCACCAAATCGGCTAAGCACACGATCCAAGAATGCATACGCAGCCCCCTCACTAGCCTTGTCAGGCAATGGAACCAACTCAATCCACTTGGAGAAGTGCTCCACCATCACCAACACATATCTGTGGTGGCGCATAGTCAGTGGCAACGGTCCTGCGAAGTCAAGACTCCACCTGTAGCCCAATCCCATGATTGGTAAAGGATGCAACTGTGGTGTAGGGGCGTTGAATGAAGCACGCACCCTGTCACACACATGCACCTAGCCACGAACTGTTGCACCTCTGTATGCATACCACGCCACCAATACTGCCCTTGCAGTAAACTGTGAGTGCGTCGCACTCCAAAATGCCCCAACTCCTCATGGGCATGCCGCACTAACCGTGCACGCTGTGTGGGGTGAGGCACAATCCTCACCCGACCATCCTCCCACACTCAAAGTAGGTGTATCCCCTCCCACTTGAACCTCTTGGCTCGTTGCAGGATCCGATCCCTCTCCCTGGCAGTCACAGTGGCTGCCGTGTCTCCAGTGCGGAGGTAGTCCAACACAACTGAATCCTCATGTATATCTTTGGCACCACCTGGCTCATCACTAGCCTCAGGGTCCTCAGACACTCTGTCTACAGTCATCCCTGCTGGAGGTCCAACCTGACCTCCCGATGCCAAGATACACAAAAATGCAGATGCGTGCCATCCCGGCACCATCTCCTCGTCCGTCTCACCATGCCCCGAGCTCCAGTGTCATCCTGCTGGCTCGTGCATGGATTGCGACTCAATCCATCCGCATCCCTATTGACCAAACCCGGTCGATGCACAACCTGAACATGTCTCTCATGCTCCTCCACCGTAGCACGAGAGGCAAAGCAATTCCTGTAAGCCTCAGGAACCGCCGTATACGTCGTCTCTCTTCCTCTAATGACAATAGGTCCAATGTCAAGCTCCCAATTGCCCTTTGTAACTGCAACCTTAAGTCCAGCAGACTTAGAGGTAGAGGACGCGTCCGTGGTTGCTATGCCGCAACCTCTTGAGCAGTACTCCCTGCCTGCTCAGTCAATGACAAGGCCTCATCCTGCCCCATCATCTCATCATTGAGAACCTCCTCAACCCGAGAAGAATCCCCAACCTCATCCATCACAGCTGCCTTGGCTGCCAACTCCCTCTGAATCTCGAGCACCTCCCACATGTGCCATGGATGTCTACACCCCGTGGTCCTCACCGGCTCGCCCCCACTCGTTGCCTGTACCGTCTCGGTAGGCAGAGAGACTGTAAAGGGAAGTGCACTCCGCACTCTACGTTGCTCAGCCATAGCCAAGTTGATAATCCAGGTCAAGCAATTGAGATCCATTGCTTGCCCCAACACCTGACGACGTGATGCCTCAAAAAGAGACGGCACCGCCGTGGTACCAGTGGTAAAACCCATTGCCCACTCACGCTCGTCAGCATTAGGCTCCACTAACTGCTGCAACTGAGCATCCCACAGGAGGCCAGGTCCACTATCCTGGAAAGCATGCGATCCTGGGAAGCTGAGCAGTGTAGGTAGTGCTACTCGTGGTTAACCCACCTTGTTGACCACTGCCAAAGGCGAACGGTCATCGTGTCTCACACGTTGAGACTGCCTCCGTGTCCAAAATGCTATCCACTGTGAGATGTGCTGGCCGCTGCACCCCATCAAATGCACGCTTGAGCAGTGCGGGTGGCATCAAGTTAGTCCACCATAGCCGTGGACGATGAGCCCGTGATCCCACTGCAGCTGCATCCAGCAGCACTCTGACCCAAGCCACGTCTGGACTTGATGCACACTGGCCATCACCCTGGCCCAAGAATCGCCCATCAGTGGCACATTCTCCAAGATGTATGCTGGCGATACAGCTTGATGAAGCTGCAAGTGGTGGCAAAATCCGCACCATCTCCCAAAAGACCCGTCCTCGAGTCTCGCAATCCATTGTCATGCCCGGCTGATGAATGCCCTTGGCAGGGCCAACCTGCCACTACCAGATCAATGGAGCCAACCTGCTCCAAATCCGGCGCCCCCAGCAAAGAAATGTCTGCTGGCAAGGCCTGCTGATATCCACGAACTGCAACACCCGGCAACAACTCAGGGTACTGCTGCACCATCTGAGCAACATGACGGAGTGAGACGCGTCGTGCAGTCTCATCCCTCTCCACATACAAGTAATGCCTTACCCGCCACCTGCCTGTAGCATAGCAGCCAATCCGGTGCTGATCCCACCAAACAAGTCCAGAAGACAAATGCCTTCATCTGGATACTGCCACACAATAGGTGTGGTGTCCAATGGAGACAACTGAGGTGGTCCTGGTGCAATCCCGCACTCTCCTCCTCTCCTGACGGTACAAAAGCCTCCACCCAGGCTTGTTGCACCCGTTGATCAGCATCCCGCTGCAAATCCTTGCTCGTGCCCCATAATGGAGTCTGAGCAACCATGGTAGGCAACTCCGCCATACCATACATGTCATCCTGCTCTCCCGGAGGTGGCACATCCTCTGAATGAGCGTTGCCCTCAAGCAACTCTCTAGGCCAACTCACTGCCGCTGTGAATGCTGCTAGTGTCGGCATCTTGCCTCGCTGGGCAACCGCAACTCCTCATATGAACGTCACAGGGAGCTGCACACGCCGGCCCTCCCCTGACTGCCATCCAGGCCTATAGGAAGCTGACTCCTCCCAAAAATCCAGGTGAAGCCCATGGGGTACAATACTGCCCCACCAACCAGGACATCGTACGAGACCGCGTCTGTCACAATGGCCTTGGCTCGCATCACTGAGCCATCTATAGGATGATCCGGCTATAGTCTGATAGCCAACTCACGCCGTGTCATGCCTCGAGCCTGCTCCAATCCTCCCAGAGACGTCTGTATCTGGTAAGGACAAGGCTCCATATCCGCCTCCGTGAGGCCCAAGCCTGCAACAGCAGCTTGCCCAGCATCAATGGCTGAGCTCCCGAGTCTAACAAGACCCGCAGTGGCCGGTACCTCTTGCCTGCCGGTCCACTCAAACAGAAAATACCATCCTGGTTGTCTAACAAGACAACTCCGGGTGTCACCATGGCGCGCTCAATGGCTGGCCTAGCTGGCAGCTCCATCAACCTGACAGCTGCAGCTTGCCAAGGCGCCGCCGTGGCAGTCTTGACCCTCAAATCCGAGGATCCTCCGGTACTACACCTCCCACTATCTCCGCAGAAGATGAAGTAACCTCCACACTCTCACAGAGTGTAGCTGCCAGCCTGAACACCTCAGCTGGTCTTACCCCCGGCGTCGCAATCATGGTAGCCGAGAACAATGGAGCCTGGCACACAGATGTGGCCGCTCCCAGCAGCACACTAGCTGCCGTAGTGTTGGCAACACTAGGTAGTGGTGCTACCCGTGTAGCTCTCCCCAATGGCATAGTAACCTCCGCCTCGGTAACAGTCGGGCGAGAACTAGGTGCCATGGATGGCGTCGACACTGTCTCTGCCAATGTGAATGACTGAGGAAGCCTAGCCTGACGGCTTGCCTCCCCACGTTGTGGATCCAACTCCACCTCTGCACCTCGTGGCTCAGGAACTTGTGCTGTTCCTCGAGTCACGGCTGCAGCAGACTTGACCTGCACTAGTGGTAGTGCTGCTCCACACATGAATCCCATGTCTCTCATATCTCCTCCCTCAGGAACAGGAGGTGGACCATCCGGCCTTGGAGCCGGTACCACCTGAGCTGTAGCCATGGCAGCGAGCCTTTGCTCTAGCTGCTGAAGCCGGTTGGCCATGCCTTGGCCACCACCTTGACCTCCGCGTCCTTGGCCATGTTGAGCTTGCCCTTGGCCTGCACCTCGTGCCTGCCACCGTCCTCTCTGGGCTGCTCCACCTCGCCCCCGGCCACCATTGTTCCCTTGGAACTGGCCTGGGCAACTCAGGATGCAAACCATAACAATCTATGTGCTTGCCACAATGCCCACACTGCAACTGTGCAGGCTGTGCATGTGCTAGCCCTTTGCCTCCTCTGGCAATCCTTCTTGACATGGGGTCCTCCACATGTCCAACACACACATCCGCCCGTTGTTGGCCTGCAAATGAAGGGAGAGACCCCTGCATCTGAGGTTCTCTCTGTCCTTCCCTGGGCTTCACCTAAGCCCCCTTGTTGCCTTGAGCACGTTGAGGTAGTGGTTGGCTAAGCACCACTACCCCGTGGTGTCTCCTTAGCAAATCCCACCATGACCACTCGTTCCTCCACCATGTTGAGCTCTATCCGCTCTGCCAGCAAAAACACATTTGCTAAGGTGGGTTGGGCCGCTTGTAGGAGAGTTGCATCCCGCACCCTTCTCCTCAGCTCCTTGTCCAATATCCCATACCAAATTGGACTGCCTGAGCTTCCGTAACCCCTTGGGTTACATTTATCAAGCGCCTCATGCGAGTGAAAGCCTCCCTCAAGCTCTCAGTCGGCTTCCGTTGGAACTCTTGCAAGCTCCGCAACTTCTCTGTCCTCACCCCTTGGTAGTTCCCTCTCAACTCTTCGAAGAACTCCACAACAGGGTTGAAGGCAGGCACCGCCACTGGTGCTGGTGCAGGTAGCTTGGGTGGACGTCGTAGCTATGGTACACCAGTCCCACTGCTGCTGCTGAAGCTGCCGGTGCAGCGGCAGCTGTAGCCACTGCCCTCGTGGCTCTAGTGCCCCTAGTGATGGAGACATAGTCGGGTGACCAGTACATCCTCCACTCCTCGATCTCAACCTCATGCCCCCGCCCGAACTCATGGTAATCATCCATAGGCGGCCCTCAAGGTGCTGACAACCCTTCCATGCCATGAAAGGCGTAAATAGTTGTGGATTGCGCATTTGCTGCAAATCACACCAACTATCAAACTCTTGGATAAAATCATCCAACTCAATGGTGCCCACCGCCCCAGAGTACCTTCGTGGCCCCTTGGTAGCTCCATACATCTCCTCCATTGTGTCCCACAACAATGACAAGGAAACAACTTGCACCGCCGGTATGAGTCCTCCTAATTCACAATCCGAATCAGAACCTTCCGTAGAAGACACAGGAGGTGAAGGTGGCCTAAACCGCACACCTCGTCTCGTGTACCCTAGTATCGCTAGTGCTCAAACCGGCACTTCCCCAGCAACTAGTGGCACCTCCGTGTTGACACACTCAACCGGTCATGAACATGTCCTAACCCCCTCTCCACAAGGTTACCGGGTAGAGAACCTGTTGCGCTTATGGTTTGGAATACTAGATTCCTAACATAGCCTACACCTGCACCTGCATCCACCGCAAGCACTCCTATGGTTGGCTGGTCATCACCTCCAACCTCACCACAGGAGAAACAATGATGTCTGACTGGTCATCACCCCAGCCTCACCATCGACAGCATGCTCTAGGACTGGCCGGTGATCAAATCCGGACCAATCACCTATAAAAACAAGTGCCCACACAAAACTAACATGGCGCACAGTCAAGCATGATGCAGGTGTGGGGGGGATCCAAACACAAAGAAATCAGAACGACAACTCCCCCACACCAAAAACAACTCCACGGTGTTGCTCCTGCAATGACACCCCAGCCCAAACCCGGACTGACTCTTGCCTCCACCTACGGAAAGGTCTTGGCCTAATGAGAGGGTGGAAAACTACAAGGAAGAGAAGCTAAAGCAATGCCTAACCCCAGCATGCTCTCATCCCGTCCAACAGTTGGAATCTGTCGCCAGTCAGTCCGCTTGTCAGTCGCCAGTCTGCTGGTGTCCACTTGCCAGTCTACCGGACTGAGTCAGTCTGCTTGCCAATCGCCAGTCCGCTCGTCAATCACCGGTCTGCTGGTGAGTCCACTCGCCAGTCTACTGGACTGAGTCAATCCGCTCGCCAATCACCGGTCTACTGGTGAGTCCACTCGCCGGTCTACCGGACTGAGTCAGTCCGCTTGCCAATCGCCAGTCTGCTCGTCAATCACCGGTCTGCTGGTGAGTCCACTCGCCAGTCTACCGGACTGAGTCAGTCCGCTGCAGAGCTGCAGAGAACCAAAAAGCAAGTGGAAGGAGCAGGGCTGCCCACAGCCTCTTCTTCATCAGTCGACTCAGTCTCAGGAGAAGCTGGAATGGCTTTATCACCAGCCCCCTTACATCTGGGGATCCAGTCCAAAGGTAAGGGAAAAGCCTCTCCAAACACGCCACTAAACTCAATGGCAAACAACCAAGCCCTGCTGGCTCCCAGCCCTTGTGAGCACTCATTCAAGCACTCTCCTTGGCCATAGCATCTGTCTTAGAGCCTATTCCAGCCCCCTACACCTGCCACTTCAAGAGCCATGCTCTACCTAGGCTTGGGGTTGAAACCTCAACTCACATATGCCCTACAAGTGGTCTTCTTTCACCCAAGTGGGAACCAGCCCTAGCCCTTCCATTCTAGCTCTCTAAAGCTTGAAAACAAAAGCCTCAATGGGCTGAAGGCATGCTCCACACATGCCCCACTCTCACCATGAGAGAATCAGCTCTTTTGCTTCATTTCTTGCACCCACAAACCTGAAAATACAAGCTTCAGCAGGCTGAAAACATGCTCCACACATGCTCTACAGGGCAACCAGCCCCTTCCTTCCTTTCTTGCACTCCCAAACCTGAAAGTACAAGCCTTCAACAGGCTGAAAGCATGCTCCACACATGCTCTACAGGGCAACCAGCCCCTTCCTTCCTTTCTTGCACTCTCTCCAAGCTTGAAGATGGCAGCTTCAACGAGCTGAATACATGCTCCACACATGCAACCTCTTCACACAAGAGGTATCAGCCCCCTATCTTGGCTCCTTGGCTCCTTGATGCTCTCTAAGACAAGACTAAGCACTCCACAGCCCTTGCCAAGCTCCTGAAACCCTAAGGCTTACATTTCCAGCCCCAAGAGACTCCTCTTGTGGTGCAAGAGCTCTTCTTCCAAGCTCTGAAACCCTAGGTGCACATTCCATGGCCTTGCCGCACATCTTAGCTTTTGTTCTAGCCCTACTCTTGCCATGACAAGAGCCCTCTCAATGCTGAAGCTCGAGATTGAAACCCAATCTCCACATACTCCACAAAGTGCACTGATTTGCCCCGAGCCAAATCAGCCCTTTCGCTTGGTCTTACAATCCTTCACACAATGAAAGCTCGCATTCCCAAGTCCAGTTCTCAGCTTTGCCACCAAGCCACTCCATGGTGCTCCTTGCATAACAACCTGGTTTCTCTCATTTCTCAAGCAAAAACCACAAGTGCTACAACTAACTCGAACCTGGCACTCACAGACTCGGGCTGATCTTTCTCGAGTGATAAAGAAAGAAGAAAGAAGAGGACATACAAGCACAAGCTCACAAGCTGAAGCATAAACTCATGCATATATAACCTCATCACTCAAATACAAGTCAAGCCACGTGCACCCCACGCCATGGGGAATCCACACTACGGTGCCATAGCTAGGCGCGGTGATGCTCAACTCGAGAAAGATGAGCCTCCCGCGCTTGCCGTGAAGATAACCACTCCAGGGCCTAAATCTGCCTTGACCCCTGGATTGACACTTGGGCCAATCCCAAATGTCAATATATAAAAACTAGCTATTTTCTAGCTAGTTTCACACTAGTGGTAAAATAACTTGACAAGGATCCCAGCCTCCAACAATGGACTCGTCCACCAACACCTCTCTGCCAACGGAGTCCGCCAAGGAGACGTAAAAAACAGATTGACCCTCTACGTACCCATGGCAAAAATCACGTTCCAACTTTTGAATGTCATTCATCAGAGCTGGTCGAACAAAGGGCATGGAGATCAAACGACATAGGGGTATCATTATTTTTCCCCCAGGGACGCCCATGGCCTTGATGACTTGGGCAGAATTCACTTTGGAGAATGAAAGCAGATCTTTCGCTTTGTCTTCATATGACCTGCCATCGTCCTCCTCCTCAACAACCACCAGTTCCTGCTCAATCACTTCTTCCTCGACCTGAGTAGCACCTTTCATTTTCTTTGTCTGCACTCAAAACGATATATTATGAATGTAAAAGACTTGCCAGAAATTGCGTGCTTCAACGCACGCAATTTTCTACCCTCTGAAAGGTACTCATTTCTTTGCCTATTTCATACCCAATGTCAATCTACTCTCTTGCATCAAACATTTAATCTAATCTCGCTGTAGGCTGAAAGGTGAGTGCGAGAGAACCTCCAGAAACTGCGTGCGTTGACGCACGCAATTTCTGGGGGTTCTCTCACACTCACTTTTCTGCCTATTCATGGCTTCTGTCGCAGTTAACACAGCACAGCTGAGAGAAGGTCATAGAGAGAACATTCAGAAATTGCGTGTGTTGACGCACGCAATTTCTGGAGGTTCTCTCTATGACCTTCTCTCGGCTGTCGAACTCTAATCGAACTACTTGGGATGGTACAACCATTGTGCAATGTGAAAGTCTCCCCTCCTATGCAGTACATGAAAAGTGAGAAGTGGGTCACACCCGGGTTTGGTTGTTATGCATTGCCTGCATCCCTGTGGTCTTACTCTAAATGATCAAGCATAAAAAAGCAGAAGAGATGGCAAGAAAAATGTGTGCGCCACCGCACGTAGTTTTCATGCCCTGGAAACTTGACAGAAAATGGCAAGTAAGAGAATCACCTGAGGTCCTTTGGCCGCCTTTGATGTGGCAACAACGGCGGTCGTCCTCCCAGTTTGGGCAGCCTTCTTAACCTTTGGTGTCGCCTCCTCCTCCACAATGTTCTTCCCCTTCGGCGTGGATTCCTTTGCAAGAGCGTCTGCCTCGTCTGTGTCCATAGAGTCTGTGTCGTCCTCTGACACAGTTTCGTCCGCAACTTCATCAGGAGTTGGCGGCTGGTCCTCCCCCGCCATGTGTTCGGTTTCCAGGGCTGCGCTCTCCTCTGCGATCTCCTTCAGTGTCATGTTCAGCTTTCGGCCTTTCATTCTCTCTCTTGCCTTCTTCCTCTCTCGCGCTGAAGTAAAAAAGAATGACTGTCTTCTAGGCCTTCCACTCTCTTGCGCGGAACTCTGTCTCCTGCTACTCTCCAGCTTGAAAAACTACGATCTACTGGAATGAGAGACGTCGTGCGATGAGTAGCAGCCGGGGCATCGCTCTCGGCGGTTATACATGTATTCACTGCATACGTGTCCCCCTCCTAACGGCACACTCGTCCATTCTGCGGTGGCTGCCGTCTTTCATTATGGAGGTATGGCCATCGCATGGATTTGATTCGGATGGATGACTAATTTCAGTAGATTTTTTGGATTCTCCCAGATCAACATCTTCCATTCGTTCGACGCCGATTCGTCTTAAACCCTACACTCAATGCATTGTCGAGTTCCACGTAGCTGAACACCTTGGGGTGGCATGGGATGTTGGTCCCCGCCGTCATTTCACATGGGTCTGTAAAGGCAGATAACTGCTTAATAACTGTTTTATGAACTGTTTTGACAACTGTTTCTGAAAGGCTCTTTAACGGTATGTCAGCTTTTAAAATAGGTCTTGACTGACCCTTCCATAACGGTTTGGGACATACATGACGAGTTGTCCTTTGCCGACCTCGTTAGTAAAGGTGACGGACTTTTAGGTTTCGGTCTGAAATGTAAAGCATGAGAAATGTAATCCCCACTATTGTTTGTAACAAGAATCCGCACAGAAGTTGTGGCTTCCGCACTTTTGCGAGGGAATTTCTTTTGCAGCAACATGGCTTCTCCGAAGCGGAGTTTTACTCTGTGGAGAAACCGGTACCTTTCTCGAAGGAGACCGATGACAATGGTTTTGCAATTGCGGAGGAACATCTCCTAGCAATGCGTTTCGAGTTCCAGTATGGTACTGTGTGGCTAGAAAGAGAGGTTTACGGTGTCGGTGGGAAGTTGAAGAAGTATGCTTTCCAGAAACCAGATGAAAACGCACTTATGAGTCAGTGGAGAGTTCCTCCAGGAAGATACAGAGTCTTTGGAGCTCATTGCCGGCAGTCGATTGGTTCGTATGTGGCGTCGGAAACTGCTGCTTCTGTTGTTCAAGACAAGATGAATGTGGTCGTGAAGACGGAGCCCACAACTTCTAGACAAATTGTTGAGCTCTCCGATTCCTCGGAGGAGGACGTCCCGAAAATTCCTTTTGTGGCTCCTTCTCTGGTGGTGTGGTGCCCCAATTGAAGGACCTGTGTAGTGTCATTCCTAAACTGAAGTCAATGGGAGGAATGCCCGGTTTCAAGAGTGAATTGCGGGGGATTGACTAGGACACTGTCCCTGTTGAGCGTGTGCAGTACCTTCCAAAATCTTTTGATGGGGATGTCGTCTTCGAGCTGCCTCCACCTGGGCGGGGTGGACCCGTTTGGAGCCTCATGCACGGAATGGACAAGAGACACGATGGACACCTATGGTGCAGAACGAAGACATCCAATATTCAACATGATGACAAGCTCGTGTTCAGGAGAGCGGTGTGCAATGGGCACCTGAGGTGCGAGAATTTGAGTTGCAGACATTTCTGCGGTCAGAGGTTCAGAACCAGAGCGAGAGCCCGGTGAAGCACCTCCAAGCTCCAACACTTTCGTTTGCAAGTTCTGCAAACGAGCGCCTTCCTGTGTGCAGTGTGTGGAGCAAGAATGTACTATGTGGTGCACCGTTTTCCAACCTTGACTAGAGCCGGTGTGCATTTCGGGTTCCACAACCATCCAGTGTCGAAGGGGATTACAGGGAAAGCGTTGAAACAGTATCTAGGTTGATAAGACAAGAGTATGAGAGCAATCCAACAGCCACCACCTCCACAATTGTTCTTGGAGCAAACAAGACTTCCTGGAAACCATATTCTTAGTGAAGGAGATTCTGTGGGCAGGAAACTCGACGGGTCAGCCTTGGACAATGTTATGGATCACTTCTCTACCTCGAGCTCGCCGAACATTAAAACCAGGTGAATGCATTGAGGATGGGCTCTGCTAACAGAGGGTACGTTGATAACATTTTCGAGTTGAAGCGATGGAGCAGTATGACTACATTCAAGAGAGTGTGTTCCCAGGTCAAAGGTCGAACAAAGTGTACGTTTTCAAAATGTCCACAGCTGGGGAGGGCAGCGGAGTCAGTCTTGTGAAGCGCATGCAGAAGGGTGGCGATCTTCAAAAACTGTTTCCTTATGTTTGATCACGTCAAATGAGTGAAAAGACTGGACTACAATGGCGTGTCATGTTTACGATCCTTTCTACCAGCGAGTCATGACAATTGCAGTGTGTGACATGCAATCAGAGGATGTGGATTCGCAGCAGCTAATGTGGAGAAATCTCATTCGCGTTATGGACTCCCAAGGTGTCCCATGTCCAAATTTCGCCAGATTTATGGCAGATAGTGCTCAAGCGAATTTCAATGCTATTCGCATTGTTTGGATCAGGAGATCCAAAGGTGCCAATGCCAGGAAGAGAGCGAACATATCTTTTCCATTGACCAGTCCCTTGAGAAACATACAAAGGCAGACATCAAACCGAAAATGCAGCCTATTCATCTTAGGCTATGCAAAAGTACAAAGATGCCAAGAAGCATGGCAGAGGCGAATACATTGTTCCAGACAATTTGTGCCTAGAGGTCATCTGGGTGCATCAGAAGACAGTATGAGAGCGCTAGAAGACTGGTTGGCATTTTGGCACTTCCGGTACAGACAATGGGAGCATGCATGACAACGGTGCGTGCATTGAAAACTTGAAAATTTCATTGAGTTTGTATCCATTTCCAATCATGTCTGTTGTGGTGAGGTGTGCATGTCCTCTTTCTGATATATGTTTTTCCATTTTGCAGCACTTCTCAATTGAGGAGATGGCGGACATCCCCTCTTGCAATCTGGCGGAGACGGTGCACAATGTATGGTTGCAGCAATCTGGAAAGCGGGGCGGGATTTGTATGTGGCGACGGCAGATGATCTGATTCAAGCTCTACTGCAATAGACGAGATATCGGGAGTTCTTGCGGGGTGGCGTTGGTGGCAAGGGTCCAGACAAGTCCGAGTTGATGTTGCGAGTAGCAAGAAGATCAGGGGATCCGAACAAGAGTTCCAGGGCTGTCAGCATGTGTGCGGAAGGAACTCCTCTGGTGTCCAGAGTTCCCCATCTGGAGGGTGAGAGAGATTCGGGTCTTGTAAACGGAAATTGAACACCTTTCTTGGGTCGGATGCGGACTCCCACAAGCCGGACAGGGACAACTTCTCCATGCCGCGTGTTCCATTTCATCAGAGGTTCGTTTCCGGCATATCCAGTGTGAACGATCCTTTGTCACAAAGCCAAAGGCAGCCATCCCCACAGTGAGTGCAATGGGGCAGGAGGCGAACGTGCTCCCCCTGTGGTGGAGTCCATGTGCCCCGACGAAGTCTGGCACATAGAACGCACCACTGCTGGGTCTCTCGAGTGAAGTGCACGGCAATCAGAGCAACCAATCGTGAGAAATGCAAGTCCTCCATATCCAGAGGCAAGGTCCGAACTCCGGCTCCGACCTTCACTGGTTTGTTCACGCCTTATGGGCAAGCCGAGGCGAAGAACCACAAATTCTGGTTCTGCCCTGACGACTGGTAGGTGCGTGCGTGGGACTGTGCGACCATCGGTTATCATGAAGCCTCCTCCACCAAGCGTTTGGCCTGTGAAGGTGGGGACACATCTCACAACTCACGAGATTGCCATGCTGGGAGGAGGCAGGCTTCTCCCTTTAGCGAGCCCCCTCTGTACATGCAGGTGCTTCTACTTCAGCAAGTTCTGGAGTGCCACCACCGAATGCTGATGCATGGCCAACAAAACGAAATGGGAAGCTGGTTCGTCGTTTCCCTCCGACTGCCGAGCATTTCGGCAAGGTGGAATCCGCTTGAATGCTTCAAGGTCGTGTTACAGGCACTACGGAAGTTCCACATCCCAGGTATGGACGAATCTACACTATGATGACCTCCACATCCGCTATGCACGACCGGTTGTACGACACCGTTTCAAATTTCCCCAACTGCACCTGTCCTGATTTTGTTGGCATGCTTACAACAAGTTTGGAAAGACAGACAAATTTATACCCTGCAAGCATCTGTATTTTATTTCTTGAACAGAATGGTTTGTGATCCCAGACACGACATCTTCATTCACCAGGCCACCATGAGTTTCAACGAGGTGAATACACTTATGCAGCGGGATAGGAGCACATAGCATCCTCTTCACTTTGGTCATCTACAAATTCCATTACTGGATTTTACAAGAGTTGAAACTTGAACTTGATGTCCCTTCATATATTTGATGCCAATGCAGCCTCCAATTATGTTGTGCAATGTGTGCCATTTCTTTCTTGTGTGTAGTCGTTCGAATAAAAATGGAATGGATGCAAATGCTTTCACAAGTCGTTCCTGTATTTTAATTTCTGGTGTTTTGCATGAATGAATGTCACGGCTATAGGCCCCTCGGCTATAGGTGCTACATGTTTCTGATGATATGGCATCTGCCAAGTTGTCCAGATGCCACGTCAGTCGGATATTGACATGTCAGCAGACCCGCCACGTCAGCCTCACGCTCACGCCACGTCAGCGCGACCCCACGCTCACGTCACATCAGCTGGTGTGAGCCTGCGCTCACGCCACATCACCTCCGCGTGAGCGTACGCTCTCACGCTCACGCGGAAGTCACGTCCTTTCGGGGGTGGGCTCTATGTGGCTACAGTTCTATTGTGTTCTATTGTAGCACAAGCTATTATAGATTGTAATAAGAAGTTCTTCAATGTCATAGGGCCCACCCCCGAAAAGAGGGCAATAGCGGCGAGGCAAAGTGACTTTAGTTACGCCGGCTTTGATCAAAGTCTTTTCTCTCTCTATTTCATTGATATCTTTATGGGTTTACCTGGGTTTGTCAATGATTGTCGGGTGTGGGAACAGTGCATCTCTATTGAAGTTTGAAGATAGATTCCAGATTTTCGTGGAATGACATCTTATGGTCGAAGAACGGATTAGAGTCAAACACAAGGTATGGTGGACTGTGAGTATGCTAGCTGGTCTGGCTTTAAGGCGGGCCTTGTACATGGCGTCGGCCTAATAATATTGCAAAGCATGATTTTCTTAACTCAATATTAATCACTTTGCAATAGAAAAGGTATTGGCTGGCCTTGTACATGGCGCCGGCCTAATAATGTTGCAAACCATGGTCTTTTTAACTTGAGTATATTATTCACTTTGCAATAGAAAATGAATCAACATTAGCTGGGCCAATCAATGCACATATTTATGAAGTTAAAGGTACAGTCAATGTCAAATCCCTTCAGAACAACTGGTTCATTAAAAGCCAAACCGTTCATATGTAAACAAGGAAGGCAATTGTTTTCCATCTCAAAGAATTACTAGGCATCATGGGATGTCTTAATTTTGAAAAACAAGGCTAAAACACGCAATCACAAGTAGACACGTTGTGGTACACTTTAACAGTAACCAGATGTTTTATAGAATACAACGCTGACAATTGGCAAGAACATAGGCCCATTTGAGTACCTGAACGTCCGGAAACTTGAACAACAAGTGCAGATCTGTTGGGGGCAAGACCACAACCCCTTAAGAACATTCAGAGTCAAGAGGCCACCATAACTTGATCACACTAGTTTTAGGAATGTTTCAAGCCATAGCACACCCAAACTAGAGCAATTGCAAGGAGATAGGCCAATCTAAGTACGTGAACGTCCGGATACTTCAAAAACAAGTGCAGATCTGTTGGGGCCAGACCACAACCCCTTAAGAAAATTCAGAGCTCAAGAAGCCACCATACCTGATCACACTAGTTGTTAGAAATGTTCAAGCCATAGCACATCACAACTGGAGAAATTGCCAAGGAGATAGGCCCATCTGAGTCCGAATGTCGGAAACTTGAACAACAAGTGCAGATTTGTTGGCGGCCAGACCACAACCCCTTAATGAGATTCAGAGCTCAAGAGGCCACCATACCTTGATCACACTAGTTGTTAGAAATGTTTCAAGCCATAGCCCACCACAATTGGAGCAATTGGCAAGAAGAGAGGCCCATCTGAGTACCTGAACGTCCGGATACTTGAATAACAAGTGAGATCTGCTGGGGGCCAGAACCACAACCCTTAGAAAATTCAGAGCTCAAGAAGCCACCATACCTTGATCACACTAGTTGTTAGAATGTTTCAAGCCATAGCACATCACAACTGGAAAAATTGCCAAGGAGATAGGCCCATCTGAGTACCCGAACGTCCGGAAACTTGAACAACAAGTGCAGATTTGTTGGTGGCCAGACCACAACCCCTTAATGAGATTCAGAGCTCTAAAGGCCACCATACCTTGATCACACTAGTTGTTAGAAATGTTTCAAGCCATAGCCCACCACAATTGGAGCAATTGGCAAGAAGAGAGGCCCATTTGAGTACTTGAACGTCCGGATACTTGAATAACAAGTGCAGATCTGCTGGGGGCCAGACCACAACCCCTTAAGAAAATTCAGAGCTCAGAAGGCCACCATACCTTGATCACACTAGTTGTTAGAAATGTTTCAAGCCATAGCACACCACAACTGGAGCAATTGCCAAGGAGATAGGCCTATCTGAGTACCTGAACGTCCGGAAACTTGAACAACAAGTGCAGATTTGTTGGGGGCCAGACCACAACCCCTTGAAAATTTTTATGGCTCTAAAGGCTAGCATATCTTCATCACCCTACTTGCTACAAATCCACCAAGCCATAGCACACCCAAATTGGAAAAATTGGCATGCAGATAGGGCACAACATAAATGAATGGGACTCGGTCTGGCTTCACCCCCTGCTGATGTGCATTTGCTCACAGGTCTCCAAAGCCTCCATCCCCCATATCCATGATGTGCATGTCCTGCAATCATAGCACTCCAGAACACCACATCTCGTTTGCCCATTAAACACTTCATTTGCATCCATAGTGCTCCCACATTTGGCATACATATCAACAAGGGTATTGTTCAGAATGACATCTGGTACTATTCCAGCCTTGACGATGTCACCATGGACCTCTTTTTCCTTCATGAATATATAAATGGTTGAGCCCTAGAATACAACTTCCTGGCAATGGTGCAAAGAATCGGCAACAGAAGACCCAAGCCTGGAGCGACCTACTGCAACAAAAGCATGAGAAATGAAGAGGGTGGGAGCGAGATTGATGGAGAGTTGGAGAGCGCTTGGGTGTGGACTAAGGAGAAGCAGACAATGTGAAAGAAAGATGGGGTAGAGAGGCGGGTGGAGAGGACAATATTATGAAAAAGCTAGGAAGCTGTCGAGCTTCAACCCTCCCCGCATCAATTGCGCGCATGTCTCCAAAGCTGTTGAGCTCAACCCTCCCCGCATCGCTTGAGCGCAGGTGGTCTCCAAAGCTTCCATCTCGGACCCTAGCTATGCACGTGCAAATCATCCCACGACACAAACAAAGAAAACGACCAAGTCCAAGACTCATCGTTCAACACACAACCCCGCAACCCTAAATCCATTTTGAATGATTTTGAACTTTTATTGGATAGTACACTTTTTGTTACCCCAGTGGTTTGGTGCTCAAATCCTGCTACGTCATTTTTATATGTGGTACGGTATGTGAATTTCACTTTATTGTAATAGTACAATGTTAACTTTTATATGAAGTGATAGTAGAAATCGATAAAGGCAGGCCAAAATGAACTAATTAATATGACCAAATTTAAATTATGTAATGTATGTTTGGCCATATCCGGGTCATATGAAACCTGTTTGACATAGTTTTTAGGGGGATAGCTTCAGGGCTTACAATGCTACCCACCTACACCTCATTTTTGGGCTCTTACAAAAAGTCTATAGATTTTTCCAAAGTATATTAGATTATCTATTTTTTTAAATAAAAAATAAAATAAAACACCTATGAGCTACAGCTCACAAATCAGGCTTATCTACGAGATGTGACATATAAAAAATTGAATGAAATATAAACAAATGTTGTCAAGCCTTGTAGTGAGTTCAATTATTTGGAAATTTTATATTTTTGGAACTGGCTTAACTTATTTTCATTCTAAAATTCATCGTTGAAGTTTGGACATTGGAGAAAATAAATTTTTTGATGGTCTACGGGCACCCTCTACCTTATCAGATCAGCCCATACCTAGGTCATTAGATGGTGCCACGGCTCTAAGTGGAGAAGAGCTGGCTATGTTGGATACCATATTTCAAGCTAGTTTCGTATGACCAAACATTGTTCCAGTTGAGGAAAGTGCTTCAGAGAATGGATACTGTGATTCAGATTCAGAATAAAGTTGATTGTTTGGAACCATTTGTTCAATAGCATCATCCTACAATGATTTGGACACTTGTATATTTTTTAAAGTCTGCCACAAGTGCACAAACCACTTAGGGTATGGGTCAACATTGGTTGACTGCCATATAAGCTCGAGGCTGAGGCAGTTGGGCATCTCCTATGGTGGGGTTCGGGAGCAAGCCACCAGCGTCATCACCCTCCGGACATTCACGGGACCAGTTACCCAGCTTCTTACACTTCCAGCAGGGTGTAACCTTCTTCTGCTCAGCAATAAGCCGGCGCCGCTCTTGGCGTTGCTCGTACGTCAACTGTGGCTGGTTGCCATTACTAGCGGTTGTGTTATTGGTGGATCCCTTGCTAAACGAAGCGACATAGGCAGAGGAGACCTTAGACTCTAACTGTGCGGATTCTTGCTCTTCGGCACTGAGCAGTCTGGACTCTTGACGAATGAGACGAATGGTGAGATTACTGAGGGTGGCGTCATCAACGTTGTCCCATGAAGAAAGAAAATTGACATACTTGGGAGGAAGGTTAGCAATAATCTTGGCGATTGTTAGTGACGGTACTGTCGCCCATGTTGACAAGCTGAGACTTAATGATTTTGAGTTTGCCAAGAAAAGATGTTATAGTGTCGTCGCTATCCATCTTACACTTGTAGAAACGTTGCTGTACATGGTGCACAGACTCATGGGCTTGCTGATCATGGAGCAGTTTTAGCTCATCCCAAATAGCCTTTGAGGTGGTGCAGTCCATGAGGACTTCGAGAATACTCTCATCGACTGCTTTACAGAGCAGGGAGGTACATTGATTGTCCTTCTGGATCCAATCGCGCTGGGCTTCGCCAGCATCAGGTTTAGGGACGGTGCCATCAACAATGCCCATCAGATCCTGGCCAAGGAGTATGGCACGGATCTGAAACTTCCACAGATGGAAGTTCATTCCATTATAGAGCTTGACGTTCCGCAACTCGGCGGTGGTATCCATGGTGCACTATGACGTATTGGACTATTACTTTGGTAAACGTGCTGTAGACACAGCAAAAAATAGGACACGTACTGTGAACACAGTACTTCACGCGTGGGGTATACTGGAAGGAATAAAAGGCCATTTTCCTGAGCTACTGCGCTACAGGATGCGTGTCTGTGGGCCCATAACCTATTGTAGTCTCAAGAAAAGATCAACATACAAAGTGAAAAAAGGCACAAGCAGGGATTGACACAGGCAAACGCTTACGAGACAAGAGTAAAGATAAGGCCCTGATTCTCTTGATTAAAGTACACGAGCAGTACAGAAAAGCTCAAGCTGACATTGACACAGCTCACACGCTTGATACTACGGTTCTTGGAGCAAAGCAAACAGCACACACGCCAAGCTAGAGAGAGAGAGAGTTAAAAGGGGGAAAAACGGGGAATATACACCCAGACGGCCAGGGAGGGAAAAGCCAGATCATGATGGTTGGCACAGGGGTTTAAAAGGGGCCTACGTGGTGATGTACAAAGGTTTGCATTCTACATAGCCGAGCTGGACATTCCAGCTGTACAGTTACCTCTCACGTAATGATTACAACACAATGTACTCAGATTTGGTTGTGCTTCCCGACGTACAAGGTGCTTCTGGCTGAGCCATGTTACATGGCCGTTGTTGAGGAACAAAACAACTCCACTGTATGACTTCCGATCATCAATATCAGCCGCATAGTCAGAGTCACAGTACGCAGTCAAGACATGTGGATACAGTACACAAAAGGATACGCAAAGCGAGACTCTGTGTATCGCTCGATCTCCCATCTGCGTTCAACTTCAACTTATAGATCTCTTTTCAGCTGATACGTTTCCGACCTGGGGGTAATGGCTGCAATTCTCATGTATTGTTTTCAAGCATAAACTTTGCATTCATTGTCTGCTTCCACGTACTGATCTATTTCATTCGTTAATGCATGGCTCACTGACCTTAGCTATTACCAAGAAAACTACAACATACACAAGCACATATGTAAAAGCTAAAGTGCATCCTGCAAAAGCTGATCACGAGAAGACAAAATATTAAGTAAAAGTGGAGCATTGCTCTCTATGTCCATGTACCAGTTATAGTAGAGTTCTCACACAATTTGGATGAGTGACCTTTTATAAGTGGGGTACTAGTTCTTGATTAGTTACTTGATCAAGAAGGCTTATCAAGAAGGCTTATTAGGAAGGCTACCGTATGTCGTAGAATAAATACATCCAATACTTCACTCTTTTTCGTCAACGACATCATCATGTGGAAGATTAATAGAAGCAATCTCTAACATGCGGATGTGTACAAATGGTGCATGACAAGTGCATGACAAACTGGATAGATGTGTTCGTTTGCATAATTTGCGTCTATTTGCAAATGCTCATCACGTGTGTAAGTCGTATGATAACATTGACCAAGTTCATTTGGGTGACATTGACAGCACTATCATGAGACCTGAAGTAGTCCAATTGCTTAAATTACAAACCTTTGATCACTTACTATCCTCAATTACAAGGTTGGAACTTGCGTGTACAGATGGTCGATGGAATCAACAAGATGTTGGCTCCTTTTCTCAGTGGCTTTGGCATGCATTGTCTTATCACGAGCCTGAAAATAGCTACGTTTAACTCTTATATCTCCCACAGATCGGCCTCATCTGTTAATTGAACTTGGAGTCATGGAGACGGCTTGTGTTGTGATTGGGTTGATGGGGGGTTGCTTGTAGAGTCACTGGGTCAAGATAGGGGTGACCTGGTGGGATATGAAGTACATTGTGCATTGTCACTGGAACGTCTTTTTTGTGCACTGTGGTTGTAGGGAAACATCCAAGTTTTGCCATCATGGCAAATTTTAGGAGCATATTCATCTTCACCATATCTTTGGCTCTTCTCATTCAAGTTTATAGCATCTTCAAGTATGAGCCCTTATATGCGGTATCCACCTATATTGTCAATTTTTTGCTGTCACAACAAATCATCATATTCCTAATTGCTATTAGTGAGAATGGACCAGACAAACATATAAAGGCTCATCTATATATTCCAAGTCTTATTACAAAAAATCCGAATCTCTATAGGTTATTTACCATAAAAAGTTACCACATTTCATTAAAAAAAAAGGCGTCATGGATTTTTTTTTTCGTAAGATTCATAACAATATTAAAAAAAAAATGACTTACCCAAAATGTGCTTTGAGGGATGAAGAATCTAGAATGAAAACATTCAATCAAAAGTATTAAGTTAAACAATATTGACGTCCTATTTTGAGCCTCTAAAATAGCTATGTTCGTAAAGTCATGTATGAAATGAAATTATTTGAAATAACAAAATTACCTTCCTTAACCCCTAAAGGACGACGCGACTCTTTTTGCCACGCTCCAGTTTGATAGTGGATGGAAGTGAACCCTAAAGATAAATTGTGGATGTCAGAGAGGAGCACGTGTGGGAATTTACAGTGCCAATAAATCATAAAGGCTATGCTCCCTAGAATTTTTCAAAGTGCCAAGGGGTCAGAAAATCCAGTGTTAAAGCACCATTGACCTGCCTACGTGGCAGCCAAATGGGCAATCTTCGAAAAACATCTAGGGCTGAAAATTTATCATAATCCCAAATTTTTTGGACAGGGCACATTGAAATGTTACTGGGCACTTACTTACCAGAGGAATTGGAAAACATATATCATCTCATGGGTGTAATTGTGAAAGAAGCCAAAACAAGACAATTTACCACCCCAGATTTCACATACAAAGCAGCCTATCTGAATTTTTGGAATTTTGGTCTGATTTTTGTGGGAGGCAGTGGTTTAGGTGCCATATAATTAGATTATGGAGGGCCTTTGTCTAGGAAAATTCAACTCGATATTGTAATATTATGGTCAAACAATTTGCATGCAATTTTTGAATACACTTACAAATTGGGGCATATTATTTTGTTATAATCTCCCAAATGTAATGGTCAATTTGCCTACATTTTTTACAGGACGTGAACATAGTAGATATGCACATAAGTATAAGGTTCATCCCCCTGGATGATTGGGGGTAAGAAGTTATACCCCCATCCATAAGTGTATATACTCTTTTTTAGTGGGCCCACCAAAAAATAGCTCGTCCTTTAAGGGTTAAACATGTTAGTTTATGTTAGATGAAGGGTGGATAGAAGTTTAACCCTTAAACGCCCAGAAGCCCGGTTTGGGCCTTTGAAATCAGGAAATTTGCAATAACTTCACAGGATCTTAGCCATTTTTTTTGAGTTTTGGATATGTTATGCCCAGCCACCTGGGCTAATCTGAACCGTTGGGCGATTTTCCCTGATCAAGGTTAGGGTTCCGGAATTGCTGCGAGAGTGGCGGGGGGTCAGCTCCCGCCATTTTGCTTCTCTCTCCCAAACACTGTGCTCTGGGTCCCGCGCTTTCTGAGTTCCTCGCGCGAGTTGGAGGGTGCTTGCAGGTGGCCGTTTGGATTCCTTGCAGGTTGCCGTTGCGTTTCCTTGCTCTTGTCTCCTTCTATAACTGAAGCTCCCGCCGTCGCTGCATTAGGAAGCTCTTAGCATTCAAGGCGTTGTTGGCTCATTGCGGCTAGTATGACACCTCTCTTCTATTGCCTGTCATCAAGCTTTGTTTCTTCATGTATATTGTAGATGCGAGCTTCTTCTTGCATTGAAGGCTTTGCTTCATTCCTGTAGGCTTGCAGGCAGAGGAACTTAGGGAGACAAGTTGCCAAGATTCCCTGTTGTCATTGAAGGAGAAAGAAGGCCCGTTACTGGTGACTATATAGGAGAGGAAACATGGGTTCTGCAGACATGCCTCCAGCAGCTCCTGTGCATTTGCTAGAAGAGTCTCTTGTTATTGGCAATTAGGCTCGCGCTTTGGGCGCCTCTCCAGAGCAAGTCGCCCAATTGATTGGGTGTTTGAATGAGGATTATCTTATGTGCTTGAAGAGGCCCAAGCGGGTGAAGTGGCCCGCATTTCCAAAACCAGCCAATTTTCGGTACCTATTTCGTCGTCAGGCTGCGGAGATTCTCGGGTGGGTTGATCGTAAAGAGGAAGGTGATCCACATGGCTTTTCTCCTGAGGTAAATGAGTGTTTGAGGCTATCTGTGTGGCCTGATTTTGATGGATCCTCATCTGCCACCAACGATGAGACTGAAGGTAGTAGCAAGGTCCAGAGGTAAGAACGATTATGGGCATGTGAGACTTGATGACATTGCGAGTTCAATTTCTGGTTTTGATTCGGGTCTTGCATATTCTCTGCGTAGTTCTCAAGTTGCTAGAGATGTTGCAGGTCATAGCCAATCTTGGGAAGATCTAGGGGTGCTGGGATCCACTGTAAAGGTTGCAATGAACCATTTGTACCTGCCTAACATGGCTTCTTCTTCCAACGTCCAAGAATTTGGTTATGGTACTGTCGTGGACAAGTCGTGGGACATTGTGAGTGCGTCTGATACATATGTTGTCTCCTTCTTTGCTGGGCTTGGGGTGCATACCGTGCCCTCTCATGTTTGCCTTCCTGTGGACCTTGACGAGCCTATGCCAGTTACAGTAAGTGCCATGCTTGGTTTGGATGATGTTGTTGAGAACACGGTAGGGTCTGAATCTGAGACAGAATGTGACTCGGACTCTGACTATGATCCGGTAGAGGAAGAGAGAGGTAATCCAGATGCTGGTCAGGATCCAGACTTGTGGGATTACTGTGTGGACACTGGAAATGCGGCCCATGAGCTCGGGCTTTATGATTTGGCTGAATCTTGGCGTGAATGGCCACCGAAAGATAAATTCGCAGATGACATGTGGAATTCACAGTGCACAGAGCTGCCTCAGGTAACGTGGAGTGGGGGGGAGACGGATCATAAGGTGCCTTTGGATGATAGTGCTCTCCCTGTAGATTTTTTCAATTTGTTCTGGCCGGCACCTGTGATGCGGAAAATCTGCAGAATGACAAACCTGTATGCCCAGACCTTATATAGAAGGGGGCAAATGAAGGGGGGAGAGTGGTGGTATCCTGTGAGTGTTGTGGAATTGAAGGCGTGGTTGGGAGTTCATATTCTCATGGGAATCAAGAGATTGCCCAACACAAGATGTTACTGGAAATGTAACAATGAGTTCTTCAAGTGTCCTTCCATTATGCGCATCATGAGTCGCAATAGATGGGAAGCAATTTTGAGGTGTTTGCACCTAGTGGACAACCGGTTAGTGGAGGTGGATAAATCAGCCCCTGCTTATGATAAAATCGCAAAGACCCGTTGGTTGTTAGACCAGCAAAATGACTTGTATGCTCGCTACTGGCAACCCGATCAAAACCTGTGTGTGGATGAGATGATGGTGAAGTACAAAGGTAAGTACTCTAACCTGCAGCAGTATATGAGCAAAAAACCAGTGAAATGGGGTATAAAGTGGTGGTGCTTGGCTGGTGCCAAAAGCCGATATGTTCACAAGATGGAGGTGTACCTTGGCCGTGATGATGCAATTGATTTGACACACGGGCAGGGATATTCTGTTGTAACCAGACTGCTGGCTGGTTTTGAGGGGAAAGGGCACATAGTGACCATGGATAATTTCTTTACTAGTCCTATTCTTTTCTATGACTTGGCTGTCCAGAATATCTATGCTACTGGTACTGTGAAGACAACTCGGGTGGGATTCCCTTCATGTCTTGATTTTGGAAAGAGAGGAGAGAGAAGCACTATGCAGTACCGCATGCATAGATCTAACAAATTGGTGGCACTGTCTTGGTTTGACAACAAACCAGTCACATTGTTGAGCACTGCTTGCAGCCCTGTGGGGGCAGATTGCTTCATTGAGCGGTGGCACAACGGTGCTCGCCGCATGGTCCCCACTTCCCCCATTGTGAAGCACTATCAAGAACACATGAGGGGGGTTGATGTGCAGGATCAATTGAGGGGCTACTACAATGTGCAAACGCGTGATTACAAGTGGTGGCACTGCTTGTTCTTTCATAGCATTGACACATCGCTGGTGAATTCTTATTTGTTGTATCTGGCTTGGATGAAAGAGAAGGACAGGAAGCCGCGGTCTCATGCGCTCTTCAACATTCAAGTGGCCAATGGGTTGATTGTCGGGTGGGTTGCTCCCATGAGAACTGTCTTGGAAGGGGCTTCTGTTCCAAACCCGGGAGCACTTCACTTCTCCCAAAAAAGTGCTAGGAGAAGGAAGTGTGTCGAGTGTGGTGCCCGACAAAGGTTTTTTTGTGCCTTGTGTGGAGATGTTAGCATCTGTTTGGGGACCTGCTTTGTGAAACGTCACAGCCTGGTTTGAGACAATGTCAGTTGGAATTCATGGCTAGAATTCATGGCAATGTGAGTTCATGGCTGCAAAGAGGTGGTAGATTGCTTTAGTGGTTAGTCCCCTTGCCAAGTGGGGGTGCACACAAGGGGGGATCCTCCCCCTTGTGTTCATGTGTGAGCTGCCAGTTGGGGCAGCTTAGTGGGTTCAAACCCTACTCACACATTGTTCCTTGGTGTGAGGAGGGTAGGAGTGGGGTGGTGGGATATCTTGCTTTGCAAAGCGCTTGCTGCAGCAAACACTCCAGGGTACAGGTAGCATTGGCATTTTTCCAAAGAACACTAAATCCTCAATTTTGACCCACTCTGCTTTGAACAAATGTCAGCAGCCCATTTTTTGTCCAAATTGCATTTTGTTTTCTGCAATGGATGTGAGATCCCACCAGATGAATGGGGAGCAGAATCAACTCATTTGGAAATCATCCCGTCACCCATTTCTGCAAATTACTCATTCTAATTTACAATTTTGGTATGTGGGTCCCAAAAAAGGGCCCCAGTCTCAACGGTGGCATTTTCTGGATTTTCATCTGATTTCCCTCAAAATTGGCATGCACCTGCATCAGTTAGGTACGCTTCTGGTGTGCGGTCAAAATTTTCAAACTCCAAATTTTTCGAAAATTACACCTGTTTTTAGCACCAGGGGTCAGGTTTTTGGAAAAAGTCAAAAATAAGTACTGGGCGTTTAAGGGTTAATGGACAAAATAATGTCCACCTACGTACGAAATCAACGATTTTTGAAAACGCTTCTAAACTGTCAATAATATAGGGTCTATGTAAACTCAATTGTGTCAATCCAATGGTTGAATGTTTTTTTTTTTTTTTTTTTGGTCAATTTATGTACTCAATACTGGCTCACGATCTGCCTTTCATTGTAGGTTTGTGCAAATTCATGCAATTGTTTGCTAAGATTCAAGAGTGGAGAAGAGCACTCCAAACTCATGACCAATTGCCGCCGTTGCAATCGTCCCAAGTGGAGATAGTTGTTCCAAAGAGATCCATGGATAGATGTGCGCAATTTATGTCGAGCTGTGAGTTGATACATTGTGTAGTAGCTTGAGTGTAATTTACAATTCTAGAAAGCAAACGCGGCGAGGTGGTAGCACTGTATGGGCAAAGAACTCAAACAAAAATACAACAATGGAGTTACCTGCTGGGGAACAAGGATGCGACATATGCAATGTGAACGTGGGTAGGGCTAACTTACGCGGTAAGCTAGCCATGTGGGTAGAGAAAGGTCAATAAAAAAAGGGAGAGAATTTTTTTTTTCTTGTCACGAAAAGGTCTTGGGACAGCACGCCAAATATAAAAGTTTGCGATGTCGGGCTGTGCTGCCAAGGGGATGATAGCTTTGAGGACCCGGAGAAGCAGAGGGTGGCGGACGAGGTAATAATAAGACCTAAGTTGGACGCGCCAGGCCAGAGCACAGGTCCTTGTCAACGAGGGTTGACTGACCAGTGTCCCAGTATATTACCCCGCACACTGCGCTCACTCCCTCACACCATCACTCTCTCTCATCGCCTCCCTTCCTCCCCACCCGCTCTTCCCCGCTACCACCACCCTCATCTCTCTCTCTCTCTCTCCGACGTGTCTGACAAATACACTGAGCTACACTCCGTCATCGGCCTCTGCACTACCCACACAGATCGGGTCTTCCTCAACACCATAATACCATGGGTCCGAAGGCGAAGATATCTGGGCCGGAGCCTTTCGATTACATTGAGAAATGCAGCTCCGATGGACGAGAGAAACAGACCGTGATATCCGATTTGGATGGCACCCTGGTCAGAGGGCGGAGCTCATTTCCCTACTTCATGCTGGTGGCATTCGAGGCCGGCGGCTTTCTCCGTTCCCTCCTCCTCCTCCTCTTCGCCCCCATTGCTTGGTTCCTTTATCACTTCGTCTCAGAAGCAGCAGGGATCCAGGTGTTAGTCTTTGTCACCTTTGCTGGTCTCAAAGTGACTCAAATTGAGACTGTAGCGCGCGCGGTTCTGCCAAAGTTCTACTGCGAGGATCTGCACCCAGAGACATGGCGTGTGTTTTCCTCCTTTGGGAAGCGCTATGTTCTGACTGCCAATCCCCGCATAATGGTGGAGACCTTTGCAAAGGAGTATCTGGGTGCCGATGCGGTGCTTGGGTCCGAGATCGAGGTGACCAGGAACGGGCGCGCAACAGGTTTCCTCAAAGCCCCCGGTGTCCTTGTGGGTGTGAAGAAAGAAATTGCTTTGAAGGCAGCTTTCGGGGACGATGCACCGGACGTTGGCCTGGGCGACCGCAAGACTGACCACCCCTTCATGGCTCTGTGCAAGGAAGGCTACGTGGTGCCCGCCAACAAGGTACAAGCTGTGCAAAAGGAGGAGCTGCCGAAGCCGATCGTGTTCCACGACGGGCGGCTTGTGCAACGCCCTACTCCACTCAACGCTCTTCTCACCCTCGTCTGGATGCCTATCGGTTTCCTTCTTGCCGTGCTTCGGATTGCTGCAGGGTCCTTGCTCCCCATGTCCTTGACATACTACGCTTACGTTGCCCTCGGGGTGCGTGTAAAGGTCACGGGAACACCCCCACCTGCAGTGAAGGATGGAAAGCAGGGAGTCCTGTTTATCTGCTCCCATCGGACCTTGTTGGACCCCATCTTCCTGTCGGTAGCCCTCGGGCGACCTATCACAGCAGTCACATACTCCATTTCACGTGTCTCGGAGGCCCTTTCCCCAATCAAGACGGTTGCTTTGACTCGCAACAGAGAGCAAGATGCTGCCAACATCAGCAAGCTTTTGGAAGAAGGAGACTTAGCCATCTGCCCAGAGGGAACAACATGCCGGGAGCCATTTCTCCTACGATTCTCAGCGCTTTTTGCGGAGCTGACGGACAAGATCGCCCCCGTGGCGATGTTCAACAGAATGTCCATGTTCCACGGCACGACCGCCACAGGGTGGAAGGGCATGGATCCTTTCTTCTTCTTCATGAACCCAAGACCTGTCTACGAGGTTACATTTTTGAACCAACTGCCTATGGAGCTTACATGTGCGGGTGGAAAAACATCGGTGGAGGTAGCCAACTACATCCAAAGGGTTATTGCAGGGACACTGAGTTTCCAGTGCACAAACTTCACTCGCAGGGACAAGTACAAGGTTCTCGCTGGGAATGACGGCAGCGTGCCCGCAAAGACCAAGTCGCATTCCACCGGCAAGATTACTAGTTGCTAGTGCCCGAACTCGGCCATTGTAAGCTGCCACCCCACCGATCTGAAGGAGACTGTTTTTCTTGCACGAATTCAGTGAATGGGTGTAACTTGATGGAGCGACTTGACTCGCTACTAAACTAGACCTTTGCCTGCGAGCTGCAGCCATTCATAGAATCTGCATTTCTCAATTCTTGGGATTTCTCTCAAAGAGAGAGGGCCCTTACTTTCAGTATACAGAACTTCACTGTAGAGTCGATCCATCCAAAACAATTGTAGTCTTAGAAACTCCAAATTTAGAAAACAGAGTTTCCCATTGTACATATTGTACCATGAAGAGAATTTGCGTACTGCACAACTTGCAGGTACCATCTTCAATTAATCAAATTGATCCTGGAGTTCAGATGATGTTCACGAATTGTTTCTTTCAGATGGTCGTCCTCCTCAGGACTCACAAAATTTATTGTGCCAACCCACGGTCATTCTCCTCGCTGACTGGATTACTCAATGGATCACGTCTTTGCTAACTGTACATACATCGAGTAAATAGAGAAGTACCTGCATTGACATTCATTTTCAGCAGTAATTTACACCATGAATCTTGATCAGGATTGTGCTGCTATAGTCAACATTTCAAGAACCCCACCCCAAGTGGCAGACTGTCAAGAAGTTATGCCAGAAACTCATCTAGAGAGCTGGATACGAGCTTCACAAAAATTACCAGACTCCGTCATTTGGTATGTTTCGAGCTGTCAAGTGCAAGTTCCAGACTTCTTCATTTTACGTACATGGTTCTCGCCCGCTGGGAATGATGGTAGCGTGCCCACCAAGTCGCCAGTAGAAAGAGCTGACACTAGTTGGTACTTACACTTCCACTTCCCCATCAAAAGCTAACATGGTGCCCCGCTATTTTCTAACTTACAGAGATTACTATACAGAACGATGCCCATATGTCAAAACTCTAGAGCCTTTGAGCATCATTCTTGTTACACGAACTTTCAAACTCCAAGCTGTTAAACTTACTTTGCTTTCAGTTACTTTTGCTTTCAGCAATAGTTGAACAGTTTGAGGAGATCATCTAAGACTGAGAAACAGAGCATTTGTTAAGAACGATGTATTTATTCATAGCTCACTGCAGTAAACAGTTGCGGTCACTCTGAAGAGAATATCTTGACCTGCCTACAACCCAAAACCCCATGGCCCTAAAGCTGTGAACAAGGCATGTCGATGGTACCTTGCTTAGCTCTCCTAGTTGTACACAGTATTAGATGTGTCTCAAGAACTCGCCTGCAAAAACGAGCTTAAACAGAGCTGCCAATGATGTGAAGAGTTTGGAAGTTCTGCTCCAAAAGTCTCTTCTGCACAGTGCAGATGGACATAGGATGCTGACTTCGGTATTCCAGATATGTCAAACATTCTTTCTAGCACCAAGTCATTTCAATATGCATCACTTACTATCTAGACTAAATGCACTAGTTAAGAATCTTGAGTTTGTGAGATAAACAAAGATGGATCCGGATATGTATAGGCCTGGAAAGTGGGTGGAGTAGAAGCCAGCTGCGTATGGGTTGCATAGTAGAAAGAGTGCTGGTCCTGGATTTTGAGGAAGTAGTTGTTCTGCAGAGAGGCTGTATGGTTTGAAGAAAGTTGAAACATACATATCTACATGTCCTCGAGTTCCGCGTTCTCGAGTCTAGAAGAGAAGTTATGGGGGGCTAATTAGTGGGGGTTGGAGCAATTGCAATCTTGTCAAGAACATTATAGAGCTCTGGGAGGGGCGGCAAGCATCATTCCTCATTTTATGCTTGGCGACACCTGCATCATGTTTAGAGCTCTGATGCATGCATTAGAAATCCAAATACTTTTAACCTCCAATCGCTCTGGCTTGTTGGCTCTAGAGATCTTGTTCTCGAGAGGGCTTCTTTAGCAGCACCAATACCAGCCCTGAAATCAGCACTCGGTGAACTTGCGACTTGGGTGGGCATAGGGGCTGTGCATGAGACTAATGGTGATTTTAGCGTTGACAGCCTGGTAGGTTTTTGCCCGGGCAAACCACTGTTTTCAAGGGTATGCGTAACCAATCCTCAAGAGCAGTGAATTAGTAAGTTTCACAGAGCTGGACAAAGTCTTGGTCTCTCATCCACGTAATGGTATCAACCCCCTTTTGGTGAGATTGACAACAAGCCTGTGGTTGTATTTGCTGCAGATCATACCCACTACAGAGCAGCTGTGATTGAAGCAGGACCAGCTGGACTAGCAGTGGTGGCCACCTTGTTGGACACCGAATGTACACCCATCCTGTGGATTGATCCCCACTTCCAGGCCGGTCGCCTCTCCACGTACAAAGAAGTACCAAGCAATACCAAGGTGAAACTGTTTCAGCAGTTTGTGACAATTTTACCTAGCTTAGTGCAATTTCCTGACAAGGCTCTCTCTCCCTTTCTTGGGAGGGATCCTGACAGCGGGTGCCCTCTCTCTCTTGCAGTTGATGGTGAAGACTCTTATCCATGGCATATGGACAGTGGCTACATGCTGACCCCCTCTCACATTCCAAAACGGGTGGCCCCTTTCGATACAATTGAAATAGTGGGAAGCAGCCAAGTTCAGCTGTGCTGGTGGCGCTCAAGAATCTGCGTGAATGTGAACAACGACCTCAAAAGCTAATCAACTTTTCTGGTCAGCCTCTATTGTACGCAAGCTACATGCCAGACAACTGGATTTTGTTTGATAATACAGGGCTCAAGGGAGTGGCGGCTGACTGGGCCAGGGTGAATTTGGAAACAGAGAAATTGGAAAGGGAGAAGCTTCTAGAACGTGTTTGTGTGAAGGATATGTGTATCAAAGAACAGGAGGAGCTTTGGAAGAAATGTACCAAACTTGTAGGTGCAGTTGGGTATAATCGACACCCCTTACCCAAAATTTCAGTGAATAGCCACCAACTGACTAAAGTTGAGTATGATCCACATAGAGGGAAAATTGCTGATAGTCTTTTCAGATTTGGAACAGCATTTCCTGAGCAACAGTGGATCCCTATGGTAAGGAAGAGTATGCTGACGTGGGATTATGGAAGTTCATGGAGTACTCACTGGTTTGCAAAAGCTCATTCCAAACTTATTCAAAATAGTTTGAATATACTTCTTCTGACTTAAGTGTAAAGTACCCTTGTCCCTGTCTCGTTCAACTTGAATACCCATAAAATAATGAATGTCTCTAAGATCCGTCATATCAAATGTAGCATGTAAACGTTGTTTTGCATGTTTCAATGCTTCCACATCATTGCTGACTAAAATTGAGTCATCTACATATAGTGCAATGAGTACAAACTTGTCCTCTTTGAATTTAATGTACACATTACTATCTGCTGGAGATGCCACAAAACCTTCAAAGATTAAATAACCATTAAACTTCTGGAACCAGGCTCGAGGTGACTGTTTCAAGCCATATAGGATTTTTATCAACTTACAGACCAAGTCTTCTTCTCCTGGAGCAATGACCCTTGAGGCCGCTCCATATAAACCTCCTCCTCCAAATCTCCATTTAAGAAGGCGGTTTTCACGTCCATTTGATGGACCTCCAGATTTGATAGTGCGGCAATAGCCAAAATAGTCATGATAGAAGATATCTTTGCAACAGGTGAAAATGTCTCATTATAATCCACTCCTTCTCTTTGAGAAAAGCTCTTGCAACTAGTCTGGCTTTATACCTTTCCACTGATCCATCTGCTTTAAGTTTGAGTTTATAGATCCACTTACATCCAACAGTCTTTCTCCCTTGTGGAAGTTTAGTTAGCTTCCAAGTACCATTCTTTAGTAAGGATGCAAACTCTTTATTCATAGCCTCTTGCCATCTTGACGACTCTCTACAACTGAGAGCTTCCTTAAATGACATTGGCTCTTCATTTTCAACAAGCATTGTTTGTGACAAATCGAGAGATTTCTCTCTCTCATGGACCTGCGAACTTGGATATCAAGTTGAGCCCTAGGTGCTTGTAGTTGAGGTTGAGCCACTTGAACATTTGCTGGAATATTACTTGGCTATGGTGTCTCTATTTCCTCATCAGAGCCAGAGTCACAATCTTCGTCCATGTCCAAACCTAGATCCACATCTGATCCCTTCTCAGGCTCACCACCTCGAAGTGTCTTTGGTTTCCATGCTTCATTGAAAACCACATCAGGACTAACTAACAAGACTTTGTTAGCTAGATCAAACAACCGATAGGATTTACTGGCTTCCGAATAACCCACAAAAATACTTCCTCTTCTCCTTAGATTCTTCCTTCACTGAGTGACCAGTCCAAACTTCTTCTGGTGTCTTCCTGGCACAGCACTTGTAGGTACCCTGTTTAATACATAGTTGGTCGTTTGCACAACATCTGCCCACCATTTGTTGTCTAACCCACTATGCTTCAACATTGTCCTTGCTGCTTCTACCAATGACCGGTTCTTACGTTCAGCCACCCCGTTCTGCTCTGGGGTGTAATGAGCAGACAATTGATGCTCAATTCCTTCTCTCATGCAAAATTGAGCAAAAACATTTGACTTGTACTCCCCTCCATTGTCAGAGCGCAATTTCTTGACTCGCTTCCTGTCTGTGTTTCCACCAGAGACTTATAGATCTTGAACTTGTCTAAAACTTCACTTTTATTCTTCAGAAAACTAGTGTTCTTCTAGACAAATCATCTATGAACGTCATAAAGTATTTTGCTCCTCCAATTGATATTGTTTGCATGGGGCCGCAAACGTCTGAATGTACAAGTCCAACAACTCCACAGCACGACTTCCTCCTCCTTTAGGAAATAAATGCCTATGTTGTTTGCCAAATATGCACTCTTCACAAAAAGAGGTTCCAACTGAGCAATCAATATTGAAATCTTGAACCATGTTTTAGAATGCATAGACGTAGAGTTTTAATACTGAGATGGGCCAGCCTACGATGCCAAAGATCAACTCTTCTGTCTTTGACGATTAAGGCACTTTCAGACGCTTTATCGACTAAAGAAGCACACAACTTATACAAGTTACCTTCTCTCACCCCCTTCGCCACCACATCTCCATCTGTTGTCTTCAAAAGACAATAATTAGCATAAAACTCAAGTTGTAATCCAGAGTCAGTAACTTTACTCACTGACAATAAATTCTTGGTCAACCCTGGAACAAATAACACATCATCTATATACTTCTTTCTTTCTTCTTGCATAAAACAAATCTGGCCTTGACCCTGAATTATGTGACTACTGTCGTCTCCCAAGTAAAACTGCCGAACAAGATCCCATTGTTTGTACTTTACAAACAGATCTTTGTTAGAGGTCATATGTTGAGAAGCCCCCGAGTCAATATACCAGTCATCAAGATCCTTTGAGAAAGAAGTAGAAAGAGCTGTAACAAATAATTTCTCACAATCAATACTATCAGCATCCTCCACTGAATGAGCTTGGGTATTTCCATCTCCCTTCTTCATCTGCCCCTGTCATTCTCTTCCTACATTGCTTCGCCATGTGACCGACTTTCTTGCAATAAAAGCATTTACCCTTAAATTCTTTTTTCGTAGGTGTAAGCTTGACAAACCATTTGATGATCCTTTTGTTGGTGTACTACTAAGACTCATATTGTTATTTTTATTTGCTTATGAGGTTCCTTTCTTTTTATTAAGACCTGATTTCCTTCCAGCAAATAAAGCAACACTCTCAGTTGTCCCAACCCCGAAATCTCTTCGCCTCATCTCTTCTTGTAGTAGCATTCCAGTTACCCTTTCTATAGTCAACGCTTGCTGACTACTAAGAGAAATGACTAGGCTATCAAAAGATTCTGGTAGACTACCTAATAAGGTGACTACCTGATCGTCTACAGACACAGGAGACCCTACCCCTGCCAATTGATCAATCAATGATCTAAAGTTACTAACATGCTCTGCTATAGATTCTGATTCAGACATTTTTAAACGGAGCAGTCGTCTTCTTAAATAAAGCTTAGAAGTAACATCTTTTGTTTCAAATACTGTCACTAAATGATCCCACGCTGCCTTAGATGTTGTAGCTTGACTAACGTGCAAAAGCTGAGAGTTTTTTAAGTTTAATAGGATTGATGCAAGTATTTTTCCATCTCTCTTCTCCCACTCTTTCACAACATTTTGATCTGTAGCAGCAGGCTTCGCTTCAGTCCCGTCTACTATGGACCAAAGATCTCTATCTAATAATAGCATTCGGATCTTAAGCTTCCAAATATGGAAATTTTCTCCATAAAACGTATCTATTAAACGGAGTTTTCCCGAGTTCCTGACTACTCCAGCCATGCTTACGAATTGATCTAGTTCTCTCTTAGAAACGACACTGTCTTTCCGCCTTGCTCTCTAAGTGGCTCTAATACTCGGCAGCCCCTTCATTGATGGTAAAAGGGATCTCGGGAGATCGAGGCCTCTTCTTCTTACCTTGTCAAGTCTATGGGATTTTAGGAAGTGTGACAGTACTTTTGACACATTTTTAGGGAAATGATATGATTTTTACATAAAAGCTTTCCTTTACTCTGTAACTCCTTCATTTCTTCTCTCTTGCTGCCTCTATATCTAAACATCTTTGAAAATTTCAAGGCCAAGCCTAAAGCCATGGCCCTTCTGGGGTCTTAACTGCAGGGCAGATCACACACACAGCATACTGATGCTTGTGTGTAGGGCTCTCTAGAGGAAATCTGATTTAAGCCCAAACAAATTGTTAGTGCCCAGCAAACCAGGACTTGATTGGAGCAACGAAAACATTCTTAACATGAGGATTTTGCAGTGGTGCCAGCAGCAATCGAACCTGTACAGATCTGTAGTCCTACTCGGTTCCATGAAATTCAAAGAGACAACAGGTCTTCTGGGAGAAAACATGCAGCTGCATCCTCAATCAGAGGTGATGGGGATATCAAGATTGTCCTGTTTTGAAGAGCTTCCCTAGTCATTCGACTGCAGACAAGATTGTGGCACAGGTGTAGGGAGAATGCCCAATGAGCTGGAGACGGGAGATTCGTTTCCAGGCTCCGATCCAGACGTCTGCTAGCACCAGCCGTGGGACGCCCCATTGTCGATGAGCGCCTATTAATTATGAAAGTAAATTATGACTTGTCAAGCGTTGTCTGTTTCTAACTTCGACTTTCCAGGAATGGGCAGAAATACATCATGTGCGATTTCACTGTATATATTTCCGATGCACAAGCTGCAGTAGAAGAGCATACTTCCCAGTCACATCTGGAAGAGCCCGTGTGGTGTAGACAGGCCTCCTCTTGGCGACCCCCCGGATATGCGTCAACAGCATGCATCCCAGGTGTACAAATGTGGCCCAGGATCATGCACATTTCCTAGGTAAGATTTCATTTGAATTATCTGATGTCGATTCCGGTCCGTGGATGGTGGTGGAGAAGCTTCGTAGTTGGGAAATGCCAAATGTAATCTGAGCTGTAGGCTGCTCCGAGGAAAGTTGTTTAAAGTTACACTGAGTTTCCAAAAACATCCCTTGATTTTCAGCTCCCCAGGTGAGGCAATTTGGAGCTGAAACTGCAGCCTGGCCGGCTAACTGCCCGCTTTCAAGAAAAACACGGAGATGATTTGGCAAGTCGGATCCGTATAGATTCATGATCCTGTATGTGTGTATTTGTTTTAATTAGAGAACACAAACCAGTTGAGCATTCATGAATGACGATAACCGGTCATTGATCCTGAATTCAATCAGAGCTGCGAGTTGAACGACGTCGAGGACCAAGAACCCAGACTTTGATCTTGCTGTTAATAGTGCCGCACCGCAACCAACGCTACCAGGAACTATCAGTCAGTGATATTGACGACTGAATATTTGGGGGATCTCATCATATCAAAGAGACATGCTTGCGTGAAACCGCCTTGTCAACAATGTTGACTATCCCAGCACAATCCTGAGGAAGATTCATGAATATCATTGCAGGTACTCGTGTCTATCTAATCCACAGTTAGCAAAGACGTGATCCATTGAGTACTTCAACTGTCAGCTAGAAGAATGACCGTGGGTTGGCACAAAAAAATTTGTGAGTCCTGAGGAGGACGACCATCTGAAAGAAACAATTCGTGAACATCATCTGAACTCCAGGATCAATTTGATTAATTGAAGATGGTACCTGCAAGTTGTGCAGTACGCAAATTCTCTTCATGGTACAATATGTACAATGGGAAACTCTGTTTTCTAAATTTGGAGTTTCTAAGACTACAATTGTTTTGGATGGATCGACTCTACAGTGAAGTTCTGTATACTGAAAGTAAGGGCCCTCTCTCTTTGAGAGAAATCCCAAGAATTGAGAAACGCAGATTCTATGAATGGCTGCAGCTCGCAGGCAAAGGTCTAGTTTAGTAGCGAGTCAAGTCGCTCCATCAAGTTACACCCATTCACTGAATTCGTGCAAGAAAAACAGTCTCCTTCAGATCGGTGGGGTGGCAGCTTACAATGGCCGAGTTCGGGCACTAGCAACTAGTAATCTAGCCGGTGGAATGCGACTTGGTCTTTGCGGGCACGCTGCCGTCATTCCCAGCGAGAACCTTGTACTTGTCCCTGCGAGTGAAGTTTGTGCACTGGAAACTCAGTGTCCCTGCAATAACCCTTTGGATGTAGTTGGCTACCTCCACCGATGTTTTTCCACCCGCACATGTAAGCTCCATAGGCAGTTGGTTCAAAAATGTAACCTCGTAGACAGGTCTTGGGTTCATGAAGAAGAAGAAAGGATCCATGCCCTTCCACCCTGTGGCGGTCGTGCCGTGGAACATGGACATTCTGTTGAACATCGCCACGGGGGCGATCTTGTCCGTCAGCTCCGCAAAAAGCGCTGAGAATCGTAGGAGAAATGGCTCCCGGCATGTTGTTCCCTCTGGGCAGATGGCTAAGTCTCCTTCTTCCAAAAGCTTGCTGATGTTGGCAGCATCTTGCTCTCTGTTGCGAGTCAAAGCAACCGTCTTGATTGGGGAAAGGGCCTCCGAGACACGTGAAATGGAGTATGTGACTGCTGTGATAGGTCGCCCGAGGGCTACCGACAGGAAGATGGGGTCCAACAAGGTCCGATGGGAGCAGATAAACAGGACTCCCTGCTTTCCATCCTTCACTGCAGGTGGGGGTGTTCCCGTGACCTTTACACGCACCCCGAGGGCAACGTAAGCGTAGTATGTCAAGGACATGGGGAGCAAGGACCCTGCAGCAATCCGAAGCACGGCAAGAAGGAAACCGATAGGCATCCAGACGAGGGTGAGAAGAGCGTTGAGTGGAGTAGGGCGTTGCACAAGCCGCCCGTCGTGGAACACGATCGGCTTCGGCAGCTCCTCCTTTTGCACAGCTTGTACCTTGTTGGCGGGCACCACGTAGCCTTCCTTGCACAGAGCCATGAAGGGGTGGTCAGTCTTGCGGTCGCCCAGGCCAACGTCCGGTGCATCGTCCCCGAAAGCTGCCTTCAAAGCAATTTCTTTCTTCACACCCACAAGGACACCGGGGGCTTTGAGGAAACCTGTTGCGCGCCCGTTCCTGGTCACCTCGATCTCGGACCCAAGCACCGCATCGGCACCCAGATACTCCTTTGCAAAGGTCTCCACCATTATGCGGGGATTGGCAGTCAGAACATAGCGCTTCCCAAAGGAGGAAAACACACGCCATGTCTCTGGGTGCAGATCCTCGCAGTAGAACTTTGGCAGAACCGCGCGCGCTACAGTCTCAATTTGAGTCACTTTGAGACCAGCAAAGGTGACAAAGACTAACACCTGGATCCCTGCTGCTTCTGAGACGAAGTGATAAAGGAACCAAGCAATGGGGGCGAAGAGGAGGAGGAGGAGGGAACGGAGAAAGCCGCCGGCCTCGAATGCCACCAGCATGAAGTAGGGAAATGAGCTCCGCCCTCTGACCAGGGTGCCATCCAAATCGGATATCACGGTCTGTTTCTCTCGTCCATCGGAGCTGCATTTCTCAATGTAATCGAAAGGCTCCGGCCCAGATATCTTCGCCTTCGGACCCATGGTATTATGGTGTTGAGGAAGACCCGATCTGTGTGGGTAGTGCAGAGGCCGATGACGGAGTGTAGCTCAGTGTATTTGTCAGACACGTCGGAGAGAGAGAGAGAGAGATGAGGGTGGTGGTAGCGGGGAAGAGCGGGTGGGGAGGAAGGGAGGCGATGAGAGAGAGTGATGGTGTGAGGGAGTGAGCGCAGTGTGCGGGGTAATATACTGGGACACTGGTCAGTCAACCCTCGTTGACAAGGACCTGTGCTCTGGCCTGGCGCGTCCAACTTAGGTCTTATTATTACCTCGTCCGCCACCCTCTGCTTCTCCGGGTCCTCAAAGCTAAGGACAGCGGGTGATTGTGGGTAAAAGATCCCGACTGCCACAGTGCGCTTCCTGCAAGTTTCCCAGCAACTTAAGTATTCCTGCTCTTGTTGGAAACAAAGTAGATAACACAGAAATGATATAATATCCCAGCGAATGACACGGTAGGGGAGCAGACAACTTCCCGTGTTTGTACGCAGAGTAAACGCGGTTGATTCGCTTGGTCGCAGTCAACTGCGGGGCCCACTTACAGACCGCGGACACGTTGTGGGCCCTAAAAAGGCGCCTAGCTATTTTCTATGTGGAAACCTTCTCAGACGGGAAGTTTTCATCCTGATACGAGAGGCACCTTAAGAAAATTGGAACTCGATGATTTTTGGTTTTTTTTCCCCTTAAAACCCAACTCACCATGCCATTAATGGCGCTTGTATGAACTAGTAATGTCGGTATCTTCAAATATTACCGATAGGATCAGCCCTTCAGTTTTTTTTCGATTTCTGTTGACAGTCGATAGGTGGGCCAAGAACTAATTTAGAATGAACAAATCAACATTGTTTGGAATAGCTCAGAGACTCAGACCATTGATTATCATGCAAGACACTAAATATCGCATGTTGAGATTTGAGTTGCATGTTCAGTTTATAAATTAGCTCAAGGAGCAAATCTGTTGATATATATGTAGTGAATTGTTTGTTGTCGGCTGTGTATTGCTCCATAGATTTATACATGCTATGAATGTTGTATATGAAGATGTCATTCAGTGGCATTTGCAGGTGATTATTACTATTTCAAACTGGTGGCTACAATAGAGAGAAGACTCCGGCCAAAGCCGACTTAACTAAGAGCTATTTCACCTTGCCCCTTTTGGGGGGGGGGGGGGTGCTTCCGCGTGAGCGTGAGAGCGCGTGAGCCTAGGCGGGCTCATGCCATGTCATCAGTTATTGCCACGTTGGCTGACGGGTCTGACGCCACATCAGCCGACTTCGTCAGGCACGTCATGCCACGTAATTTTCATAGGCATGGCCCTATAACCGCGGACCGAACAGGCAAATGGGGGCCTATAGCCGTGGATTGCGCATTTGGCAGACAGGGAACCATGTGTGGGCGATGAGGCGAGGTGCAGAAGAGAGTTTAGGGTTTGTTGGTGAATGTTGCAGAATGATAATGTTTGTAGAGACTGAAATGGTTGTGGATGTATTAATGTCCAGGTCATTAGTCTACAATGGTCCTCAGATGATTTAATGCCATGCTAATGTGGTATTTTACGTTGTTGTCATCAGTGTAGAATGGTTGTGGATGAGTTAATGAGGATGAAGCAGAGCCAATGTGGATGGGACACTGCTAGTATGGATGAATGAGGATGAATAGTTGTGGACAAATATGGATGAAATATCGTGAATGGATGATAGAGTGGATGAATGTTGAGCGAGGATGTCATTCTAACATTTATGAAAACCAAGCACAACGATCAATGTCGTTTGCACAAACATTAGAAATTGTGCCTAAAATCCGTCCTGAAGCACTTGATAAGATTTAGTGAATGTCTGGCATTTGGGGAAAGGTAGACAGATGACAACAATGTAGAATAAGACAACAGAACAGATGTGAGAGTGATCTTTCATTCTGCGACTTTGTCCGAGTGCTTACTGCAACATTCTGGTGTGCAGCACGCTCCTCTTTAGTTATCCTCTTCAGTGTCGACACATTGCGAGCCATTTCAGCACTATACTTCCTGCAACGCACCACCTGACCACGGTAAACATGGTGTGGACTCCAATGCGTATTGCGGTCCCTGCCAGTGAGGTAGAAATGTGCACCTGTATGTTACGAGAGTACTGCAATTTTCATGGTTTTTCATCAGGACCATTATACAACAACATTCAAAATGAATTTGGCTCTCGTTTGTGCATGAGGAGGAATTCCGGGTCTTACAACATTGTGTAACAGAAATTGACAAAACATCTGCATTGTCTTCTTGTTTGACGCATAACCAATATTATGCATGAGGATGTTGTCCTTGAACTTGCGCTAAAACCGAGAGTCCACCAATCATCCCCTAGGTGCCTTGTCTTCTTGTTTGACCCATAACCAATGTTATGCATGAGGATCCCGCCTTTGAACTTGCGCTGAAACCGAGAGCCCATACACCATCCACTAGGTGCACTGTCTTCTTGTTTGAACCATAACCAATGTTACGCATCAGGATGTTGCCCTTGAACTTGCGTTGAACCCGAGAGTCCACAAATCATCCCCTAGGTGCCTTGTCTTCTTGTTTGATCCATAACCAATGTTAGGCATCAGGAGGCTGCCTTAGAACTTGCGTTTGACCCGAGAATCAATACATACATCATCCCCTAGGTGCCTTGTCTTCTTGTTTGACCCATGACCAACCATTTGCTGTACATTACAATCAAAGCCTACAAGCCAGGATATAACTATCTACTGTATGAAGTGCATAGAAGCCACTGTTGTAAATGCATACACGGCAAGAAAATGAGAAACCATCTTTTAACGACATTACAACGAACATGCACAAATTTTATTACAAAGTTGTGGAGGGACACAAAATGTCTAAAACTGTGAACATCACGAGACCCCCCAAAATGATGAAATTTGCATTTCAGTCACTAGAACTATCCCCTGAAACTTGTGCAGTATCATCGACGTAAACCCGAGCTCTGAGGTGCTTGTTGTGCTTTCGAGCACATGGGGGAGATAACATGAAACTCTGTTGACGAGCAATGGCCTCCGCGTAGTCGGGTAGGATGTATGAACGTGGAGGGCTGCACCACAAGTCACTGTGAATAAAAGAGACGTCGACCAAAGGAATAGCTTTCAATACCCTGCCACCCAAAGAACCACAATTGCATTAGCCACCATTAATGGGAAAGGGGGGGCCGTTTCCGCGGGAGAAATCGGATGCTTACAGAAAAACAACTTACTCGCATGCGAAATCGTCGTCCAAGACTTTGTCGTCCCATTCGTTGATTTCCACATGCACTATACCCTCCTGTTGTTGGGCGGCAGGTGCCGGCGCTGGCGCTTCCAAGTTATGGAGGAGGTCATTGAAAATGTCCGCATCCCCTTCCATACCAAACAAATGCCTCCCCACTGCCTTGCAAGCATGGTACGAAGCTCCTGCAAGACATAATACTCTTAGGACACATATAAACAAATTTTGCACCAAGAAGAAAACACCACAGCAGGTTCGGGGTGAAACCTGTGCCAAGAGTGAGGTCCACGATACGCGCCCCCGGATGGGAACAAGTCTCCACAATTGTTTGAATAAATGTTGGGCTCTTCTCCTTGGCCCCTCTCCATGGTGTGGAGTTGGACTTTCGCAAGCATACATTGGAATCCACGTAATTGTAGTGCATGTCGTCCACCACTGGATCAAACTTATCGTTGATGAAACAACCTCCCCCATGAAGCCTGAACTCCTTCACTGCTGTGGGAGTTGAAGCAGGGTGCACTCTGACGAGGCAGACGGCCTCAAAAAGGTGGGTCTACACACAAGACAACATGAGGCACATATTAGTGAATCCAAAAAAAATCATCTGAAAAGAACAGTGCTTGAAACTTCCGAAAATGAGTGCGTTGACGCACTCATTTCTGCAGGGGTGAAATGGAACTTCAAATGAAGCAGGTAAGAGAAAGTCGATTACCATTTGTCCGGGACAGTCACCCTTTGTCAAGTACAGGCTGTTCACACCATTCCACATTTTGATGATTTTCATCCCCGAGGCCTTGAGGTAGCTTGCAAGCTCCTGGCGACATTTCGTATTGACCGACTGGATCATTACAAGAACCCCTGCATCCGATAAAAAAAATTGCAAAATGAAAAGACCCACCGCCAGTACCTCTCATCAAATGCATTCCATGTTGGGCAAGTGCCTGTGGGTAGAATGTCCGGAACTGGCAGCCCATCCGGAATGTCCACAATCACCATGTCGGCACAACATGGTTTCAGGGAACCATTGACCCAACACTGCCCTTTCGAAACCTGAAAACAGACAGACGACAAAAATTAAATAACTATCCAAAAGGGAAAACAGTAAATGAGACAAACAGTGGGAATTGGCTTACAGAGTCAAGGAATGCACACAGCTTGCCCCAAGTTCGAGAGGGTTCTCCAGCGTAACCAGATTTTCTGCTTTCCATCATGGCAAGGAATGAATCATTGACAATCTCGCATTTACATTCTCGCTGGATTCTGGATGGGTGCTCCACTGCGTCGTATGGCTCAATCTTCCCCTTACCTTTTTGTTCCTTGTTTCCAATTGGGGTCTGCGCTACCTCACCCCCCGCAATCTCCCCTTGGGTGGCTTTCTCCTTCCCTTTGTCATTTGTACCCTTTCTCTTTCCCTTCCCTCTCGCAAGAGTTTTGTTAGCTACGGGTTCCTTCTCAGCGAGGTTTCGCAGATTCCTCTCATGCAATTCCTTGTCAGTAAGAGGGGCCAAAGACTCCGCATTGTCGTTCTGGTTCCGTGTCTGCAACTCATACCAGGGGCAATCTGATTTCGGAATGTCTAGATACCAGCAGCAGTCTTTCAGATGATATCTCCCGTAGTCTCTGAGGATGGCTGCAGTGTACATGGTCTGACTGTTAGAGGGGTCAGACCACAAGTCGATGAAGGCAGGGTACTTACCGAGGTTTTTTCCCAGAATGAGCACGTTCTTGATATACCTACAAAACAAAAGAGGTACACTTTTAGACATTGAAGGAAAAAAAGCATATACTGCAGCCCTCCCAAAATGTGTGCGTCGACGCACACAGTTTGGGGTGCACAAATACTTGAGCATTAGGCAACCAAAATACACTCACTAGTACCAATGCAAGAACAGGAGAAAACAAAGGGTTCCATATGCAGAAAGATATCCCTTTCTCGGCAGACAGATATTCCATTCAGAACTGCCAACGAAACAATGAAATCCATGATGGAGGAGAGAACACATCTGAGTTTGTGGCCCTCCAAAACTGCGTGCGTTGGCGCACGCAGTTTTGCATGGCCAAAAACTGTCTGTCTACTGATTGCCAAAGATAGTTTTCAAACATAAAACAAAAACTAACGAACCTGTATAGGACCCTCTTCATGGCTCCCTCCGCCCCGTACTGCTGGTCAAAGTCATTTGTGTGGGAGATTCCTCCATCTCGGGAAAACTCTCTGAAGAAGCAGTGGCCTTCCACTGCCTCAAGTAATCCTCCAGAGTGTCCTCGGGCACGGGTAATTTTGTAGTCATAAAGCTGTTTCTCCAGCACCTGGTTTGCACGAGCTTTAATCTGCAGGTATTCATATGCATGTGTTAGAGTCCATTCATGGGAAGATATTCTCAGAATTTCAAGCAAAGAAAGTCCTTAAAAGTACGTGGCTCCAGTAGGTGGCTTTGTGCAACCATGTATCAAGAACTTGGTCGTTGATGTGCCCGGTGTTCTCATCTCTTTCACCCCTAGGGAAGCAGTATGTATCCTTGACAGTTGGGTCGGAATTCCAAATCTCCAACCATTTCACTTTCTGGTCAACTTCCACAGATGCAGTTGACAACCGGTGAAGCTTTTCCTGTGTCATCTCCGGTTTGGTGTTATTGTTCCAGTGGATCCTCACCTGGTTAAGAAACTCGGGACCAAAATCAGGGTCAGCTATTCTCAGCTATTTCACGAAAGCGCTCATGAGCTTCTTCCGTATCTCATTCATCGTAAATTTCATGGCTTCTGCCACTCCCTTGGACGTCCTCATACCCTCCGGGTTTTTCAAATAGTACTCCGCTTTTCCTCTCTCTCCAGCTTCAACTATTTCTTGCTGCAAAACGTAATCCGGAATGAGATCACTTGTTACTGACAATCACAACAGACAATGGAAGGCCGGAGCGATGGAATACTTACAGTGTACATGTACTCCATGAATGTTTCCCTCGTTAGCTTGTACCGGGTATCTGACGTTTTCGATGTCAAACATTTCTTGAATGACTCCGCACTCAGGATGCTCTTGAATGAATTGAGGGGCATCTGGCCGATATTCTGGATCCTGAATAGTGTGTGAAGAAGGTTCGTTGTCACATGGGCGGTTTCAGTTCCCCTGTCACATACAATGGTGTGTCGTCAGTGAGTGCTAAAAGCGAATAGACAGTCAAGGAAAAAATGCGGACAATAACAAGTGAAGAAGACACTTACTTGTTAACGTCATGCATTGCCGTCAACAGTGCAGTGATGTTTCCCTTGGGATCCAGCACCATTGAGGCCACAGAATAGTGCCACTCCTCCTCGGTGCTATGATATCTCTCGATCATGTTCCTACAGGCAAGCAATCGGTGGTTGCCATCCCAGACATGAAACATCTTGCCAGAGAAAGGTTGGGTGACGAGCCTCTTGCAAATGATAGATTCAAACTCCTCATTTATCTGTCGCCAGATAGGATCCCAGCCTCCAACAATGGACTCGTCCACCAACACCTCTCTGCCAGCGGAGTCCGCCAAGAAGATGGCAAGTAAGAGAATCACCTGAGGTCCTTTGGCCGACGAACTCCCAGATGCCTTTGATGTGGCAACAACGGCGGTCGTCCTCCCAGTTTGGGCAGCCTTCTTAACCTTTGGCATCCCCTCCTCCTCCACGACGTTCTTCCCCTTCGGCGTGGATTCCTTTGCAAGAGCGTCTGCCTCGTCTGTGTCCATAGCGTCTGTGTCGTTCTCTGACACAGTTTCGTCCGCAACTTCATCAGGAGCTGGCAGCTGGTCCTCCCCCGCCATGTGTTTGGTTTCCAGGGCTGCGCTCTCCTCTGCGATCTCCTTCAGTGTCATGTTCAGCTTTCGGCCTTTCATTCTCTCTCTTGCCTTCTTCCTCTCTCGCGCTGAAGTAAAAAAGAATGATTGTCTTCTAGGCCTTCCACTCTCTCGTGCGGAATTCTGTCTCATGCTACTCTCCAGCTTGAAAAACTACGATCTACTGGAATGAGAGACGTCGTGCGATGAGTAGCAGCCGGGGCATCGCTCTCGGCGGTTATGCATGTATTCACTGCATACGTGTCCCCCTCCTAACGACACACTCGTCCATTCTGCGGTGGCTGCCGTCTTTCATTATGGAGGTATGGCCTTCGCATGGATTTGATTCGGATGGATGACTAATTTCAGTAGATTTTTTGGATTCTCCCAGATCAACATCTTCCATTCGTTCGACGCCGATTCGTCTTAAATCCTACACTCAATGCATTGTCGGGTTCCACGTGGCTGAACACATTGGGGTGGCATGGGATGTTGGTCTCCGCCGTCATTTCACATGGGTCTGTAAAGGCACATAACTGCTTAACAACTGTTTTATGAACTGTTTTGACAACTGTTTCTGAAAGGCTCTTTAACGGTATGTCAGCTTTTAAAATAGGTCTTGACTGACCCTTCCATAACGGTTTGGGACATACATGACGAGTTGTCCTTTGCCGACCTCGTTAGTAAAGGTGACGGACTTTTAGGTTTCGGTCTGAAATGCAAAGCATGAGAAATGTAATCCCCACTATCGTTTGTAACAAGAATCCGCACATAAGTTGTGGCTTCCGCACTTTTGCGAAGGAATTTCTCTTGCAGCAACATGGCTTCCTCCGAAGCAGAGTTTTACTCTGTGGAGAAACCAGTACCTTTCTCGAAGAAGACCGATGACAATGGTTTTGCAATTGCGGAGGAACATCTCCTAGCAACGCGTTTCGAGTTCCAGTATGGTACTGTGTGGCTGGAAAGAGAGGTTTACGGTGTCGATGGGAAGTTGAAGAAGTATGCTTTCCAGAAACCAGATGAAAACGCACTTATGAGTCAGTGGAGAGTTCCTCCAGGAAGATACAAAGTCTTTGGAGCTCATTGCCGGCAGTCGATTGGTTCGTATGTGACGTCGAAAACTGCTGCTTCTGTTGTTCAAGACAAGAGGAATGTGGTCGTGAAGACGGAGCCCACAACTTCTAGACAAATTGTTGAGCTCTCCGAGTCCTCAAAGGAGGACGTCCCGAAAATTCCTTTTGTGGCTCCTTCTCCGGTGGTCGTGGTGCCGGAATTGAAGGACTTGTGTAGTGTCATTCCTAAACTGAAGTCAATGGGAGGAATGCCCGGTTTCAAGAGTGAATTGCGGGGGATTGATTAGGACACTGTCCCTGTTGAGCGTGTGCAGTACCTTCCAAAAAAATTTGATGGGGATGTCGTCTTCGAGCTGCCTCCACCTGGGCGGGGTGGACCCATTTGGAGCCTCATGCACGGAATGGACAAGAGACACGATGGACACCTATGGTGCAGAACGAAGACATCCAATATTCAACATGATGACAAGCTCGTGTTCAGGAGAGCGGTGTGCAATGGGCACCTGAGGTGCGAGAATTTGAGTTGCAGACATTTCCTGCGGTCAGAGGTTCAGAACCAGAGCGAGTGGGAGGGTGTCGCCGAGAATCCTTTCAAGCCCGGTGAAGCACCTCCAAGCTCCAACACTTTCGTTTGCAAGTTCTGCAAACGAGCGCCTTCCTGTGTGGCAGTGTGTGGAGCAAGAATGTACTATGTGGTGCACCATTTTCCAACCTTGACTAGAGCCGGTGTGCATTTCGGGTTCCACAACCATCCAGTGTCGAAGGGGGATTACAGGGAAAGCGTTGAAACAGTATCCAGGTTGATAAGACAAGAGTATGAGAGCAATCCAACAGCCACCACCTCCACAATTGTTCTTGGAGCAAACAAGACTTCCTGGAAACCCATATTCTTAGTGAAGGAGATTCTGTGGGCAGGAAACTCGACGGGTCAGCCTTGGACAATGTTATGGATCACTTCTCTACCTTGAGCTCGCCGAACATTAAAACCAGGTGAATGCATTGAGGATGGGCTCTACTAACAGAGGGTACGTTGATAACATTTTTGAGTTGAAGCGACGGAGCAGGTATGACTACATTCAAGAGAGTGTGTTCCCAGGTCAAAGGTCGAACAAAGTGTACGTTTTCAAAATGTTCACAGCCGGGGAGGGCAGCGGAGTCAGTCTTGTGAAGCGCATGCAGAAGGGTGGCGATCTTCAGAACTGTTTCCTTATGTTTGATCACGTCAAACGAGTGAAAGACTGGACTACAATGGCGTGTCATGTTTACGATCCTTTCTACCAGCGAGTGATGACAATTGCAGTGTGTGACATGCAATCAGAGGATGCGGATTCACAACAGCTAATGTGGAGAAGTCTCATTCGCATTATGGACTCCCAAGGTGTCCCATGTCCAAATTTCGCCGGATTTATGGCAGACAGTGCTCAGCGAATTTCAATGCTATTCGCATTGTGTTTGGATTAGGAGATCCAAAGGTGCCAATGCCAAGAAGAGAGCGAACATATCTTTTCCATTGGACCAGTCCCTTGAGAAACATACAAAGGCAGACATCAAACCAAAAATGCAACCTGTTCATCTTAGGCTATGCAAACAGTACAAAGATGCCAAAAGCATGGCAGAGGCGAATACATTGTTCCAGACAATTCGTGCCTAGTGGTTCTCATCTAGGTGCATCAGAAGACAATATGAGAGCGCTAGAAGACTGACTAGCATTTTGGCACTTCCGGTACAGACAATGGGGAGTATGCATGACAACGGTGCGTGCATTTGAAAACTTGAAAATTTCATTGAGTTTGTATCCATTTCCAATCATGTCTGTTGTGGTGAGGTGTGCATGTCCTCTTTCTGATACATGTTTTTCCATTTTGCAGCACTTCTCAATTGAGAAGATGGCGGACATGCCCTCTTGCAATCTGGCGGAGACGGTGCACAATGTATGGTTGCAACAATCTGGAAAGCGGGGCCGGGATTTGTATGTGGCGACGGCAGATGATCTGATTCGAGCTCTACTGCAACAGACGAGATATCGGGAGTTCTTGCGGGGTGGCGTTGGTGGCAAGGGTCCAGACAAGTCCGAGTTGATGTTGCGAGTAGCAAGAAGATCAGGGGATCCGAACAAGATTGCCAAGGCTATCAGCATGTGTGCGGAAAGAACTCCACTGGTGTCCAGAGTTCCCCATCTGGAGGGTGAGGAGAGATTCGGGTCTTGTAAATGGAAATTGAACACCTTTCCTGGGTCGGATGCGGACTCCCACAAGCCGGACAGGGACAACTTCTCCATGCCGCGTGTTCCATTTCATCAGAGGTTCGTTTCCGGCATATCCTGTGCGAACGATCCTTTGTCACAAAGCCAAAGGCAGCCATCTCCCACAGTGAGTGCAATGGGGCAGGAGGCGAACGTGCTCCCCCCTGTGGTGGAGTCCATGTGCCCCGACGAAGTCTGGCACATAGAACGCACCACTGCTGGGTCTCGAGTGAAGTGCACGGCAATCAAAGCAACCAATCGTGAGAAATGCAAGTCCTCCATATCCAGAGGCAAGGTCCGAACTCCGGCTTTGACCTTCACTGGTTTGTTCATGCCTTACGGGCAAGCCGAGGCGAAGAACCACAAATTCTGGTTCTGCCCTGACGACTGTGGTAGGTGCGTGCGTGGGACTGTACGACCATCGGTTATCATGAAGCCTCCTCCACCAAGCGTTTGGCCTGTGAAAGTGGGGACACATCTCACAACTCACGAGATTGCCATGCTGGAGGAGGCAGGCTTCTCCCTTCAGCGAGCCCCCTCTGTACATGCAGGTGCTTCTACTTCAGCAAGTTCTGGAGTGCCACCACCGAACGCTGATGCATGGCCAACAAAACGAAATGGGAAGCTGGTTCGTCGTTTCCCTCCGACTGCCGAGCATTTCGGCAAGGTGGAATCCGCTCGAATGCTTCAAGGTCGTGTTACAGGCACTACGGAAGTTCCACATCCCGGGTATGGACGAATCTACACTATGATGACCTCCACATCCGCTATGCACGACCGGTTGTACGACATCACAGTTTCAAATTTCCCCAACTGCACATGTCCTGATTTTGTTGGCATGCTTACAACAAGTTTGGGAAAGACAGACAAATTTATACCCTGCAAACATCTGTATTTTATCTTCTTGAACAGAATGGTTTGTGATCCCAGACGCGACATCTTCATTCACCAGGCCACCATGAGTTTCAACGAGGTGAACACACTTATGCAGCGGGATAGGAGCACATAGCATCCTCTTCACTTTGGTCATCTACAAATTCCATTACTGGATTTTACAAGAGTTGAAACTTGAACTTGATGTCCCTTCATATATTTGATGCCAATGCAGCCTCCAATTATGTTGTGCAATGTGTGCCATTTCTTTCTTGTGTGTAGTCGTTCGAATAAAAATGGAATGGATGCAAATGCTTTCACAAGTCGTTCCTGTATTTTAATTTCTGGTGTTTTGCATGAATGTATGTCACGGCTATAGGCCCCTCGGCTATAGGTGCTACATGTTTCTGATGATATGGCATCTGCCAAGTTGTCCAGATGCCACGTTATTCTGACGACTGCCACGTCAGTCGGATATTGACACGTCAGCCTCACGCTCACGCCACGTCAGCGCGACCCCACGCTCACGTCACATCAGCTGGTGTGAGCCTGCGCTCACGCCACATCACCTCCGCGTGAGCGTACGCTCTCACGCTCACGCGGAAGTCACGTCCCTTTCGGGGGTGGGCTCTATGTGGCTACAGTTCTATTGTGTTCTATTGTAGCACAAGCTATTATAGATTGTAAAAAGAAGTTCTTCGATGTCATAGGGCCCACCCCCGAAAAGAGGGAAATAGCGGCGAGGCAAAGTGGCTCTTAGTTACGCCGGCTTTGGTCGGAGTCTTTTCTCTCTCTATTTCATTGATATCTTTATGGGTTTACCTGGGTTTGTCAATGATTGTCGGGTGTGGGAACAGTGCATCTCTATTGAAGTTTGAAGATAGATTCCAGATTTTCGTGGAATGACATCTTATGGTCGAAGAACGGATTAGAGTCAAACACAAGGTATGGTGGACTGTGAGTATGCTAGCTGGTCTGGCTTTAAGGCGGGCCTTGTACATGGCGTCGGCCTAATAATGTTGCAAAGCATGGTTTTCTTAACTCAATATTAATCACTTTGCAATAGAAAAGGTACTGGCTGGCCTTGTACATGGCGCCGGCCTAATAATGTTGCAAACCATGGTCCTTTTAACTTGAGTATATTATTCACTTTGCAATAGAAAATGAATCAACATTAGCTGGGCCAATCAATGCACATATTTATGAAGTTTAAGGGACAGTCAATGTCAAATTTCCCTTCAGTCACAAACTGGTTCATAAAAGCCAAACTGTCATATGTAAACAAGGAAACTGTCTTTCCATCTCCAAGAATTTACTAGGCCATCATGGGATGTCTTCATTTTGAAATCAACAGGCTAAAACCAGCAATCACAAGTAGACAAGTTGTGGTACACTTTTAACAGTAAGATGTTTAATAGAATACAACGCTGACAATTGGCAAGAACATAGGCCCATTTGAGTACCTGAACGTCCGGAAACTTGAACAACAAGTGCAGATCTGTTGGGGGCAAGACCACAACCCCTTAAGAATATTCAGAGCTCAGGAGGCCACCATAACTTGATCACACTAGTTTTTAGGAATGTTTCAAGCCATAGCACACCACAACTAGAGCAATTGGCAATGAGATAGGCCTATCTGAGTACGTGAACGCCCGGATACTTCAACAACAAGTGCAGATCTGTTGGGGGCCAGACCACAACCCCTTAAGAAAATTCAGAGCTCAAGAAGCCACCATACCTTGATCACACTAGTTGTTAGAAATGTTTCAAGCCATAGCACATCACAACTGGAGAAATTGCCAATGAGATAGGCCCATCTGAGTACCCGAATGTCCAGAAACTTGAACAACAAATTTGTTGGCGGCCAAACCACAACCCCTTAATGAGATTCAGAGCTCTAGAGGCCACCATACCTTGATCACACTAGTTGTTAGAAATGTTTCAAGCCATAGCCCACCACAATTGGAGCAATTGGCAAGAAGAGAGGCCCATCTGAGTACCTGAACGTCCGGATACTTGAATAACAAGTGCAGATCTGTTGGGGGCCAGACCACAACCCCTTAAGAAAATTCAGAGCTCAGAAGGCCACCATACCTTGATCACACTAGTTGTTAGAAATGTTTCAAGCCATAGCACACCACAACTGGAGCAATTGCCAAAGAGATAGGCCCATCTGAGTACCTGAACGTCTAGAAACTTGAATAACAACTGCAGATTTGTTGGGGGCCAGACCACAACCCCTTAATAAGATTCAGAGCTCTAGAGCCCACCATACCTTGATCACACTAGTTATTAGAAATGTTTCAAGCCATAGCACGCCACAATTGGAGCAATTGACAAGAAGAGAGGCCCATTTGAGTACTTGAACGTCCGAAAACTTGATCAACAAGTGTAGATCTGTTGGGGGCCAGACCACAACCCCTTAAGAAATTCCAGAGCTCAGGAGGCCACCATATCTTGATCACACTAGTTTTTAGAAATGTTTCAAGCCATAGCACACCACAACTGGAGCAATTGCCAAGGAGATAGGCCTATCTGAGTACCTGAACGTCCGGAAACTTGAACAACAAGTGCAGATTTGTTGGGGGCCAGACCACAACCCCTTGAAAATCTTTATGGCTCTGAAGGCTAGCATATCTTCATCACCCTACTTGCTACAAATCCACCAAGCCATAGCACACCCAAATTGGAAAAATTGGCATGCAGATAGGGCACAACATAAATGAATGTGACTCGGTCTGGCTTCACCCCCTGCTGATGTGCATTTGCTCACAGGTCTCCAAAGCCTCCATCCCCCATATCCATGATGTGCATGTCCTGCAATCATAGCACTCCAGAACACCACATCTTGTTTGCCCATTAAACACTTCATTTGCATCCACAGTGTTCCCACATTTGGCATACATATCAACAAGGGTATTGTTCAGAATGACATCTGGTACTATTCCAGCCTTGACGATGTCACCATGGACCTCTTTTTCCTTCATGAATATATAAATGGCTGAGGCCTAGAATACAACTTCCTGGCAATGGTGCCCATAAAGAGCCAGCAACAGAAGACCCAAGCCTGGAGCGACCTACTGCAACAAAAGCATGAGAAATGAAGAGGGTGGGAGCGAGATTGATGGAGAGTTGGAGAGCGCTTGGGCGTGGACTAAGGAGAAGCAGACAATGTGAAAGAAAGATGGGGTAGAGAGGAGGGTGGAGAGGACGATATTATGAAAAAACTAGGAAGCTGTTGAGCTTCAACCCTCCCCGCATCAATTGCGCGCATGTCTCCAAAGCTGTTAAGCTCAACCCTCCCCGCATCGCTTGAGCGCAAGTGGTCTCCAAATCTTCCATCTCGGACCCTAGCTATGCACGTGCAAATCATCCCACGACATAAACAAAGAAAACGACCAAGTCCAAGACTCATCGTTCAACACACAACCCCGCAACCCTAAATCCATTTTGAATGATTTTGAACTTTTATTGGATAGTACACTTTTTGTTACCCCAGTGGTTTGGTGCTCAAATCCTGCTACGTCATTTTTATATGTGGTACGGTATGTGAATTTCACTTTATTGTAATGAGTACAATGTTAACTTTTATATGACGTGGTAGTAGAAATCGATAAAGGCAGGCCAAAATGAACTAATGAATATGACCAAATTTAAATTATGTAATGTATGTTTGGCCATATCCGGGTCATATGAAACCTGTTTGACGTAGTTTTTAGGGGGATAGCTTCAGGGCTTACAATGCTACCCACCTACACCTCATTTTTGGGCTCTTACAAAAAGTCTATAGATTTTTCCAAAGTATATTAGATTATCTATTTTTAAAAATAAAAAATAAAAGAAAACACCTATGAGCTACAGCTCACAAATCAGGCTTATCTACGAGATGTGACATATAAAAAATTGAATGAAATATAAACAAATGTTGTCAAGCCTTGTAGTGAGTTCAATTATTTGGAAATTTTATATTTTTGGAACTGGCTTAACTTATTTTCATTCTAAAATTCATCGTTGAAGTTTGGACATTGGAGAAAATAAAATTTTTGATGGTCTACGGGCACCCTCTACCTTATCAGATCAGCCCATACCTAGGTCATTAGATGGTGCCACGGCTCTAAGTGGAGAAGAGCTGGCTATGTTGGATACCATATTTCAAGCTAGTTTCGTATGACCAAACATTGTTCCAGTTGAGGAAAGTGCTTCAGAGAATGGATACTGTGATTCAGATTCAGAATAAAGTTGATTGTTTGGAACCATTTGTTCAATAGCATCATCCTACAATGATTTGGACACTTGTATATTTTTTAAAGTCTGCCATAGGTGCACAAACCACTTAAACATTTTCATGTACCACCACAAGAGTGGTACCAGTCACTGAGGTGTCTTTAACCACTCATTATGTACCACTATCCAAATGGTACTAATCACTGAGGTGTCTTTAACCACATAACATTCTAGAACTAACATGAGAGACTGAAGACCTGGCTATGTTGGCTACCTACATTCAAACGGCATTTGTACAACCAACCGCTATTCCAGTTGAGGAAAGTGATTCAGAGGGTGACGAATATGTTTCAGATTCAAAAAGTTTATTGTTGGAACCATTTGTTCAATAGCATCATCCTACAATGGTCTGGACACTTGTCTGTTTTTCAAAGTCTGTCACAGGTGCACAAACCACTTACAGTTTTTCATGTATCACCACAAAAGTGGTACCAATCACTGTTGTGTAGGCAACCACTCATGAGCGACCACTAGTATAGTGGTTCCAATTACTGCAGTGTCTTTCCCACCCCACACTCTACCACTGTCAAAGTGGTACAAATCAATGAGGTGTCTTTAATCACTCAAGATCAACGTGCACTGTCCCCGTCCACGTGGAATATTATATTTATTAATTAGAATATATTTCCAAATCATAAATCATAAATAAAATTTGAATTATTACACGTGGAGTAGCAAGTGGTTTCAACCACTTCCCATCACTGAGGTGTCTATAACCACTCACAATGACCACTGCACCCGCCCACGTGGAATATTATATTTGTTAATTAAAATATATTACCAAATAATAAATAATAATAATAAACACATTATTACACATGGACTACTGAGTGGTTGAAACCACTTCCAACCACTGTCTGTGATGCCACCATGGCATTTCATCAGGATTAACCACTGGCAAGTGCCGACGTTCGTCTGAGCAGCACGCTGCGAGGAAAAGAGACTTGTGCCAAGGTGTGGCACAAAAAGAACGTCGTTGAGGACAGCGTCCTCGTGACTGCCATCGCCAAGATCGACGCGGATGTTGATATTCCCGACGCCAAGAACTTCAAGAATGATGCCACTAACCCCTTCAACTGTGTGGTGCTCGGAGGTGATGTCTTCGTAGGAGCAAAAGAAATCCCTCGTGTTTGTCATGTGCCCGGTACAACCACTATCGACAAACCAAGAGTATGGGTCAACATTGGTTGAGTGCGCCATATAAGCTCGAGGCTGAGGCAGTTGGGCATCTCCTATGGTGGGGTTCGGGAGCAAGCCACCAGCGTCATCACCCTCTGGACATTCACGGGACCAGTGACCCAGCTTCTTACACTTCCAGCAGGGTGTAACCTTCTTCTGCTCAGCAATAAGCCGGCGCCGCTCTTGGCGTTGCTCGTACGTCAACTGTGGCTGGTTGCCATTACTAGCGGTTGTGTTACTGGTGGATCCCTTGCTAAACGAAGCGACATAGGCAGAGGAGACCTTAGACTCTAACTGTGCGGATTCTTGCTCTTCGGCACTGAGCAGTCTGGACTCTTGACGAATGAGACGAATGGTGAGATTACTGAGGGTGGCGTCATCAACGTTGTCCCATGAAGAAAGAAAATTGACATACTCGGGAGGAAGGTTAGCAATAATCTTGGCGATGAGACTATCGTTAGTGACGGTATTGTCGCCCATGTTGACAAGCTGAGACTTAATGATTTTGAGTTTGCCAAGAAAAGATACTATAGTGTCGCCGCTATCCATCTTACACTTGTAGAAACGTTGCTGTACATGGTGCACAGACTCGTGGGTTTGCTGATCATGGAGTAGTTTTAGCTCATCCCAAATAGCCTTTGAGGTGGTGCAGTCCATGAGGACTTCGAGAATACTCTCATCGACTGCTTTACAGAGCAGGGAGGTACATTGATTGTCCTTCTGGATCCAATCGCGCTGGGCTTCGCCAGCATCAGGTTTAGGGACGGTGCCATCAACAATGCCCATCAGATCCTGGCCAAGGAGTATGTCACGGATCTGAAACTTCCACAGATGGAAGTTCATTCCATTATAGAGCTTGACGTTCCACAACTCGGCGGTGGTATCTATAGTGCACTATGACGTATTGGACTATTACTTTGGTAAACGTGTTGTAGACACAACAAAAAATAGGACACGTACTGTGAACACAGTACTTCACGCGTGGGGTATACTGGAAGGAATAAAGGGCCATTTTCTTGAGCTAATGCGCTACAGGATGCGTGTCTGTGGGCCCATAACCTATTGTAGTCTCAAGAAAAGATCAACATACAAAGTGAAAAAGACACAAGCAGGGATTGACACAGGCAAACGCCTACGAGACAAGAGTAAAGATAAGGCCCTGATTCTCTTGATTAAAGTACACGAGCAGTACAGAAAAGCTCAAGCTGACACTGACACAGCTCACACGCTTGATACTACGGTTCTTGGAGCAAAGCAAACAGCACACACGCCAAGCTAGAGAGAGAGAGAGTTAAAAGGGGGGAAAACGGGGAATATACACCCAGACGGCCAGGGAGGGAAAAGCCAGATCATGATGGTCGGCACATGGGTTTAAAAGGGGCCTACGTGGTGATGTACAAAGGTTTGCATTCTATATAGCGGAGCTGGACATTCCAGCTGTACAGTTACCTCTCACGTAATGACTACAACACAATGTACTCAGATTTGGTTGTGCTTCTCGACGTACAAGGTGCTTCTGGCTGAGCCGTGTTACATGGCCGTTGTTGAGGAACAAAACAACTCCACTGTATGACTTCCGATCATCGATATCAGCCGCATAGTCAGAGTCACAGTACGCAGTCAAGACATGTGGATACAGTACACAAAAGGATACGCAAAGCGAGACTCTGTGTATCGCTCGATCTCCCATCTGCGTTCAACTTCAACTTATAGATCTCTTTTCAGCTGATACGTTTCCGACCTGGGGGTAATGGCTGCAATTCTCATGTATCGTTTTCAAGCATAAACTCAATCTCTGCATTCATTGTTTGCTTCCACGTACTGAAGCAATCTCTAACATGCGGATGTGTACGAATGGTGCATGACAAGTGCATGACAAACTGGATACATGTGTTCGTTTGCATAATTTGCGTCTATTTGCAAATGCTCATCACGTGTGTAAGTCCTATGATAACATTCACCAAGTTCATTTGGGTGACATTGACAGCACTATCATGAGACCTGAAGTAGTCCAATTGCTTAAATTACAAACCTTTGATCACTTACTATCCTCAATTACAAGGTTGGAACTTGCGTGTACAGATGGTCGATGGAATCAACAAGATGTTGGCTCCTTTTCTCAGTGGCTTTGGCATGCATTGTCTTATCACGAGCCTGAAAAATAGCTACGTTTAACTCTTATATCTCCCACAGATCGGCCTCATCTGTTAATTGAACTTGGAGTCATGGAGACGGCTTGTGTTGTGATTGGGTTGATGGGGGGTTGCTTGTAGAGTCACTGGGTCAAGATAGGGGTGACCTGGTGGGATATGAAGTACATTGTGCATTGTCACTGGAACCTCTTTTTTGTGCACTGTGGTTGTAGGGAAACATCCAAGTTTTGCCATCATGGCAAATTTTAGGAGCATATTCATCTTCACCATATCTTTGGCTCTTCTCATTCAAGTTTATAGCATCTTCAAGTATGAGCCCTTATATGCGGTATCCACCTATATTGTCAATTTTTTGCTGTCACAACAAATCATCATATTCCTAATTGCTATTAGTGAGAATGGACCAGACAAACATATAAAGGCTCATCTATATATTCCAAGTCTTATTACAAAAAATCCGAATCTCTATAGGTTATTTACCATAAAAAGTTACCACATTTCATTAAAAAAAAAGGCGTCATGGATTTTTTTTTTCGTAAGATTCATAACAATATTAAAAAAAAAATGACTTACCCAAAATGTGCTTTGAGGGATGAAGAATCTAGAATGAAAACATTCAATCAAAAGTATTAAGTTAAACAATATTGACGTCCTATTTTGAGCCTCTAAAATAGCTATGTTCGTAAAGTCATGTATGAAATGAAATTATTTGAAATAACAAAATTACCTTCCTTAACCCCTAAAGGACGACGCGACTCTTTTTGCCACGCTCCAGTTTGATAGTGGATGGAAGTGAACCCTAAAGATAAATTGTGGATGTCAGAGAGGAGCACGTGTGGGAATTTACAGTGCCAATAAATCATAAAGGCTATGCTCCCTAGAATTTTTCAAAGTGCCAAGGGGTCAGAAAATCCAGTGTTAAAGCACCATTGACCTGCCTACGTGGCAGCCAAATGGGCAATCTTCGAAATAACATCTAGGGCTGAAAATTTATCATAATCCCAAATTTTTTGGACAGGGCACATTGAAATGTTACTGGGCACTTACTTACCAGAGGAATTGGAAAACATATATCATCTCATGGGTGTAATTGTGAAAGAAGCCAAAACAAGACAATTTACCACCCCAGATTTCACATACAAAGCAGCCTATCTGAATTTTTGGAATTTTGGTCTGATTTTTGTGGGAGGCAGTGGTTTAGGTGCCATATAATTAGATTATGGAGGGCCTTTGTCTAGGAAAATTCAACTCGATATTGTAATATTATGGTCAAACAATTTGCATGCAATTTTTGAATACACTTACAAATTGGGGCATATTATTTTGTTATAATCTCCCAAATGTAATGGTCAATTTGCCTACATTTTTTACAGGACGTGAACATAGTAGATATGCACATAAGTATAAGGTTCATCCCCCTGGATGATTGGGGGTAAGAAGTTACACCCCCATCCATAAGTGTATATACTCTTTTTTAGTGGGCCCACCAAAAAATAGCTCGTCCTTTAAGGGTTAAACATGTTAGTTTATGTTAGATGAAGGGTGGATAGAAGTTTAACCCTTAAACGCCCAGAAGCCCGGTTTGGGCCTTTGAAATCAGGAAATTTGCAATAACTTCACAGGATCTTAGCCATTTTTTTTGAGTTTTGGATATGTTATGCCCAGCCACCTGGGCTAATCTGAACCGTTGGGCGATTTTCCCTGATCAAGGTTAGGGTTCCGGAATTGCTGCGAGAGTGGCGGGGGGTCAGCTCCCGCCATTTTGCTTCTCTCTCCCAAACACTGTGCTCTGGGTCCCGCGCTTTCTGAGTTCCTCGCGCGAGTTGGAGGGTGCTTGCAGGTGGCCGTTTGGATTCCTTGCAGGTTGCCGTTGCGTTTCCTTGCTCTTGTCTCCTTCTATAACTGAAGCTCCCGCCGTCGCTGCATTAGGAAGCTCTTAGCATTCAAGGCGTTGTTGGCTCATTGCGGCTAGTATGACACCTCTCTTCTATTGCCTGTCATCAAGCTTTGTTTCTTCATGTATATTGTAGATGCGAGCTTCTTCTTGCATTGAAGGCTTTGCTTCATTCCTGTAGGCTTGCAGGCAGAGGAACTTAGGGAGACAAGTTGCCAAGATTCCCTGTTGTCATTGAAGGAGAAAGAAGGCCCGTTACTGGTGACTATATAGGAGAGGAAACATGGGTTCTGCAGACATGCCTCCAGCAGCTCCTGTGCATTTGCTAGAAGAGTCTCTTGTTATTGGCAATTAGGCTCGCGCTTTGGGCGCCTCTCCAGAGCAAGTCGCCCAATTGATTGGGTGTTTGAATGAGGATTATCTTATGTGCTTGAAGAGGCCCAAGCGGGTGAAGTGGCCCGCATTTCCAAAACCAGCCAATTTTCGGTACTATTTCGTCGTCAGGCTGCGGAGATTCTCGGGTGGGTTGATCGTAAAGAGGAAGGTGATCCACATGGCTTTTCTCCTGAGGTAAATGAGTGTTTGAGGCTATCTGTGTGGCCTGATTTTGATGGATCCTCATCTGCCACCAACGATGAGACTGAAGGTAGTAGCAAGGTCCAGAGGTAAGAACGATTATGGGCATGTGAGACTTGATGACATTGCGAGTTCAATTTCTGGTTTTGATTCGGGTCTTGCATATTCTCTGCGTAGTTCTCAAGTTGCTAGAGATGTTGCAGGTCATAGCCAATCTTGGGAAGATCTAGGGGTGCTGGGATCCACTGTAAAGGTTGCAATGAACCATTTGTACCTGCCTAACATGGCTTCTTCTTCCAACGTCCAAGAATTTGGTTATGGTACTGTCGTGGACAAGTCGTGGGACATTGTGAGTGCGTCTGATACATATGTTGTCTCCTTCTTTGCTGGGCTTGGGGTGCATACCGTGCCCTCTCATGTTTGCCTTCCTGTGGACCTTGACGAGCCTATGCCAGTTACAGTAAGTGCCATGCTTGGTTTGGATGATGTTGTTGAGAACACGGTAGGGTCTGAATCTGAGACAGAATGTGACTCGGACTCTGACTATGATCCGGTAGAGGAAGAGAGAGGTAATCCAGATGCTGGTCAGGATCCAGACTTGTGGGATTACTGTGTGGACACTGGAAATGCGGCCCATGAGCTCGGGCTTTATGATTTGGCTGAATCTTGGCGTGAATGGCCACCGAAAGATAAATTCGCAGATGACATGTGGAATTCACAGTGCACAGAGCTGCCTCAGGTAACGTGGAGTGGGGGGGAGACGGATCATAAGGTGCCTTTGGATGATAGTGCTCTCCCTGTAGATTTTTTCAATTTGTTCTGGCCGGCACCTGTGATGCGGAAAATCTGCAGAATGACAAACCTGTATGCCCAGACCTTATATAGAAGGGGGCAAATGAAGGGGGGAGAGTGGTGGTATCCTGTGAGTGTTGTGGAATTGAAGGCGTGGTTGGGAGTTCATATTCTCATGGGAATCAAGAGATTGCCCAACACAAGATGTTACTGGAAATGTAACAATGAGTTCTTCAAGTGTCCTTCCATTATGCGCATCATGAGTCGCAATAGATGGGAAGCAATTTTGAGGTGTTTGCACCTAGTGGACAACCGGTTAGTGGAGGTGGATAAATCAGCCCCTGCTTATGATAAAATCGCAAAGACCCGTTGGTTGTTAGACCAGCAAAATGACTTGTATGCTCGCTACTGGCAACCCGATCAAAACCTGTGTGTGGATGAGATGATGGTGAAGTACAAAGGTAAGTACTCTAACCTGCAGCAGTATATGAGCAAAAAACCAGTGAAATGGGGTATAAAGTGGTGGTGCTTGGCTGGTGCCAAAAGCCGATATGTTCACAAGATGGAGGTGTACCTTGGCCGTGATGATGCAATTGATTTGACACACGGGCAGGGATATTCTGTTGTAACCAGACTGCTGGCTGGTTTTGAGGGGAAATGGCACATAGTGACCATGGATAATTTCTTTACTAGTCCTATTCTTTTCTATGACTTGGCTGTCCAGAATATCTATGCTACTGGTACTGTGAAGACAACTCGGGTGGGATTCCCTTCATGTCTTGATTTTGGAAAGAGAGGAGAGAGAAGCACTATGCAGTACCGCATGCATAGATCTAACAAATTGGTGGCACTGTCTTGGTTTGACAACAAACCAGTCACATTGTTGAGCACTGCTTGCAGCCCTGTGGGGGCAGATTGCTTCATTGAGCGGTGGCACAACGGTGCTCGCCGCATGGTCCCCACTTCCCCCATTGTGAAGCACTATCAAGAACACATGAGGGGGGTTGATGTGCAGGATCAATTGAGGGGCTACTACAATGTGCAAACGCGTGATTACAAGTGGTGGCACTGCTTGTTCTTTCATAGCATTGACACATCGCTGGTGAATTCTTATTTGTTGTATCTGGCTTGGATGAAAGAGAAGGACAGGAAGCCGCGGTCTCATGCGCTCTTCAACATTCAAGTGGCCAATGGGTTGATTGTCGGGTGGGTTGCTCCCATGAGAACTGTCTTGGAAGGGGCTTCTGTTCCAAACCCGGGAGCACTTCACTTCTCCCAAAAAAGTGCTAGGAGAAGGAAGTGTGTCGAGTGTGGTGCCCGACAAAGGTTTTTTTGTGCCTTGTGTGGAGATGTTAGCATCTGTTTGGGGACCTGCTTTGTGAAACGTCACAGCCTGGTTTGAGACAATGTCAGTTGGAATTCATGGCTAGAATTCATGGCAATGTGAGTTCATGGCTGCAAAGAGGTGGTAGATTGCTTTAGTGGTTAGTCCCCTTGCCAAGTGGGGGTGCACACAAGGGGGGGATCCTCCCCCTTGTGTTCATGTGTGAGCTGCCAGTTGGGGCAGCTTAGTGGGTTCAAACCCTACTCACACATTGTTCCTTGGTGTGAGGAGGGTAGGAGTGGGGTGGTGGGATATCTTGCTTTGCAAAGCGCTTGCTGCAGCAAACACTCCAGGGTACAGGTAGCATTGGCATTTTTCCAAAGAACACTAAATCCTCAATTTTGACCCACTCTGCTTTGAACAAATGTCAGCAGCCCATTTTTTGTCCAAATTGCATTTTGTTTTCTGCAATGGATGTGAGATCCCACCAGGATGAATGGGGAGCAGAATCAACTCATTTGGAAATCATCCCGTCACCCATTTCTGCAAATTACTCATTCTAATTTACAATTTTGGTATGTGGGTCCCAAAAAAGGGCCCCAGTCTCAACGGTGGCATTTTCTGGATTTTCATCTGATTTCCCTCAAAATTGGCATGCACCTGCATCAGTTAGGTACGCTTCTGGTGTACGGTCAAAATTTTCAAACTCCAAATTTTTCGAAAATTACACCTGTTTTTAGCACCAGGGGTCAGGTTTTTGGAAAAAGTCAAAAATAAGTACTGGGCGTTTAAGGGTTAATGGACAAAATAATGTCCACCTACGTACGAAATCAACGATTTTTGAAAACGCTTCTAAACTGTCAATAATATAGGGTCTATGTAAACTCAATTGTGTCAATCCAATGGTTGAATGTTTTTTTTTTTTTTTTTTTGGTCAATTTATGTACTCAATACTGGCTCACGATCTGCCTTTCATTGTAGGTTTGTGCAAATTCATGCAATTGTTTGCTAAGATTCAAGAGTGGAGAAGAGCACTCCAAACTCATGACCAATTGCCGCCGTTGCAATCGTCCCAAGTGGAGATAGTTGTTCCAAAGAGATCCATGGATAGATGTGCGCAATTTATGTCGAGCTGTGAGTTGATACATTGTGTAGTAGCTTGAGTGTAATTTACAATTCTAGAAAGCAAACGCGGCGAGGTGGTAGCACTGTATGGGCAAAGAACTCAAACAAAAATACAACAATGGAGTTACCTGCTGGGGAACAAGGATGCGACATATGCAATGTGAACGTGGGTAGGGCTAACTTACGCGGTAAGCTAGCCATGTGGGTAGAGAAAGGTCAATAAAAAAAGGGAGAGAATTTTTTTTTTCTTGTCACGAAAAGGTCTTGGGACAGCACGCCAAATATAAAAGTTTGCGATGTCGGGCTGTGCTGCCAAGGGGATGATAGCTTTGAGGACCCGGAGAAGCAGAGGGTGGCGGACGAGGTAATAATAAGACCTAAGTTGGACGCGCCAGGCCAGAGCACAGGTCCTTGTCAACGAGGGTTGACTGACCAGTGTCCCAGTATATTACCCCGCACACTGCGCTCACTCCCTCACACCATCACTCTCTCTCATCGCCTCCCTTCCTCCCCACCCGCTCTTCCCCGCTACCACCACCCTCATCTCTCTCTCTCTCTCTCCGACGTGTCTGACAAATACACTGAGCTACACTCCGTCATCGGCCTCTGCACTACCCACACAGATCGGGTCTTCCTCAACACCATAATACCATGGGTCCGAAGGCGAAGATATCTGGGCCGGAGCCTTTCGATTACATTGAGAAATGCAGCTCCGATGGACGAGAGAAACAGACCGTGATATCCGATTTGGATGGCACCCTGGTCAGAGGGCGGAGCTCATTTCCCTACTTCATGCTGGTGGCATTCGAGGCCGGCGGCTTTCTCCGTTCCCTCCTCCTCCTCCTCTTCGCCCCCATTGCTTGGTTCCTTTATCACTTCGTCTCAGAAGCAGCAGGGATCCAGGTGTTAGTCTTTGTCACCTTTGCTGGTCTCAAAGTGACTCAAATTGAGACTGTAGCGCGCGCGGTTCTGCCAAAGTTCTACTGCGAGGATCTGCACCCAGAGACATGGCGTGTGTTTTCCTCCTTTGGGAAGCGCTATGTTCTGACTGCCAATCCCCGCATAATGGTGGAGACCTTTGCAAAGGAGTATCTGGGTGCCGATGCGGTGCTTGGGTCCGAGATCGAGGTGACCAGGAACGGGCGCGCAACAGGTTTCCTCAAAGCCCCCGGTGTCCTTGTGGGTGTGAAGAAAGAAATTGCTTTGAAGGCAGCTTTCGGGGACGATGCACCGGACGTTGGCCTGGGCGACCGCAAGACTGACCACCCCTTCATGGCTCTGTGCAAGGAAGGCTACGTGGTGCCCGCCAACAAGGTACAAGCTGTGCAAAAGGAGGAGCTGCCGAAGCCGATCGTGTTCCACGACGGGCGGCTTGTGCAACGCCCTACTCCACTCAACGCTCTTCTCACCCTCGTCTGGATGCCTATCGGTTTCCTTCTTGCCGTGCTTCGGATTGCTGCAGGGTCCTTGCTCCCCATGTCCTTGACATACTACGCTTACGTTGCCCTCGGGGTGCGTGTAAAGGTCACGGGAACACCCCCACCTGCAGTGAAGGATGGAAAGCAGGGAGTCCTGTTTATCTGCTCCCATCGGACCTTGTTGGACCCCATCTTCCTGTCGGTAGCCCTCGGGCGACCTATCACAGCAGTCACATACTCCATTTCACGTGTCTCGGAGGCCCTTTCCCCAATCAAGACGGTTGCTTTGACTCGCAACAGAGAGCAAGATGCTGCCAACATCAGCAAGCTTTTGGAAGAAGGAGACTTAGCCATCTGCCCAGAGGGAACAACATGCCGGGAGCCATTTCTCCTACGATTCTCAGCGCTTTTTGCGGAGCTGACGGACAAGATCGCCCCCGTGGCGATGTTCAACAGAATGTCCATGTTCCACGGCACGACCGCCACAGGGTGGAAGGGCATGGATCCTTTCTTCTTCTTCATGAACCCAAGACCTGTCTACGAGGTTACATTTTTGAACCAACTGCCTATGGAGCTTACATGTGCGGGTGGAAAAACATCGGTGGAGGTAGCCAACTACATCCAAAGGGTTATTGCAGGGACACTGAGTTTCCAGTGCACAAACTTCACTCGCAGGGACAAGTACAAGGTTCTCGCTGGGAATGACGGCAGCGTGCCCGCAAAGACCAAGTCGCATTCCACCGGCAAGATTACTAGTTGCTAGTGCCCGAACTCGGCCATTGTAAGCTGCCACCCCACCGATCTGAAGGAGACTGTTTTTCTTGCACGAATTCAGTGAATGGGTGTAACTTGATGGAGCGACTTGACTCGCTACTAAACTAGACCTTTGCCTGCGAGCTGCAGCCATTCATAGAATCTGCATTTCTCAATTCTTGGGATTTCTCTCAAAGAGAGAGGGCCCTTACTTTCAGTATACAGAACTTCACTGTAGAGTCGATCCATCCAAAACAATTGTAGTCTTAGAAACTCCAAATTTAGAAAACAGAGTTTCCCATTGTACATATTGTACCATGAAGAGAATTTGCGTACTGCACAACTTGCAGGTACCATCTTCAATTAATCAAATTGATCCTGGAGTTCAGATGATGTTCACGAATTGTTTCTTTCAGATGGTCGTCCTCCTCAGGACTCACAAAATTTATTGTGCCAACCCACGGTCATTCTCCTCGCTGACTGGATTACTCAATGGATCACGTCTTTGCTAACTGTACATACATCGAGTAAATAGAGAAGTACCTGCATTGACATTCATTTTCAGCAGTAATTTACACCATGAATCTTGATCAGGATTGTGCTGCTATAGTCAACATTTCAAGAACCCCACCCCAAGTGGCAGACTGTCAAGAAGTTATGCCAGAAACTCATCTAGAGAGCTGGATACGAGCTTCACAAAAATTACCAGACTCCGTCATTTGGTATGTTTCGAGCTGTCAAGTGCAAGTTCCAGACTTCTTCATTTTACGTACATGGTTCTCGCCCGCTGGGAATGATGGTAGCGTGCCCACCAAGTCGCCAGTAGAAAGAGCTGACACTAGTTGGTACTTACACTTCCACTTCCCCATCAAAAGCTAACATGGTGCCCCGCTATTTTCTAACTTACAGAGATTACTATACAGAACGATGCCCATATGTCAAAACTCTAGAGCCTTTGAGCATCATTCTTGTTACACGAACTTTCAAACTCCAAGCTGTTAAACTTACTTTGCTTTCAGTTACTTTTGCTTTCAGCAATAGTTGAACAGTTTGAGGAGATCATCTAAGACTGAGAAACAGAGCATTTGTTAAGAACGATGTATTTATTCATAGCTCACTGCAGTAAACAGTTGCGGTCACTCTGAAGAGAATATCTTGACCTGCCTACAACCCAAAACCCCATGGCCCTAAAGCTGTGAACAAGGCATGTCGATGGTACCTTGCTTAGCTCTCCTAGTTGTACACAGTATTAGATGTGTCTCAAGAACTCGCCTGCAAAAACGAGCTTAAACAGAGCTGCCAATGATGTGAAGAGTTTGGAAGTTCTGCTCCAAAAGTCTCTTCTGCACAGTGCAGATGGACATAGGATGCTGACTTCGGTATTCCAGATATGTCAAACATTCTTTCTAGCACCAAGTCATTTCAATATGCATCACTTACTATCTAGACTAAATGCACTAGTTAAGAATCTTGAGTTTGTGAGATAAACAAAGATGGATCCGGATATGTATAGGCCTGGAAAGTGGGTGGAGTAGAAGCCAGCTGCGTATGGGTTGCATAGTAGAAAGAGTGCTGGTCCTGGATTTTGAGGAAGTAGTTGTTCTGCAGAGAGGCTGTATGGTTTGAAGAAAGTTGAAACATACATATCTACATGTCCTCGAGTTCCGCGTTCTCGAGTCTAGAAGAGAAGTTATGGGGGGCTAATTAGTGGGGGTTGGAGCAATTGCAATCTTGTCAAGAACATTATAGAGCTCTGGGAGGGGCGGCAAGCATCATTCCTCATTTTATGCTTGGCGACACCTGCATCATGTTTAGAGCTCTGATGCATGCATTAGAAATCCAAATACTTTTAACCTCCAATCGCTCTGGCTTGTTGGCTCTAGAGATCTTGTTCTCGAGAGGGCTTCTTTAGCAGCACCAATACCAGCCCTGAAATCAGCACTCGGTGAACTTGCGACTTGGGTGGGCATAGGGGCTGTGCATGAGACTAATGGTGATTTTAGCGTTGACAGCCTGGTAGGTTTTTGCCCGGGCAAACCACTGTTTTCAAGGGTATGCGTAACCAATCCTCAAGAGCAGTGAATTAGTAAGTTTCACAGAGCTGGACAAAGTCTTGGTCTCTCATCCACGTAATGGTATCAACCCCCTTTTGGTGAGATTGACAACAAGCCTGTGGTTGTATTTGCTGCAGATCATACCCACTACAGAGCAGCTGTGATTGAAGCAGGACCAGCTGGACTAGCAGTGGTGGCCACCTTGTTGGACACCGAATGTACACCCATCCTGTGGATTGATCCCCACTTCCAGGCCGGTCGCCTCTCCACGTACAAAGAAGTACCAAGCAATACCAAGGTGAAACTGTTTCAGCAGTTTGTGACAATTTTACCTAGCTTAGTGCAATTTCCTGACAAGGCTCTCTCTCCCTTTCTTGGGAGGGATCCTGACAGCGGGTGCCCTCTCTCTCTTGCAGTTGATGGTGAAGACTCTTATCCATGGCATATGGACAGTGGCTACATGCTGACCCCCTCTCACATTCCAAAACGGGTGGCCCCTTTCGATACAATTGAAATAGTGGGAAGCAGCCAAGTTCAGCTGTGCTGGTGGCGCTCAAGAATCTGCGTGAATGTGAACAACGACCTCAAAAGCTAATCAACTTTTCTGGTCAGCCTCTATTGTACGCAAGCTACATGCCAGACAACTGGATTTTGTTTGATAATACAGGGCTCAAGGGAGTGGCGGCTGACTGGGCCAGGGTGAATTTGGAAACAGAGAAATTGGAAAGGGAGAAGCTTCTAGAACGTGTTTGTGTGAAGGATATGTGTATCAAAGAACAGGAGGAGCTTTGGAAGAAATGTACCAAACTTGTAGGTGCAGTTGGGTATAATCGACACCCCTTACCCAAAATTTCAGTGAACAGCCACCAACTGACTAAAGTTGAGTATGATCCACATAGAGGGAAAATTGCTGATAGTCTTTTCAGATTTGGAACAGCATTTCCTGAGCAACAGTGGATCCCTATGGTAAGGAAGAGTATGCTGACGTGGGATTATGGAAGTTCATGGAGTACTCACTGGTTTGCAAAAGCTCATTCCAAACTTATTCAAAATAGTTTGAATATACTTCTTCTGACTTAAGTGTAAAGTACCCTTGTCCCTGTCTCGTTCAACTTGAATACCCATAAAATAATGAATGTCTCTAAGATCCGTCATATCAAATGTAGCATGTAAACGTTGTTTTGCATGTTTCAATGCTTCCACATCATTGCTGACTAAAATTGAGTCATCTACATATAGTGCAATGAGTACAAACTTGTCCTCTTTGAATTTAATGTACACATTACTATCTGCTGGAGATGCCACAAAACCTTCAAAGATTAAATAACCATTAAACTTCTGGAACCAGGCTCGAGGTGACTGTTTCAAGCCATATAGGATTTTTATCAACTTACAGACCAAGTCTTCTTCTCCTGGAGCAATGAGCCCTTGAGGCCGCTCCATATAAACCTCCTCCTCCAAATCTCCATTTAAGAAGGCGGTTTTCACGTCCATTTGATGGACCTCCAGATTTGATAGTGCGGCAATAGCCAAAATAGTCATGATAGAAGATATCTTTGCAACAGGTGAAAATGTCTCATTATAATCCACTCCTTCTCTTTGAGAAAAGCTCTTGCAACTAGTCTGGCTTTATACCTTTCCACTGATCCATCTGCTTTAAGTTTGAGTTTATAGATCCACTTACATCCAACAGTCTTTCTCCCTTGTGGAAGTTTAGTTAGCTTCCAAGTACCATTCTTTAGTAAGGATGCAAACTCTTTATTCATAGCCTCTTGCCATCTTGACGACTCTCTACAACTGAGAGCTTCCTTAAATGACATTGGCTCTTCATTTTCAACAAGCATTGTTTGTGACAAATCGAGAGATTTCTCTCTCTCATGGACCTGCGAACTTGGATATCAAGTTGAGCCCTAGGTGCTTGTAGTTGAGGTTGAGCCACTTGAACATTTGCTGGAATATTACTTGGCTATGGTGTCTCTATTTCCTCATCAGAGCCAGAGTCACAATCTTCGTCCATGTCCAAACCTAGATCCACATCTGATCCCTTCTCAGGCTCACCACCTCGAAGTGTCTTTGGTTTCCATGCTTCATTGAAAACCACATCAGGACTAACTAACAAGACTTTGTTAGCTAGATCAAACAACCGATAAGATTTACTGGCTTCCGAATAACCCACAAAAATACTTTCTCTTCTCCTTAGTGACCAGTCCAAACTTCTTCTGGTGTCCTTCCTGGCACAGCACTTGTAGGTACCCTGTTTAATACATAGTTGGTCGTTTGCACAACATCTGCCCACCATTTGTTGTCTAACCCACTATGCTTCAACATTGTCCTTGCTGCTTCTACCAATGACCGGTTCTTACGTTCAGCCACCCCGTTCTGCTCTGGGGTGTAATGAGCAGACAATTGATGCTCAATTCCTTCTCTCATGCAAAATTGAGCAAAAACGTTTGACTTGTACTCCCCTCCATTGTCAGAGCGCAATTTCTTGACTCGCTTCTCTGTCTGTGTTTCCACCAGAGACTTATAGATCTTGAACTTGTCTAAAACTTCACTTTTATTCTTCAGAAAATAAACTAGTGTTCTTCTAGACAAATCATCTATGAACGTCATAAAGTATTTTGCTCCTCCAATTGATATTGTTTGCATGGGGCCGCAAACGTCTGAATGTACAAGTCCAACAACTCCACAGCACGACTTCCTCCTCCTTTAGGAAATAAATGCCTATGTTGTTTGCCAAATATGCACTCTTCACAAAAAGAGGTTCCAACTGAGCAATCAATATTGAAATCTTGAACCATGTTCTTAGAATGCATCAGACGTAGAGTTTTAATACTGAGATGGGCCAGCCTACGATGCCAAAGATCAACTCTTCTGTCTTTGACGATTAAGGCACTTTCAGATGCTTTATCGACTAAAGAAGCACACAACTTATACAAGTTACCTTCTCTCACCCCCTTCGCCACCACATCTCCATCTGTTGTCTTCAAAAGACAATAATTAGCATAAAACTCAAGTTGTAATCCAGAGTCAGTAACTTTACTCACTGACAATAAATTCTTGGTCAACCCTGGAACAAATAACACATCATCTATATACTTCTTTCTTTCTTCTTGCATAAAACAAATCTGGCCTTGACCCTGAATTATGTGACTACTGTCGTCTCCCAAGTAAAACTGCCGAACAAGATCCCATTGTTTGTACTTTACAAACAGATCTTTGTTAGAGGTCATATGTTGAGAAGCCCCCGAGTCAATATACCAGTCATCAAGATCCTTTGAGAAAGAAGTAGAAAGAGCTGTAACAAATAATTTCTCACAATCAATACTATCAGCATCCTCCACTGAATGAGCTTGGGTATTTCCATCTCCCTTCTTCATCTGCCCGTCTGTCATTCTCTTCCTACATTGCTTCGCCATGTGATCGACTTTCTTGCAATAAAAGCATTTACCCTTAAATTCTTTTTTCGTAGGTGTAAGAGAATCACTTGACAAACCATTTGATGATCCTTTTGTTGGTGTACTACTAAGACTCATATTGTTATTTTTATTTGCTTATGAGGTTCCTTTCTTTTTATTAAGACCTGATTTCCTTCCAACAAATAAAGCAACACTCTCAGTTGTCCCAACCCCGAAATCTCTTCGCCTCATCTCTTCTTGTAGTAGCATTCCAGTTACCCTTTCTATAGTCAACGCTTGCTGACTACTAAGAGAAATGACTAGGCTATCAAAAGATTCTGGTAGACTACCTAATAAGGTGACTACCTGATCGTCTACAGACACAGGAGACCCTACCCCTGCCAATTGATCAATCAATGATCTAAAGTTACTAACATGCTCTGCTATAGATTCTGATTCAGACATTTTTAAACGGAGCAGTCGTCTTCTTAAATAAAGCTTAGAAGTAACATCTTTTGTTTCAAATACTGTCACTAAATGATCCCACGCTGCCTTAGATGTTGTAGCTTGACTAACGTGCAAAAGCTGAGAGTTTTTTAAGTTTAATAGGATTGATGCAAGTATTTTTCCATCTCTCTTCTCCCACTCTTTCACAACATTTTGATCTGTAGGAGCAGGCTTCGCTTCAGTCCCGTCTACTATGGACCAAAGATCTCTATCTAATAATAGCATTCGGATCTTAAGCTTCCAAATATGGAAATTTTCTCCATAAAACGTATCTATTAAACGGAGTTTTCCCGAGTTCCTGACTACTCCAGCCATGCTTACGAATTGATCTAGTTCTCTCTTAGAAACGACACTGTCTTTCCGCCTTGCTCTCTAAGTGGCTCTAATACTCGGCAGCCCCTTCATTGATGGTAAAAGGGATCTCGGGAGATCGAGGCCTCTTCTTCTTACCTTGTCAAGTCTATGGGATTTTAGGAAGTGTGACAGTACTTTTGACACATTTTTAGGGAAATGATATGATTTTTACATAAAAGCTTTCCTTTACTCTGTAACTCCTTCATTTCTTCTCTCTTGCTGCCTCTATATCTAAACATCTTTGAAAATTTCAAGGCCAAGCCTAAAGCCATGGCCCTTCTGGGGTCTTAACTGCAGGGCAGATCACACACACAGCATACTGATGCTTGTGTGTAGGGCTCTCTAGAGGAAATCTGATTTAAGCCCAAACAAATTGTTAGTGCCCAGCAAACCAGGACTTGATTGGAGCAACGAAAACATTCTTAACATGAGGATTTTGCAGTGGTGCCAGCAGCAATCGAACCTGTACAGATCTGTAGTCCTACTCGGTTCCATGAAATTCAAAGAGACAACAGGTCTTCTGGGAGAAAACATGCAGCTGCATCCTCAATCAGAGGTGATGGGGATATCAAGATTGTCCTGTTTTGAAGAGCTTCCCTAGTCATTCGACTGCAGACAAGATTGTGGCACAGGTGTAGGGAGAATGCCCAATGAGCTGGAGACGGGAGATTCGTTTCCAGGCTCCGATCCAGACGTCTGCTAGCACCAGCCGTGGGACGCCCCATTGTCGATGAGCGCCTATTAATTATGAAAGTAAATTATGACTTGTCAAGCGTTGTCTGTTTCTAACTTCGACTTTCCAGGAATGGGCAGAAATACATCATGTGCGATTTCACTGTATATATTTCCGATGCACAAGCTGCAGTAGAAGAGCATACTTCCCAGTCACATCTGGAAGAGCCCGTGTGGTGTAGACAGGCCTCCTCTTGGCGACCCCCCGGATATGCGTCAACAGCATGCATCCCAGGTGTACAAATGTGGCCCAGGATCATGCACATTTCCTAGGTAAGATTTCATTTGAATTATCTGATGTCGATTCCGGTCCGTGGATGGTGGTGGAGAAGCTTCGTAGTTGGGAAATGCCAAATGTAATCTGAGCTGTAGGCTGCTCCGAGGAAAGTTGTTTAAAGTTACACTGAGTTTCCAAAAACATCCCTTGATTTTCAGCTCCCCAGGTGAGGCAATTTGGAGCTGAAACTGCAGCCTGGCCGGCTAACTGCCCGCTTTCAAGAAAAACACGGAGATGATTTGGCAAGTCGGATCCGTATAGATTCATGATCCTGTATGTGTGTATTTGTTTTAATTAGAGAACACAAACCAGTTGAGCATTCATGAATGACGATAACCGGTCATTGATCCTGAATTCAATCAGAGCTGCGAGTTGAACGACGTCGAGGACCAAGAACCCAGACTTTGATCTTGCTGTTAATAGTGCCGCACCGCAACCAACGCTACCAGGAACTATCAGTCAGTGATATTGACGACTGAATATTTGGGGGATCTCATCATATCAAAGAGACATGCTTGCGTGAAACCGCCTTGTCAACAATGTTGACTATCCCAGCACAATCCTGAGGAAGATTCATGAATATCATTGCAGGTACTCGTGTCTATCTAATCCACAGTTAGCAAAGACGTGATCCATTGAGTACTTCAACTGTCAGCTAGAAGAATGACCGTGGGTTGGCACAAAAAATTTTGTGAGTCCTGAGGAGGACGACCATCTGAAAGAAACAATTCGTGAACATCATCTGAACTCCAGGATCAATTTGATTAATTGAAGATGGTACCTGCAAGTTGTGCAGTACGCAAATTCTCTTCATGGTACAATATGTACAATGGGAAACTCTGTTTTCTAAATTTGGAGTTTCTAAGACTACAATTGTTTTGGATGGATCGACTCTACAGTGAAGTTCTGTATACTGAAAGTAAGGGCCCTCTCTCTTTGAGAGAAATCCCAAGAATTGAGAAACGCAGATTCTATGAATGGCTGCAGCTCGCAGGCAAAGGTCTAGTTTAGTAGCGAGTCAAGTCGCTCCATCAAGTTACACCCATTCACTGAATTCGTGCAAGAAAAACAGTCTCCTTCAGATCGGTGGGGTGGCAGCTTACAATGGCCGAGTTCGGGCACTAGCAACTAGTAATCTAGCCGGTGGAATGCGACTTGGTCTTTGCGGGCACGCTGCCGTCATTCCCAGCGAGAACCTTGTACTTGTCCCTGCGAGTGAAGTTTGTGCACTGGAAACTCAGTGTCCCTGCAATAACCCTTTGGATGTAGTTGGCTACCTCCACCGATGTTTTTCCACCCGCACATGTAAGCTCCATAGGCAGTTGGTTCAAAAATGTAACCTCGTAGACAGGTCTTGGGTTCATGAAGAAGAAGAAAGGATCCATGCCCTTCCACCCTGTGGCGGTCGTGCCGTGGAACATGGACATTCTGTTGAACATCGCCACGGGGGCGATCTTGTCCGTCAGCTCCGCAAAAAGCGCTGAGAATCGTAGGAGAAATGGCTCCCGGCATGTTGTTCCCTCTGGGCAGATGGCTAAGTCTCCTTCTTCCAAAAGCTTGCTGATGTTGGCAGCATCTTGCTCTCTGTTGCGAGTCAAAGCAACCGTCTTGATTGGGGAAAGGGCCTCCGAGACACGTGAAATGGAGTATGTGACTGCTGTGATAGGTCGCCCGAGGGCTACCGACAGGAAGATGGGGTCCAACAAGGTCCGATGGGAGCAGATAAACAGGACTCCCTGCTTTCCATCCTTCACTGCAGGTGGGGGTGTTCCCGTGACCTTTACACGCACCCCGAGGGCAACGTAAGCGTAGTATGTCAAGGACATGGGGAGCAAGGACCCTGCAGCAATCCGAAGCACGGCAAGAAGGAAACCGATAGGCATCCAGACGAGGGTGAGAAGAGCGTTGAGTGGAGTAGGGCGTTGCACAAGCCGCCCGTCGTGGAACACGATCGGCTTCGGCAGCTCCTCCTTTTGCACAGCTTGTACCTTGTTGGCGGGCACCACGTAGCCTTCCTTGCACAGAGCCATGAAGGGGTGGTCAGTCTTGCGGTCGCCCAGGCCAACGTCCGGTGCATCGTCCCCGAAAGCTGCCTTCAAAGCAATTTCTTTCTTCACACCCACAAGGACACCGGGGGCTTTGAGGAAACCTGTTGCGCGCCCGTTCCTGGTCACCTCGATCTCGGACCCAAGCACCGCATCGGCACCCAGATACTCCTTTGCAAAGGTCTCCACCATTATGCGGGGATTGGCAGTCAGAACATAGCGCTTCCCAAAGGAGGAAAACACACGCCATGTCTCTGGGTGCAGATCCTCGCAGTAGAACTTTGGCAGAACCGCGCGCGCTACAGTCTCAATTTGAGTCACTTTGAGACCAGCAAAGGTGACAAAGACTAACACCTGGATCCCTGCTGCTTCTGAGACGAAGTGATAAAGGAACCAAGCAATGGGGGCGAAGAGGAGGAGGAGGAGGGAACGGAGAAAGCCGCCGGCCTCGAATGCCACCAGCATGAAGTAGGGAAATGAGCTCCGCCCTCTGACCAGGGTGCCATCCAAATCGGATATCACGGTCTGTTTCTCTCGTCCATCGGAGCTGCATTTCTCAATGTAATCGAAAGGCTCCGGCCCAGATATCTTCGCCTTCGGACCCATGGTATTATGGTGTTGAGGAAGACCCGATCTGTGTGGGTAGTGCAGAGGCCGATGACGGAGTGTAGCTCAGTGTATTTGTCAGACACGTCGGAGAGAGAGAGAGAGAGATGAGGGTGGTGGTAGCGGGGAAGAGCGGGTGGGGAGGAAGGGAGGCGATGAGAGAGAGTGATGGTGTGAGGGAGTGAGCGCAGTGTGCGGGGTAATATACTGGGACACTGGTCAGTCAACCCTCGTTGACAAGGACCTGTGCTCTGGCCTGGCGCGTCCAACTTAGGTCTTATTATTACCTCGTCCGCCACCCTCTGCTTCTCCGGGTCCTCAAAGCTAAGGACAGCGGGTGATTGTGGGTAAAAGATCCCGACTGCCACAGTGCGCTTCCTGCAAGTTTCCCAGCAACTTAAGTATTCCTGCTCTTGTTGGAAACAAAGTAGATAACACAGAAATGATATAATATCCCAGCGAATGACACGGTAGGGGAGCAGACAACTTCCCGTGTTTGTACGCAGAGTAAACGCGGTTGATTCGCTTGGTCGCAGTCAACTGCGGGGCCCACTTACAGACCGCGGACACGTTGTGGGCCCTAAAAAGGCGCCTAGCTATTTTCTATGTGGAAACCTTCTCAGACGGGAAGTTTTCATCCTGATACGAGAGGCACCTTAAGAAAATTGGAACTCGATGATTTTTGGTTTTTTTTCCCCTTAAAACCCAACTCACCATGCCATTAATGGCGCTTGTATGAACTAGTAATGTCGGTATCTTCAAATATTACCGATAGGATCAGCCCTTCAGTTTTTTTTCGATTTCTGTTGACAGTCGATAGGTGGGCCAAGAACTAATTTAGAATGAACAAATCAACATTGTTTGGAATAGCTCAGAGACTCAGACCATTGATTATCATGCAAGACACTAAATATCGCATGTTGAGATTTGAGTTGCATGTTCAGTTTATAAATTAGCTCAAGGAGCAAATCTGTTGATATATATGTAGTGAATTGTTTGTTGTCGGCTGTGTATTGCTCCATAGATTTATACATGCTATGAATGTTGTATATGAAGATGTCATTCAGTGGCATTTGCAGGTGATTATTACTATTTCAAACTGGTGGCTACAATAGAGAGAAGACTCCGGCCAAAGCCGACTTAACTAAGAGCTATTTCACCTTGCCCCTTTTGGGGGGGGGGGTGCTTCCGCGTGAGCGTGAGAGCGCGTGAGCCTAGGCGGGCTCATGCCATGTCATCAGTTATTGCCACGTTGGCTGACGGGTCTGACGCCACGTCAGCCGACTTCGCCAGCGTGCCCGACGTCACGTCATGCCACGTAATTTTCATAGGCATGGCCCCTATAACCGCGGACCGAACAGGCAAATGGGGGCCTATAGCCGTGGATTGCGCATTTGGCAGACAGGGAACCATGTGTGGGCGATGAGGCGAGGTGCAGAAGAAAGTTTAGGGTTTGTTGGTGAATGTTGCAGAATGATAATGTTTGTAGAGACTGAAATGGTTGTGGATGTATTAATGTCCAGGTCATTAGTCTACAATGGTCCTCAGATGATTTAATGCCATGCTAATGTGGTATTTTACGTTGTTGTCATCAGTGTAGAATGGTTGTGGATGAGTTAATGAGGATGAAGCAGAGCCAATGTGGATGGGACACTGCTAGTATGGATGAATGAGGATGAATAGTTGTGGACAAATATGGATGAAATATCGTGAATGGATGATAGAGTGGATGAATGTTGAGCGAGGATGTCATTCTAACATTTATGAAAACCAAGCACAACGATCAATGTCGTTTGCACAAACATTAGAAATTGTGCCTAAAATCCGTCCTGAAGCACTTGATAAGATTTAGTGAATGTCTGGCATTTGGGGAAAGGTAGACACATGACAACAATGTAGAATAAGACAACACAACAGATGTGAGAGTGATCTTTCATTCTGCGACTTTGTCCGAGTGCTTACTGCAACATTCTGGTGTGCAGCACGCTCCTCTTTAGTTATCCTCTTCAGTGTCGACACATTGCGAGCCATTTCAGCACTATACTTCCTGCAACGCACCACCTGACCACGGTAAACATGGTGTGGACTCCAATGCGTATTGCGGTCCCTGCCAGTGAGGTAGAAATGTGCACTTGTATGTTACGAGAGTACTGCAATTTTCATGGTTTTTCATCAGGACCATTATACAACAACATTCAAAATGAATTTGGCTCTCGTTTGTGCATGAGGAGGAATTCCGGGTCTTACAACATTGTGTAACAGAAATTGACAAAACGTCTGCATTGTCTTCTTGTTTGACCCATAACCAATATTATGCATGAGGATGTTGTCCTTGAACTTGCGCTAAAACCGAGAGTCCACCAATCATCCCCTAGGTGCCTTGTCTTCTTGTTTGACCCATAACCAATGTTATGCATGAGGATCCCGCCTTTGAACTTGCGCTGAAACCGAGAGCCCATACACCATCCACTAGGTGCCTTGTCTTCTTGTTTGACCCATAACCAATGTTAGGCATCAGGAGGCTGCCTTAGAACTTGCGTTTGACCCGAGAATCAATACATACATCATCCCCTAGGTGCCTTGTCTTCTTGTTTGACCCATGACCAACCATTTGCTGTACATTTCAATCAAAGCCTACAAGCCAAGATATAACTATCTACTGTATGAAGTGCATAGAAGCCATTGTTGTAAATGCATACACGGCAAGAAAATGAGAAACCATCTTTTAACAACATTACAACGAACATGCACAAATTTTATTACAAAGTTGTGGAGGGACACAAAATGTCTGAAACTGTGAACATCACGAGACCCCCCAAAATGATGAAATTTGCATTTCAGTCACTAGAACTATCCCCTGAAACTTGTGCAGTATCATCGACGTAAACCCGAGCTCTGAGGTGCTTGTTGTGCTTTCGAGCACATGGGGGAGATAACATGAAACTCTGTTGACGAGCAATGGCCTCCGCGTAGTCGGGTAGGATGTATGAACGTGGAGGGCTGCACCACAAGTCACTGTGAATAAAAGAGACGTCGACCAAAGGAATAGCTTTCAATACCCTGCCACCCAAAGAACCACAATTGCATTAGCCACCATTAATGGGAAAGGGGGGGCCGTTTCCGAGGGAGAAATCGGATGCTTACAGAAAAACAACTTACTCACATGCGAAATCGTCGTCCAAAACTTTGTCATCCCCTTCGTTGATTTCCACATGCACTATACCCTCCTGTTGTTGGGCGGCAGGTGCCGGCGCTGGCGCTTCCAAGTTATAGAGGAGGTCATTGAAAATGTCCGCATCCCCTTCCATACCAAACAAATGCCTCCCCGCTGCCTTGCAAGCATGGTACGAAGCTCCTGCAAGACATAGTACTCTTAGGACACATATAAACAAATTTTGCACCAAGAAGAAAACACCACAGCAGGTTCGGGGTGAAACCTGTGCCAAGAGTGAGGTCCACGATACGTGCCCCCGGATGGGAACAAGTCTCCACAATTGTTTGAATAAATGCTGGGCTCTTCTCCTTGGCCCCTCTCCATGGTGTGCAGTTGGATTTTTGCAAGCATACATTGGAATCCACGTAATTGTAGTGCATGTCGTCCACCACTGGATCAAACTTATCGTTGATGAAACAACCTCCCCCATGAAGCCTGAACTCCTTCACTGCTGTGGGAGTTGAAGCAGGGTGCACTCTGACGAGGCAGACGGCCTCAAAAAAGGCGGGTCTACACACAAGACAACATGAGGCACATATTAGTGAATCCAAAAAAATTCATCTGGAAAGAACAGTGCTTGCAACCTCTGAAAATGAGTGCGTCGACGCACTCATTTCTGCAGGGGTGAAATGGAACTTCAAATGAAGCAGGTAAGAGAAAGTCGATTACCATTTGTCCGGGACAGTCGCCCTTTGTCAAGTACAGGCTGTTCACACCATTCCACATTTTGATGATTTTCATCCCCGAGGCCTTGAGGTAGCTTGCAAGCTCATGGCGACATTTCGTATTGACCGACTGGATCATTACAAGAACCCATGCATCCGATAAAAAAAAATTGCAAAATGAAAAGACCCACCGCCAGTACCTCTCATCAAATGCATTCCATGTTGGGCAAGTGCCTGTGGGTAGAATGTCCGGTACTGGCAACCTATCCGGAATGTCCACAATCACCATGTCGGCACAACATGGTTTCAGGGAACCATTGACCCAACACTGCCCTTTCGAAACCTGAAAACAGACAGACGGCAAAAATTAAATAACTATCCAAAAGGGAAAACAGTAAATGAGACAAACAATGGGAATTGGCTTATCGAGTCAAGGAATGCACACAGCTTGCCCCAAGTTCGAGAGGGTTCTCCAGCGTAACCAGATTTTCTGCTTTCCATCATGGCAAGGAATGAATCATTGACAATCTCGCATTTACATTCTCGCTGGATTCTGGATAGGTGCTCCACTGCGTCGTATGGCTCAATCTTCCCCTTACGTTTTCGTTCCTTGTTTCCAATTGGGGGTCTGCGCTACCTCACCCCCCGCAGTCTCCCCTTGGGTGGCTTTCTCCTTCCCTTTGTCATTTGTACCATTTCTCTTTCCCTTCCCTCTCGCAGGAGTTTTGTTGGCTGCGGGTTCCTTCTCAGCGAGGTTTCGCAGATTCCTCTCATGCAATTCCTTGTCAGTAAGAGGGGCCAAAGACTCTGCATTGTCGTTCTGGTTCCGTGTCTACAACTCATACCAGGGGCAATCTGATTTCGGAATGTCTAGATACCAGTAGCAGTCTTTCAGATGATATCTCCCGTAGTCTCTGAGGATGGCTGCAATGTACATGGTCTGACTGTTAGAGGGGTCAGAGCACAAGTCGATGAAGGCAGGGTACTTACTGAGGTTTTTTCCCAGAATGAGCACGTTCTTGATATACCTACAAAACAAAAGAGGTACACTTTTAGACATTGAAGGCAAAAAAGCATATACTGCAGCCCTCCCAAAATGCGTGCGTCGATGCACACAGTTTGGGGTGCACAAATACTTGAGCATTAGGCAACCGAAATACACTCACTAGTACCAATGCAAGAACATGAGAAAACAAAGGGTTCCATATGCAGAAAGATATCCCTTTCTCGGCAGACAGATATTCCATTCAGAGCTGCCAACGAAACAATGAAATCCATGATGGAGGAGAGAACACATCTGAGTTTGTGGCTTTCCAAAACTGCGTGCGTTGGCGCACGCAGTTTTGCATGGCCAAAAACTGCCTGTCTACTGATTGCCAAAGATAGTTTTCAAACATAAAACAAAACTAATGAACCTGTATAGGACCCTCTTCATGGCTCCCTCCGCCCCGTACTGCTGGTCAAAGTCATTTGTGCGGGAGATTCCTCCATCTCGGGAAAACTCTCTGAAGAAGCAGTTGCTCCAAGCAGTGGCCTTCCACTGCCTCAAGTAATCCTCCAGAGTGTCCTCGGGCACGGTCATGGTAATTTTGTAGTCATAAAGCTGTTTCTCCAGCACCTGGTTTGCACGAGCTTTAATCTGCAGGTATTCATATGCATGCGTTAGAGTCCATTCATGGGAAGATATTCTCAGAATTTCAAGCAAAGAAAGTCCTTAAAAGTACGTGGCTCCAGTAGGTGGCTTTGTACAACCATGTATCAAGAACTTGGTCGTTGATGTGCCCGGTGTTCTCATCTCTTTCACCCCTAGGGAAGCAGTATGTATCCTTGACAGTTGGGTCAGAATTCCAAATCTCCAACCATTTCACTTTCTGGTCAGCTTCCACAGATGCAGTTGACAACCGGTGAAGCTTTTCCTGTGTCATCTCCGGTTTGGTGTTATTGTTCCAGTGGATCCTCACCTGATTAAGAAACTCGGGACCAAAATCAGGGTCAACTATTCTCAGCTATTTCACGAAAGCGCTCATGAGCTTCTTCCGTATCTCATTCATCGTAAATTTCATGGCTTCTGCCACTCCCTTGGACGTCCTCATACCCTCCGGGTTTTTCAAATAGTGCTCCGCTTTTCCTCTCTCTCCAGCTTCAACTATTTCTTGCTGCAAAACGTAATCCGGAATGAGATCACTTGTTACTGACAATCACAACAGACAATGGAAGGCCGGAGCGATGGAATACTTACAGTGTACATGTACTCCATGAATGTTTCCCTCGTTAGATTGTACCAGGTATCTGACGTTTTTGATGTCAAACATTTCTTGAATGACTCCGCACGCAGGATGCTCTTGAATGAATTGAGGGGCATCTGGCCGATATTCTGGATCCTGAATAGTGTGTGAAGAAGGTTCATTGTCACATGGGCGGTTTCAGTTCCCCTGTCACATACAATGGTGTGTCGTCAGTGAGTGCTAAAAGCGAACAGACAGTCAAGGAAAAAATGCGGACAATAACAAGTGAAGAAGACACTTACTTGTTAACGTCATGCATTGCCGTCAACAGTGCAGTGATGTTTCCCTTGCGATCCAGCACCATTGAGGCCACAGAATAGTGCCACTCCTCCTCGGTGCTATGATATCTCTCGATCATGTTCCTCCAGGCAAGCAATCGGTGGTTGCCATCCCAGACATGAAACTTCTTGCCAGAGAAAGGTTGGGTGACGAGCCTCTTGCAAATGATAGATTCAAACTCCTCATTTATCTGTCGCCAGATAGGATGTCGTGCGCATACATATCGCTACACAACTACATCGCTATCCAAAACCACACAACACATGTGCACGCCACACACACTAGTATATCACTAGTCCACCACTAGTCCAACCACTAAGGTATAACTAGTCAGTCACTAGGCTGCCACTATGCTGTCCACTATGGCAGTCACTAGTCCACACAATCGATAAAGACAGAAGAAAGAAGAGGACATACAAGCACAAGCTCACAAGCTGAAGCATAAACTCATGCATATATAACCTCATCACTCAAATACAAGTCAAACCAAGTGCACCCCACGCCATGGAGAATCCACACTACGGCGCCATAGCTAGGCGCGGTGAGGCTCAACTCGAGAAAGATGAGCCTCCCGCGCTTGCCGTGAAGATAACCACTCCAGGGCCTAAATCTGCCTTGACCCCTGGATTGACACTTGGGCCAATCCCAAATGTCAATATGTAAAAACTAGCTATTTTCTAGCTAGTTTCACACTAGTGGTAAAATAACTTGACAGCTGTCGTGCGCATACATATCGCTACACAACTACATCGCTGTCCAAAACCACACAACACATGTGCACGCCACACACACTAGTATATCACTAGTCCACCACTAGTCCAACCACTAAGGTATAACTAGTTAGTCACTAGGCTGCCACTATGCTGCCCACTATGGTAGTCACTAGTCCACACAATCGCCCCCCTAGCTGGTGCTTCGGTCCCTCTAAGTCCAGGTAGCCATAAGATGTGATAGTGACCATAGCCTGACTAAGTCTTCCACCACTGTCCCTACTACACTCAAACTCGATAGATCAAGAGGCCGGGTGCGAGAGTTGCCCCAACATTAGTCGCCGTCTTGCAACCTGTGAACTTGAGCTTGGGATCTCATGTATTGACTCCTATGAGCTTGGCCTCCCATGTCTTGTTAGTTGCCTCCAGTCATGTCCACTGCCACTATCCCAAGCAGTGTGGACACAACCAATCTCCATCAGGAACCCTCTCAAGAGGTGGTGTCAAGCATCCCATATGCCAACCTCTTGAGCATCGATCACACACCAGCATGGTGGCTGCCGCTTTGGCAGACCCACAGAACATGCACCTCAAACCTGCAGGTACCACTGCCAAGTTTGGGTCAACTCTGCCATCGACATTGGGAAGGTGACATGGCGCACAATTACGCACATGGTCCTTCCAAGTCATGCCGAACAAGAGGGACATCTTCAAGACACTCCAATTCAGGACATGAGCTGGACATAGTGTCCACAATTGAGTACAGTAACCAAGATCAGGACCCCTGAGGGCAACACCTCTCGAACCCTCAGAATAACACGCCCTGCATTGACATCCATGGTCGTAGGAGCAGTCTGCTGCAAATAAACATAGTCACCAGGGCTAAACCTCCAAACCCCAGGACAATATCCTCCACCACGTATAGTGGCATACCTCAACGTATCACGGTGCTGTGCAATGGCAAGGTTCTCAAAAGCCATGGGCATGACTTTCTTAAACAACTCTGCACGCTGATCACATGCACGTACCCACACGTCCGGATCGTCAAGGTTAAGGACTTGAGCAGTGTCCTTACGAATGGCTGCAGGCAAATCCGGCTCTCGGCCAAAGAGAAGGAAATATGGTGAGAAGGAGGCAAGTGATGCTTGTTTGCTGAACCTGTAGCCCATGGCTAACCAAGGAACCTGAAGATCCCAATCTCCTAGGTGTCCCTTCTGCAAGCCATACTTGCGCAAACCCCTCTTCACCGTCTGGATGACTCTCTCTGCCAAGCCATCGGCCTCAGGATGATCCCGAGAAGTGGTGCGGTGGTCTATCAAGGCTTTATCACACAAAGCCTGAAACTCCCCCAAGAACTCTCTCCCTTGGTCCATGAGTACCTCAGCTGGAGCACCAAATCGGCTAAGCACACGATCCAAGAATGCATACGCAGCCCCCTCACTAGCCTTGTCAGGCAATGGAACCAACTCAATCCACTTGGAGAAGTGCTCCACCATCACCAACACATATCTGTGGTGGCGCATAGTCAGTGGCAACGGTCCTGCGAAGTCAAGACTCCACCTGTAGCCCAATCCCATGATTGGTAAAGGATGCAACTGTGGTGTAGGGGCGTTGAATGAAGCACGCACCCTGTCACACACCATGCACCTAGCCACGAACTATTGCACCTCTGTATGCATACCACGCCACCAATACTGCCCTTGCAGTAAACTGTGAGTGCGTCGCACTCCAAAATGCCCCAACTCCTCATGGGCATGCCGCACTAACCGTGCACGCTGTGTGGGGTGAGGCACAATCCTCACCCGACCATCCTCCCACACTCAAAAGTAGGTGTATCCCCTCCCACTTGAACCTCTTGGCTCGTTGCAGGATCCGATCCCTCTCCCTGGCAGTCACAGTGGCTGCCGTGTCTCCAGTGCGGAGGTAGTCCAACACAACTGAATCCTCATGTATATCTTTGGCACCACCTGGCTCATCACTAGCCTCAGGGTCCTCAGACACTCTGTCTACAGTCATCCCTGCTGGAGGTCCAACCTGACCTCCCGATGCCAAGATACACAAAAATGCAGATGTGTGCCATCCCGGCACCATCTCCTCGTCCGTCTCACCATGCCCCGAGCTCCAGTGTCATCCTGCTGGCTCGTGCATGGATTGCGACTCAATCCATCCGCATCCTTATTGACCAAACCCGGTCGATGCACAACCTGAACATGTCTCTCATGCTCCTCCACCGTAGCACGAGAGGCAAAGCAATTCCTGTAAGCCTCAGGAACCGCCGTATACGTCGTCTCTCTTCTCTAATGACAATAGGTCCAATGTCAAGCTCCCAATTGCCCTTTGTAACTGCAACCTTAAGTCCAGCAGACTTAGAGGTAGAGGACGCGTCCCGTGGTTGCTATGCCGCAACCTCTTGAGCAGTACTCCCTGCCTGTTCAGTCAATGATAAGGCCTCATCCTGCCCCATCATCTCATCATTGAGAACCTCTTCAACCCGAGAAGAATCCCCAACCTCATCCATCACAGCTGCCTTGGCTGCCAACTCCCTCTGAATCTCGAGCACCTCCCACATGTGCCATGGATGTCTACACCCCGTGGTCCTCGCCGGCTCGCCCCCACTCGTTGCCTGTACCGTCTCGGTAGGCAGAGAGACTGTAAAGGGAAGTGCACTCCGCACTCTACGTTGCTCAGCCATAGCCAAGTTGATAATCCAGGTCAAGCAATTGAGATCCATTGCTTGCCCCAACACCTGACGACGTGATGCCTCAAAAAGAGACGGCACCGCCGTGGTACCAGTGGTAAAACCCATTGCCCACTCACGCTCGTCAACATTAGGCTCCACTAACTGCTGCAACTGAGCATCCCACAGGAGGCCAGGTCCACTATCCTGGAAAGCATGCGATCCTGGGAAGCTGAGCAGTGTAGGTAGTGCTACTCGTGGTTAACCCACCTTGTTGACCACTGCCAAAGGCGAACGGTCATCGTGTCTCACACGTTGAGACTGCCTCCTTGTGTCCAAAATGCTATCCACTGTGAGATGTGCTGGCCGCTGCACCCCATCAAATGCACGCTTGAGCAGTGTGGGTGGCATCAAGTTAGTCCACCATAGCCGTGGACGATGAGCCCGTGATCCCACTGCAGCTGCATCCAGCAGCACTACTGACCCAAGCCACGTCTGGACTTGATGCACACTGGCCATCACCCTGGCCCAAGAATCGCCCATCAGTGGCACATTCTCCAAGATGTATGTTGGCGATACAGCTTGATGAAGCTGCAAGTGGTGCAAAATCCGCACCATCTCCCAAAACAGACCCGTCCTCGAGTCTCGCAATCCATTGTCATGCCCGGCTGATGAATGCCCTTGGCAGGGCCAACCTGCCACTACCAGATCAATGGAGCCAACCTGCTCCAAATCCGGCGCCCCCAGCAAAGAAATGTCTGCTGGCAAGGCCTGCTGATATCCACGAACTGCAGACACCGGCAACAACTCAGGGTACTGCTGCACCATCTGAGCAACATGACGGAGTGAGACGCGTCGTGCAGTCTCATCCCTCTCCACATACAAGTAATGCCTTACCCGCACACCTGCCTGTAGCATAGCAGCCAATCCGGTGCTGATCCCACCAAACAAGTCCAGAAGACAAATGCCTTCATCTGGATACTGCCACACAATAGGTGTGGTGTCCAATGGAGACAACTGAGGTGGTCCTGGTGCAATCCCCGCACTCTCCTCCTCTCCTGACGGTACAAAAGCCTCCACCCAGGCTTGTTGCACCCGTTGATCAGCATCCCGCTGCAAATCCTTGCTCGTGCCCCATAATGGAGTCTGAGCAACCATGGTAGGCAACTCCGCCATACCATACATGTCATCCTGCTCTCCCGGAGGTGGCACATCCTCTGAATGAGCGTTGCCCTCAAGCAACTCTCTAGGCCAACTCACTGCCGCTGTGAATGCTGCTAGTGTCGGCATCTTGCCTCGCTGGGCAACCGCAACTCCTCATATGAACGTCACAGGGAGCTGCACACGCCGGCCCTCCCCTGACTGCCATCTAGGCCTATAGGAAGCTGACTCCTCCCAAAAATCCATGGTGAAGCCCATGGGGTATAATACTGCCCCACCAACCAGGACATCGTACGAGACCGCGTCTGTCACAATGGCCTTGGCTCGCATCACTGAGCCATCTATAGGATGATCCGGCTATAGTCTGATAGCCAACTCACGCCGTGTCATGCCTCGAGCCTGCTCCAATCCTCCCAGAGACGTCTGTATCTGGTAAGGACAAGGCTCCATATCCGCCTCCGTGAGGCCCAAGCCTGCAACAGCAGCTTTGCCCAGCATCAATGGCTGAGCTCCCGAGTCTAACAAGACCCGCAGTGGCCGGTACCTCTTGCCTGCCGGTCCACTCAAACAGAAAATACCATCCTGGTTGTCTAACAAGACAACTCCGGGTGTCACCATGGCGCGCTCAATGGCTGGCCTAGCTGGCAGCTCCATCAACCTGACAGCTGCAGCTTGCCAAGGCGCCGCCGTGGCAGTCTTGACCCTCAAATCCGAGGATCCCTCCGGTACTACACCTCCCACTATCTCCGCAGAAGATGAAGTAACCTCCACACTCTCACAGAGTGTAGCTGCCAGCCTGAACACCTCAGCTGGTTTTACCCCAGCGTCGCAATCATGGTAGCCGAGAACAATGGAGCCTGGCACACAGATGTGGCCGCTCCCAGCAGCACACTAGCTGCCGTAGTGTTGGCAACACTAGGTAGTGGTGCTACCCGTGTAGCTCTCCCCAATGGCATAGTAACCTCCGCCTCGGTAACAGTCGGGCGAGAACTAGGTGCCATGGATGGCGTCGACACTGTCTCTGCCAATGTGAATGACTGAGGAAGCCTAGCCTGACGGCTTGCCTCCCCACGTTGTGGATCCAACTCCACCTCTGCACCTCGTGGCTCAGGAACTTGTGCTGTTCCTCGAGTCACGGCTGCAGCAGACTTGACCTGCACTAGTGGTAGTGCTGCTCCACACATGAATCCCATGTCTCTCATATCTCCTCCCTTAGGAACAGGAGGTGGACCATCCGGCATTGGAGCCGGTACCACCTGAGCTGTAGCCATGGCAGCGAGCCTTTGTTCTAGCTGCTGAAGCCGGTTGGCCATGCCTTGGCCACCACCTTGACCTCCGCGTCCTTGGCCATGTTGAGCTTGCCCTTGGCCTGCACCTCGTGCCTAGCCACCTCGTCCTCTCTGGGCTGCTCCACCTCGCCCCCGGCCACCATTGTTCCCTTGGAACTGGCCTGGGTGCAACTCAGGATGCAAACCATAACACTGGGCCTCTCCATGCCCGTGCTTGCCACAATGCCCACACTGCAACTGTGCAGGCTGTGCATATGCTAGCCCTTTGCCTTCCTCTAGGCAATCCTTCTTGACATGGGGTCCTCCACATGTCCAACACACCACATCCGCCCGTTGTTGGCCTGCAAATGAAGGGAGAGACCCCTGCATCTGAGGTTCTCTCTGTCCTTCCCTGGGCTTCACCTAAGCCCCCTTGTTGCCTTGAGCACGTTGAGGTAGTGGTTGGCTAAGCACCACTACCCCGTGGTGTCTCCTTAGCAAATCCCACCATGACCACTCGTTCCTCCACCATGTTGAGCTCTATCCGCTCTGCCAGCAAAAACACATTTGCTAAGGTGGGTTGGGCCGCTTGTAGGAGAGTTGCATCCCGCACCCTTCTCCTCAGCTCCTTGTCCAATATCCCATACCAAAATTGGACTGCCTGAGCTTCCGTAACCCCTTGGGTTACATTTATCAAGCGCCTCATGCAAGTGAAAGCCTCCCTCAAGCTCTCAGTCGGCTTCCGTTGGAACTCTTGCAAGCTCCGCAACTTCTCTGTCCTCACCCCTTGGTAGTTCCCTCTTAACTCTTCGAAGAACTCCACAACAGGGTTGAAGGCAGGCACCGCCACTGGTGCTGGTGCAGCAGTAGCTTGGGTGGACGTCGTAGCTATGGTATCACCAGTCCCACTGCTGCTTGGCTGAAGCTGCCGGTGCAGCGGCAGCTGTAGCCAATGCCCTCGTGGCTCTAGTGCCCCTAGTGATGGAGACATAGTCGGGTGACCAATACATCCTCCACTCCTCGATCTCAACCTCATGCCCCCGCCCGAACTCATGGTAATCATCCATAGGCGGCCCCTCAAGGTGCTGAAACAACCCCTTCCATACCATGAAAGGCGTAAATAGTTGTGGATTGCGCATTTGCTGCAAATCACACCAACTATCAAACTCTTGGATAAAATCATCCAACTCAATGGTGCCCACCGCCCCAGAGTACCTTCGTGGCCCCTTGGTAGCTCCATATATCTCCTCCATTGTGTCCCACAACAATGACAAGGAAACAACTTGCACCGCCGGTATGAGTCCTCCTAATTCACAATCCGAATTAGAACCTTCCGTAGAAGACACAAGAGGTGAAGGTGGCCTAAACCGCACACCTCGTCTCGTGTACCCATTAGTATCGTTAGTGCTCAAACCGGCACTCTCCCCAGCAACTAGTGGCACCTCCGTGTTGACAAACTGTCACTCAACCGGTCATGAACATGTCTCTAACCCCCTCTCCACAAGGTTACCGGGTAGAGAACCTGTTGCAGCTTATGGTTTGGAATACTAGATTCCTAACATAGCCTACACCTGCACCTGCATCCACCGCAAGCACTCCTATGGTTGGCTGGTCATCACCTCCAACCTCACCACAGGAGAAACAATGATGGTCTGACTGGTCATCACCCCAGCCTCACCATCGACAGCATGCTCTAGGACTGGCCGGTGATCAAATCCGGACCAATCACCTATAAAAACAAGTGCCCACACAAAACTAACATGGCGCACAGTCAAGCATGCAGGTGTGGGGGGGATCCAAACACAAGAAATCAGAACGACAACTCCCCCACACCAAAAACAACTCCACGGTGTTGCTCCTGCAATGACACCCCAGCCCAAACCCGGACTGACTCTTGCCTCCACCTACGGAAAGGTCTTGGCCTAATGAGAGGGTGGAAAACTACAAGGAAGAGAAGCTAAAGCAATGCCTAACCCCAGCATGCTCTCATCCCGTCCAACAGTTGGAATCTGTCGCCAGTCAGTCCGCTTGTCAGTCGCCAGTCTGCTGGTGAGTCCACTTGCCAGTCTACCGGACTGAGTCAGTCTGCTTGCCAATCGCCAGTCCGCTCGTCAATCACCGGTCTGCTGGTGAGTCCACTCGCCAGTCTACTGGACTGAGTCAATCCGCTCGCCAATCACCGGTCTACTGGTGAGTCCACTCGCCGGTCTACCGGACTGAGTCAGTCCGCTTGCCAATCGCCAGTCTGCTCGTCAATCACCGGTCTGCTGGTGAGTCCACTCGCCAGTCTACCGGACTGAGTCAGTCCGCTGCAGAGCTGCAGAGAACCAAAAAGCAAGTGGAAGGAGCAGGGCTGCCCACAGCCTCTTCTTCATCAGTCGACTCAGTCTCAGGAGAAGCTGGAATGGCTTTATCACCAGCCCCCTTACATCTGGGGATCCAGTCCAAAGGTAAGGGAAAAGCCTCTCCAAACACGCCACTAAACTCAATGGCAAACAACCAAGCCCTGCTGGCTCCCAGCCCTTGTGAGCACTCATTCAAGCACTCTCCTTGGCCATAGCATCTGTCTTAGAGCCTATTCCAGCCCCCTACACCTGCCACTTCAAGAGCCATGCTCTACCTAGGCTTGGGGTTGAAACCTCAACTCACATATGCCCTACAAGTGGTCTTCTTTCACCCAAGTGGGAACCAGCCCTAGCCCTTCCATTCTAGCTCTCTAAAGCTTGAAAACAAAAGCCTCAATGGGCTGAAGGCATGCTCCACACATGCCCCACTCTCACCATGAGAGAATCAGCTCTTTTGCTTCATTTCTTGCACCCACAAACCTGAAAATACAAGCTTCAGCAGGCTGAAAACATGCTCCACACATGCTCTACAGGGCAACCAGCCCCTTCCTTCCTTTCTTGCACTCCCAAACCTGAAAGTACAAGCCTTCAACAGGCTGAAAGCATGCTCCACACATGCTCTACAGGGCAACCAGCCCCTCCTTCTTTCTTTCTTGCACTCTCTCCAAGCTTGAAGATGGCAGCTTCAACGAGCTGAATACATGCTCCACACATGCAACCTCTTCACACAAGAGGTATCAGCCCCCTATCTTGGCTCCTTGGCTCCTTGATGCTCTCTAAGACAAGACTAAGCACTCCACAGCCCTTGCCACTCCTGAAACCCTAAGGCTTACATTTCCAGCCCCAAGAGACTCCTCTTGTGGTGCAAGAGCTCTTCTTCTTCCAAGCTCTGAAACCCTAGGTGCACATTCCATGGCCTTGCCGCACATCTTAGCTTTTGTTCTAGCCCTACTCTTGCCATGACAAGAGCCCTCTCAATGCTGAAGCTCGAGATTGAAACCCAATCTCCACATACTCCACAAAGTGCACTGATTTGCCCCAGCCAAATCAGCCCTTTCGCTTGGTCTTACAATCCTTCACACAATGAAAGCTCGCATTCCCAAGTCCAGTTCTCAGCTTTGCCACCAAGCCACTCCATGGTGCTCCTTGCATAACAACCTGGTTTCTCTCATTCTCAAGCAAAAACCACAAGTGCTACAACTAACTCGAACCTGGCACTCACAGACTCGGGCTGATCTTTCTCGAGTGATAAAGAAAGAAGAAAGAAGAGGACATACAAGCACAAGCTCACAAGCTGAAGCATAAACTCATGCATATATAACCTCATCACTCAAATACAAGTCAAGCCACGTGCACCCCACGCCATGGGAATCCACACTACGTGCCATAGCTAGGCGCGGTGATGCTCAACTCGAGAAAGATGAGCCTCCCGCGCTTGCCGTGAAGATAACCACTCCAGGGCCTAAATCTGCCTTGATCCCTGGATTGACACTTGGGCCAATCCCAAATGTCAATATATAAAAACTAGCTATTTTCTAGCTAGTTTCACACTAGTGGTAAAATAACTTGACAAGGATCCCAGCCTCCAACAATGGACTCGTCCACCAACACCTCTCTGCCAACGGAGTCCGCCAAGGAGACGTAAAAACAGATTGACCCTCTACGTACCCATGGCAAAAATCACGTTCCAACTTTTGAATGTCATTCATCAGAGCTGGTCGAACAAAGGGCATGGAGATCAAACGACATAGGGGTATCATTATTTTTCCCCCAGGGACGCCCATGGCCTTGATGACTTGGGCAGAATTCACTTTGGAGAATGAAAGCAGATCTTTCGCTTTGTCTTCATATGACCTGCCATCGTCCTCCTCCTCAACAACCACCAGTTCCTGCTCAATCACTTCTTCCTCGACCTGAGTAGCACCTTTCATTTTCTTTGTCTGCACTCAAAACGATATATTATGAATGTAAAAGACTTGCCAGAAATTGCGTGCTTCAACGCACGCAATTTTCTACCCTCTGAAAGGTACTCATTTCTTTGCCTATTTCATACCCAATGTCAATCTACTCTCTTGCATCAAACATTTAATCTAATCTCGCTGTAGGCTGAAAGGTGAGTGCGAGAGAACCTCCAGAAACTGCGTGCGTTGACGCACGCAATTTCTGGGGGTTCTCTCACACTCACTTTTCTGCCTATTCATGGCTTCTGTCGCAGTTAACACAGCACAGCTGAGAGAAGGTCATAGAGAGAACATTCAGAAATTGCGTGTGTTGACGCACGCAATTTCTGGAGGTTCTCTCTATGACCTTCTCTCGGCTGTCGAACTCTAATCGAACTACTTGGGATGGTACAACCATTGTGCAATGTGAAAGTCTCTCCTCCTATGCAGTACATGAAAAGTGAGAAGTAGGTCACACCCGGGTTTGGTTGTTATGCATTGCCTGCATCCCTGTGGTCTTACTCTAAATGATCAAGCATAAAAAAGCAGAAGAGATGGCAAGAAAAATGTGTGCGCCACCGCACGTAGTTTTCATGCCCTGGAAACTTGACAGAAAATGGCAAGTAAGAGAATCACCTGAGGTCCTTTGGCCGACGAACTCCCAGCTGCCTTTGATGTGGCAACAACGGCGGTCGTCCTCCCAGTTTGGGCAGCCTTCTTAACCTTTGGCGTCGCCTCCTCCTCCACAATGTTCTTCCCCTTCGGCGTGGATTCCTTTGCAAGAGCGTCTGCCTCGTCTGTGTCCATAGAGTCTGTGTCGTCCTCTGACACAGTTTCGTCCGCAACTTCATCAGGAGTTGGCGGCTGGTCCTCCCCCGCCATGTGTTTGGTTTCCAGGGCTGCGCTCTCCTCTGCGATCTCCTTCAGTGTCATGTTCAGCTTTCGGCCTTTCATTCTCTCTCTTGCCTTCTTCCTCTCTCGCGCTGAAGTAAAAAAGAATGACTGTCTTCTAGGCCTTCCACTCTCTCGCGCGGAACTCTGTCTCCTGCTACTCTCCAGCTTGAAAAACTACGATCTACTGGAATGAGAGACGTCGTGCGATGAGTAGCAGCCGGGGCATCGCTCTCGGCGGTTATACATGTATTCACTGCATACGTGTCCCCCTCCTAACGGCACACTCGTCCATTCTGCGGTGGCTGCCGTCTTTCATTATGGAGGTATGGCCATCGCATGGATTTGATTCGGATGGATGACTAATTTCAGTAGATTTTTTGGATTCTCCCAGATCAACATCTTCCATTCGTTCGACGCCGATTCGTCTTAAACCCTACACTCAATGCATTGTCGAGTTCCACGTAGCTGAACACCTTGGGGTGGCATGGGATGTTGGTCCCCGCCGTCATTTCACATGGGTCTGTAAAGGCAGATAACTGCTTAATAACTGTTTTATGAACTGTTTTGACAACTGTTTCTGAAAGGCTCTTTAACGGTATGTCAGCTTTTAAAATAGGTCTTGACTGACCCTTCCATAACGGTTTGGGACATACATGACGAGTTGTCCTTTGCCGACCTCGTTAGTAAAGGTGACGGACTTTTAGGTTTCGGTCTGAAATGTAAAGCATGAGAAATGTAATCCCCACTATTGTTTGTAACAAGAATCCGCACAGAAGTTGTGGCTTCCGCACTTTTGCGAGGGAATTTCTTTTGCAGCAACATGGCTTCCTCCGAAGCGGAGTTTTACTCTGTGGAGAAACCGGTACCTTTCTCGAAGGAGACCGATGACAATGGTTTTGCAATTGCGGAGGAACATCTCCTAGCAATGCGTTTCGAGTTCCAGTATGGTACTGTGTGGCTGGAAAGAGAGGTTTACGGTGTCGGTGGGAAGTTGAAGAAGTATGCTTTCCAGAAACCAGATGAAAACGCACTTATGAGTCAGTGGAGAGTTCCTCCAGGAAGATACAGAGTCTTTGGAGCTCATTGCCGGCAGTCGATTGGTTCGTATGTGGCGTCGGAAACTGCTGCTTCTATTGTTCAAGACAAGATGAATGTGGTCGTGAAGACGGAGCCCACAACTTCTAGACAAATTGTTGAGCTCTCCGATTCCTCGGAGGAGGACGTCCCGAAAATTCCTTTTGTGGCTCCTTCTCTGGTGGTGTGGTGCCCGAATTGAAGGACCTGTGTAGTGTCATTCCTAAACTGAAGTCAATGGGAGGAATGCCCGGTTTCAAGAGTGAATTGCGGGGGATTGACTAGGACACTGTCCCTGTTGAGCGTGTGCAGTACCTTCCAAAATCTTTTGATGGGGATGTCGTCTTCGAGCTGCCTCCACCTGGGTGGGGTGGACCCGTTTCGAGCCTCATGCACGGAATGGACAAGAGACACGATGGACACCTATGGTGCAGAACGAAGACATCCAATATTCAACATGATGACAAGCTCGTGTTCAGGAGAGCGGTGTGCAATGGGCACCTGAGGTGCGAGAATTTGAGTTGCAGACATTTCCTGCGGTCAGAGGTTCAGAACCAGAGCGAGAGCCCGGTGAAGCACCTCCAAGCTCCAACACTTTCGTTTGCAAGTTCTGCAAACGAGCGCCTTCCTGTGTGGCAGTGTGTGGAGCAAGAATGTACTATGTGGTGCACCGTTTTCCAACCTTGACTAGAGCCGGTGTGCATTTCGGGTTCCACAACCATCCAGTGTCGAAGGGGGATTACAGGGAAAGCGTTGAAACAGTATCTAGGTTGATAAGACAAGAGTATGAGAGCAATCCAACAGCCACCACCTCCACAATTGTTCTTGGAGCAAACAAGACTTCCTGGAAACCCATATTCTTAGTGAAGGAGATTCTGTGGGCAGGAAACTCGACGGGTCAGCCTTGGACAATGTTATGGATCACTTCTCTACCTCGAGCTCGCCGAACATTAAAACCAGGTGAATGCATTGAGGATGGGCTCTGCTAACAGAGGGTACGTTGATAACATTTTCGAGTTGAAGCGATGGAGCAGGTATGACTACATTCAAGAGAGTGTGTTCCCAGGTCAAAGGTCGAACAAAGTGTACGTTTTCAAAATGTCCACAGCCGGGGAGGGCAGCGGAGTCAGTCTTGTGAAGCGCATGCAGAAGGGTGGCGATCTTCAAAACTGTTTCCTTATGTTTGATCACGTCAAATGAGTGAAAGACTGGACTACAATGGCGTGTCATGTTTACGATCCTTTCTACCAGCGAGTCATGACAATTGCAGTGTGTGACATGCAATCAGAGGATGTGGATTCGCAGCAGCTAATGTGGAGAAATCTCATTCGCGTTATGGACTCCCAAGGTGTCCCATGTCCAAATTTCGCCAGATTTATGGCAGATAGTGCTCAAGCGAATTTCAATGCTATTCGCATTGTGTTTGGATCAGGAGATCCAAAGGTGCCAATGCCAGGAAGAGAGCGAACATATCTTTTCCATTGGACCAGTCCCTTGAGAAACATACAAAGGCAGACATCAAACCGAAAATGCAGCCTATTCATCTTAGGCTATGCAAACAGTACAAAGATGCCAAAAGCATGGCAGAGGCGAATACATTGTTCCAGACAATTTGTGCCTAGAGGTTCTCATCTGGGTGCATCAGAAGACAGTATGAGAGCGCTAGAAGACTGGTTGGCATTTTGGCACTTCCGGTACAGACAATGGGGAGCATGCATGACAACGGTGCGTGCATTTGAAAACTTGAAAATTTCATTGAGTTTGTATCCATTTCCAATCATGTCTGTTGTGGTGAGGTGTGCATGTCCTCTTTCTGATATATGTTTTTCCATTTTGCAGCACTTCTCAATTGAGGAGATGGCGGACATCCCCTCTTGCAATCTGGCGGAGACGGTGCACAATGTATGGTTGCAGCAATCTGGAAAGCGGGGCTGGGATTTGTATGTGGCGACGGCAGATGATCTGATTCAAGCTCTACTGCAATAGACGAGATATCGGGAGTTCTTGCGGGGTGGCGTTGGTGGCAAGGGTCCAGACAAGTCCGAGTTGATGTTGCGAGTAGCAAGAAGATCAGGGGATCCGAACAAGAGTTCCAGGGCTGTCAGCATGTGTGCGGAAGGAACTCCTCTGGTGTCCAGAGTTCCCCATCTGGAGGGTGAGGAGAGATTCGGGTCTTGTAAACGGAAATTGAACACCTTTCTTGGGTCGGATGCGGACTCCCACAAGCCGGACAGGGACAACTTCTCCATGCCGCGTGTTCCATTTCATCAGAGGTTCGTTTCCGGCATATCCAGTGTGAACGATCCTTTGTCACAAAGCCAAAGGCAGCCATCTCCCACAGTGAGTGCAATGGGGCAGGAGGCGAACGTGCTCCCCCCTGTGGTGGAGTCCATGTGCCCCGACGAAGTCTGGCACATAGAACGCACCACTGCTGGGTCTCGAGTGAAGTGCACGGCAATCAGAGCAACCAATCGTGAGAAATGCAAGTCCTCCATATCCAGAGGCAAGGTCCGAACTCCGGCTCCGACCTTCACTGGTTTGTTCACGCCTTATGGGCAAGCCGAGGCGAAGAACCACAAATTCTGGTTCTGCCCTGACGACTGTGGTAGGTGCGTGCGTGGGACTGTGCGACCATCGGTTATCATGAAGCCTCCTCCACCAAGCGTTTGGCCTGTGAAGGTGGGGACACATCTCACAACTCACGAGATTGCCATGCTGGGAGGAGGCAGGCTTCTCCCTTTAGCGAGCCCCCTCTGTACATGCAGGTGCTTCTACTTCAGCAAGTTCTGGAGTGCCACCACCGAATGCTGATGCATGGCCAACAAAACGAAATGGGAAGCTGGTTCGTCGTTTCCCTCCGACTGCCGAGCATTTCGGCAAGGTGGAATCCGCTTGAATGCTTCAAGGTCGTGTTACAGGCACTACGGAAGTTCCACATCCCAGGTATGGACGAATCTACACTATGATGACCTCCACATCCGCTATGCACGACCGGTTGTACGACATCACCGTTTCAAATTTCCCCAACTGCACCTGTCCTGATTTTGTTGGCATGCTTACAACAAGTTTGGGAAAGACAGACAAATTTATACCCTGCAAGCATCTGTATTTTATCTTCTTGAACAGAATGGTTTGTGATCCCAGACACGACATCTTCATTCACCAGGCCACCATGAGTTTCAACGAGGTGAATACACTTATGCAGCGGGATAGGAGCACATAGCATCCTCTTCACTTTGGTCATCTACAAATTCCATTACTGGATTTTACAAGAGTTGAAACTTGAACTTGATGTCCCTTCATATATTTGATGCCAATGCAGCCTCCAATTATGTTGTGCAATGTGTGCCATTTCTTTCTTGTGTGTAGTCGTTCGAATAAAAATGGAATGGATGCAAATGCTTTCACAAGTCGTTCCTGTATTTTAATTTCTGGTGTTTTGCATGAATGAATGTCACGGCTATAGGCCCCTCGGCTATAGGTGCTACATGTTTCTGATGATATGGCATCTGCCAAGTTGTCCAGATGCCACGTCAGTCGGATATTGACATGTCAGCAGACCCACGCCACGTCAGCCTCACGCTCACGCCACGTCAGCGCGACCCCACGCTCACGTCACATCAGCTGGTGTGAGCCTGCGCTCACGCCACATCACCTCCGCGTGAGCGTACGCTCTCACGCTCACGCGGAAGTCACGTCCCTTTCGGGGGTGGGCTCTATGTGGCTACAGTTCTATTGTGTTCTATTGTAGCACAAGCTATTATAGATTGTAATAAGAAGTTCTTCAATGTCATAGGGCCCACCCCCGAAAAGAGGGCAATAGCGGCGAGGCAAAGTGACTTTTAGTTACGCCGGCTTTGATCAGAGTCTTTTCTCTCTCTATTTCATTGATATCTTTATGGGTTTACCTGGGTTTGTCAATGATTGTCGGGTGTGGGAACAGTGCATCTCTATTGAAGTTTGAAGATAGATTCCAGATTTTCGTGGAATGACATCTTATGGTCGAAGAACGGATTAGAGTCAAACACAAGGTATGGTGGACTGTGAGTATGCTAGCTGGTCTGGCTTTAAGGCGGGCCTTGTACATGGCGTCGGCCTAATAATATTGCAAAGCATGATTTTCTTAACTCAATATTAATCACTTTGCAATAGAAAAGGTATTGGCTGGCCTTGTACATGGCGCCGGCCTAATAATGTTGCAAACCATGGTCCTTTTAACTTGAGTATATTATTCACTTTGCAATAGAAAATGAATCAACATTAGCTGGGCCAATCAATGCACATATTTATGAAGTTTAAGGGACAGTCAATGTCAAATTTCCCTTCAGTCACAAACTGGTTCATAAAAGCCAAACCATCATATGTAAACAAGGAAGCTCAATTGTCTTTCCATCTCCAAGAATTTACTAGGCCATCATGGGATGTCTTCATTTTGAAAACAACAGGCTAAAACCAGCAATCACAAGTAGACAAGTTGTGGTACACTTTTAACAGTAACCAGATGTTTAATAGAATACAACGCTGACAATTGGCAAGAACATAGGCCCATTTGAGTACCTGAACGTCCGGAAACTTGAACAACAAGTGCAGATCTGTTGGGGGCAAGACCACAACCCCTTAAGAACATTCAGAGCTCAAGAGGCCACCATAACTTGATCACACTAGTTTTTAGGAATGTTTCAAGCCATAGCACACCACAACTAGAGCAATTGGCAAGGAGATAGGCCCATCTAAGTACGTGAACGTCCGGATACTTCAACAACAAGTGCAGATCTGTTGGGGGCCAGACCACAACCCCTTAAGAAAATTCAGAGCTCAAGAAGCCACCATACCTTGATCACACTAGTTGTTAGAAATGTTTCAAGCCATAGCACATCACAACTGGAGAAATTGCCAAGGAGATAGGCCCATCTGAGTACCCGAATGTCCGGAAACTTGAACAACAAGTGCAGATTTGTTGGCGGCCAGACCACAACCCCTTAATGAGATTCAGAGCTCAAGAGGCCACCATACCTTGATCACACTAGTTGTTAGAAATGTTTCAAGCCATAGCCCACCACAATTGGAGCAATTGGCAAGAAGAGAGGCCCATCTGAGTACCTGAACGTCCGGATACTTGAATAACAAGTGCAGATCTGCTGGGGGCCAGACCACAACCCCTTAAGAAAATTCAGAGCTCAAGAAGCCACCATACCTTGATCACACTATGTTTCAAGCCATAGCACATCACAACTGGAAAAATTGCCAAGGAGATAGGCCCATCTGAGTACCCGAACGTCCGGAAACTTGAACAACAAGTGCAGATCTGTTGGGGGCAAGACCACAACCCCTTAAGAACATTCAGAGCTCAAGAGGCCACCATAACTTGATCACACTAGTTTTTATGAATGTTTCAAGCCATAGCACACCACAGCTAGAGCAATTGGCAAGGAGATAGGCCCATCTAAGTACGTGAACGTCCGGATACTTCAACAACAAGTGCAGATCTGTTGGGGGCCAGACCACAACCCCTTAAGAAAATTCAGAGCTCAAGAAGCCACCATACCTTGATCACACTAGTTGTTAGAAATGTTTCAAGCCATAGCACACCACAACTGGAGAAATTGCCAAGGAGATAGGCCCATCTGAGTACCCGAATGTCCGGAAACTTGAACAACAAGTGCAAATTTGTTGGCGGCCAGACCACAACCCCTTAATGAGATTCAGAGCTCAAGAGGCCACCATACCTTGATCACACTAGTTGTTAGAAATGTTTCAAGCCATAGCCCACCACAATTGGAGCAATTGGCAAGAAGAGAGGCCCATCTGAGTACCTGAACGTCCGGATACTTGAATAACAAGTGCAGATCTGCTGGGGGCCAGACCACAACCCCTTAAGAAAATTCAGAGCTCAAGAAGCCACCATACCTTGATCACACTATGTTTCAAGCCATAGCACATCACAACTGGAAAAATTGCCAAGGAGATAGGCCCATCTGAGTACCCGAACGTCCGGAAACTTGAACAACAAGTGCAGATCTGTTGGGGGCAAGACCACAACCCCTTAAGAACATTCAGAGCTCAAGAGGCCACAATAACTTGATCACACTAGTTTTTATGAATGTTTCAAGCCATAGCACACCACAACTAGAGCAATTGGCAAGGAGATAGGCCCATCTAAGTACGTGAACGTCCGGATATTTCAACAACAAGTGCAGATCTGTTGGGGGCCAGACCACAACCCCTTAAGAAAATTCAGAGCTCAAGAAGCCACCATACCTTGATCACACTAGTTGTTAGAAATGTTTCAAGCCATAGCACACCACAACTGGAGCAATTGCCAAGGAGATAGGCCTATCTGAGTACCTGAACGTCCGGAAACTTGAACAACAAGTGCAGATTTGTTGGGGGCCAGACCACAACCCCTTGAAAATCCTTATGGCTCTAAAGGCTAGCATATCTTCATCACCCTACTTGCTACAAATCCACCAAGCCATAGCACACCCAAATTGGAAAAATTGGCATGCAGATAGGGCACAACATAAATGAATGGGACTCGGTCTGGCTTCACCCCCTGCTGATGTGCATTTGCTCACAGGTCTCCAAAGCCTCCATCCCCCATATCCATGATGTGCATGTCCTGCAATCATAGCACTCCAGAACACCACATCTCGTTTGCCCATTAAACACTTCATTTGCATCCATAGCGCTCCCACATTTGGCATACATATCAACAAGGGTATTGTTCAGAATGACATCTGGTACTATTCCAGCCTTGACGATGTCACCATGGACCTCTTTTTCCTTCATGAATATATAAATGGTTGAGCCCTAGAATACAACTTCCTGGCAATGGTGCAAAGAATCGGCAACAGAAGACCCAAGCCTGGAGCGACCTACTGCAACAAAAGCATGAGAAATGAAGAGGGTGGGAGCGAGATTGATGGAGAGTTGGAGAGCGCTTGGGTGTGGACTAAGGAGAAGCAGACAATGTGAAAGAAAGATGGGGTAGAGAGGCGGGTGGAGAGGACAATATTATGAAAAAGCTAGGAAGCTGTCGGGCTTCAACCCTCCCCGCATCAATTGCGCGCATGTCTCCAAAGCTGTTGAGCTCAACCCTCCCCGCATCGCTTGAGCGCAGGTGGTCTCCAAAGCTTCCATCTCGGACCCTAGCTATGCACGTGCAAATCATCCCACGACACAAACAAAGAAAACGACCAAGTCCAAGACTCATCGTTCAACACACAACCCCGCAACCCTAAATCCATTTTGAATGATTTTGAACTTTTATTGGATAGTACACTTTTTGTTACCCCAGTGGTTTGGTGCTCAAATCCTGCTACGTCATTTTTATATGTGGTACGGTATGTGAATTTCACTTTATTGTAATAGTACAATGTTAACTTTTATATGAAGTGATAGTAGAAATCGATAAAGGCAGGCCAAAATGAACTAATTAATATGACCAAATTTAAATTATGTAATGTATGTTTGGCCATATCCGGGTCATATGAAACCTGTTTGACATAGTTTTTAGGGGGATAGCTTCAGGGCTTACAATGCTACCCACCTACACCTCATTTTTGGGCTCTTACAAAAAAGTCTATAGATTTTTCCAAAGTATATTAGATTATCTATTTTTTTAAATAAAAAAATAAAATAAAACACCTATGAGCTACAGCTCACAAATCAGGCTTATCTACGAGATGTGACATATAAAAAATTGAATGAAGTATAAACAAATGTTGTCAAGCCTTGTAGTGAGTTCAATTATTTGGAAATTTTATATTTTTGGAACTGGCTTAACTTATTTTCATTCTAAAATTCATCGTTGAAGTTTGGACATTGGAGAAAATAAATTTTTTGATGGTCTACGGGCACCCTCTACCTTATCAGATCAGCCCATACCTAGGTCATTAGATGGTGCCACGGCTCTAAGTGGAGAAGAGCTGGCTATGTTGGATACCATATTTCAAGCTAGTTTCGTATGACCAAACATTGTTCCAGTTGAGGAAAGTGCTTCAGAGAATGGATACTGTGATTCAGATTCAGAATAAAGTTGATTGTTTGGAACCATTTGTTCAATAGCATCATCCTACAATGATTTGGACACTTGTATATTTTTTAAAGTCTGCCACAAGTGCACAAACCACTTAGGGTATGGGTCAACATTGGTTGACTGCCATATAAGCTCGAGGCTGAGGCAGTTGGGCATCTCCTATGGTGGGGTTCGGGAGCAAGCCACCAGCGTCATCACCCTCCGGACATTCACGGGACCGTTACCCAGCTTCTTACACTTCTAGCAGGGTGTAACCTTCTTCTGCTCAGCAATAAGCCGGCGCCGCTCTTGGCGTTGCTCGTACGTCAACTGTGGCTGGTTGCCATTACTAGCGGTTGTGTTATTGGTGGATCCCTTGCTAAACGAAGCGACATAGGCAGAGGAGACCTTAGACTCTAACTGTGCGGATTCTTGCTCTTCGGCACTGAGCAGTCTGGACTCTTGACGAATGAGACGAATGGTGAGATTACTGAGGGTGGCGTCATCAACGTTGTCCCATGAAGAAAGAAAATTGACATACTTGGGAGGAAGGTTAGCAATAATCTTGGCGATTGTTAGTGACGGTACTGTCGCCCATGTTGACAAGCTGAGACTTAATGATTTTGAGTTTGCCAAGAAAAGATGTTATAGTGTCGTCGCTATCCATCTTACACTTGTAGAAACGTTGCTGTACATGGTGCACAGACTCATGGGCTTGCTGATCATGGAGCAGTTTTAGCTCATCCCAAATAGCCTTTGAGGTGGTGCAGTCCATGAGGACTTCGAGAATACTCTCATCGACTGCTTTACAGAGCAGGGAGGTACATTGATTGTCCTTCTGGATCCAATCGCGCTGGGCTTCGCCAGCATCAGGTTTAGGGACGGTGCCATCAACAATGCCCATCAGATCCTGGCCAAGGAGTATGGCACGGATCTGAAACTTCCACAGATGGAAGTTCATTCCATTATAGAGCTTGACGTTCCGCAACTCGGCGGTGGTATCCATGGTGCACTATGACGTATTGGACTATTACTTTGGTAAACGTGCTGTAGACACAGCAAAAAATAGGACACGTACTGTGAACACAGTACTTCACGCGTGGGGTATACTGGAAGGAATAAAAGGCCATTTTCCTGAGCTACTGCGCTACAGGATGCGTGTCTGTGGGCCCATAACCTATTGTAGTCTCAAGAAAAGATCAACATACAAAGTGAAAAAAGGCACAAGCAGGGATTGACACAGGCAAGCGCTTACGAGACAAGAGTAAAGATAAGGCCCTGATTCTCTTGATTAAAGTACACGAGCAGTACAGAAAAGCTCAAGCTGACATTGACACAGCTCACACGCTTGATACTACGGTTCTTGGAGCAAAGCAAACAGCACACACGCCAAGCTAGAGAGAGAGAGAGTTAAAAGGGGGAAAAACGGGGAATATACACCCAGACGGCCAGGGAGGGAAAAGCCAGATCATGATGGTTGGCACAGGGGTTTAAAAGGGGCCTACGTGGTGATGTACAAAGGTTTGCATTCTACATAGCCGAGCTGGACATTCCAGCTGTACAGTTACCTCTCACGTAATGATTACAACACAATGTACTCAGATTTGGTTGTGCTTCCCGACGTACAAGGTGCTTCTGGCTGAGCCATGTTACATGGCCGTTGTTGAGGAACAAGAACGAATTTCGATTGATCTCATATTACTCTGGGGCCTCTTACATGGCACATTGAACATAGTGGCCAAGTCTCAAAGCGAACCAAACAACTCCACTGTATGACTTCCGATCATCAATATCAGCCGCATAGTCAGAGTCACAGTACGCAGTCAAGACATGTGGATACAGTACACAAAAGGATACGCAAAGCGAGACTCTGTGTATCGCTCGATCTCCCATCTGCGTTCAACTTCAACTTATAGATCTCTTTTCAGCTGATACGTTTCCGACCTGGGGGTAATGGCTGCAATTCTCATGTATTGTTTTCAAGCATAAACTTTGCATTCATTGTCTGCTTCCACGTACTGATCTATTTCATTCGTTAATGCATGGCTCACTGACCTTAGCTATTACCAAGAAAACTACAACATACACAAGCACATATGTAAAAGCTAAAGTGCATCCTGCAAAAGCTGATCACGAGAAGACAAAATATTAAGTAAAAGTGGAGCATTGCTCTCTATGTCCATGTACCAGTTATAGTAGAGTTCTCACACAATTTGGATGAGTGACCTTTTATAAGTGGGGTACTAGTTCTTGATTAGTTACTTGATCAAGAAGGCTTATCAAGAAGGCTTATTAGGAAGGCTACCGTATGTCGTAGAATAAATACATCCAATACTTCACTCTTTTTCGTCAACGACATCATCATGTGGAAGATTAATAGAAGCAATCTCTAACATGCGGATGTGTACAAATGGTGCATGACAAGTGCATGACAAACTGGATAGATGTGTTCGTTTGCATAATTTGCGTCTATTTGCAAATGCTCATCACGTGTGTAAGTCGTATGATAACATTGACCAAGTTCATTTGGGTGACATTGACAGCACTATCATGAGACCTGAAGTAGTCCAATTGCTTAAATTACAAACCTTTGATCACTTACTATCCTCAATTACAAGGTTGGAACTTGCGTGTACAGATGGTCGATGGAATCAACAAGATGTTGGCTCCTTTTCTCAGTGGCTTTGGCATGCATTGTCTTATCACGAGCCTGAAATATAGCTACGTTTAACTCTTATATCTCCCACAGATCGGCCTCATCTGTTAATTGAACTTGGAGTCATGGAGACGGCTTGTGTTGTGATTGGGTTGATGGGGGGTTGCTTGTAGAGTCACTGGGTCAAGATAGGGGTGACCTGGTGGGATATGAAGTACATTGTGCATTGTCACTGGAACGTCTTTTTTGTGCACTGTGGTTGTAGGGAAACATCCAAGTTTTGCCATCATGGCAAATTTTAGGAGCATATTCATCTTCACCATATCTTTGGCTCTTCTCATTCAAGTTTATAGCATCTTCAAGTATGAGCCCTTATATGCGGTATCCACCTATATTGTCAATTTTTTGCTGTCACAACAAATCATCATATTCCTAATTGCTATTAGTGAGAATGGACCAGACAAACATATAAAGGCTCATCTATATATTCCAAGTCTTATTACAAAAAATCCGAATCTCTATAGGTTATTTACCATAAAAAGTTACCACATTTCATTAAAAAAAAAGGCGTCATGGATTTTTTTTTTCGTAAGATTCATAACAATATTAAAAAAAAAATGACTTACCCAAAATGTGCTTTGAGGGATGAAGAATCTAGAATGAAAACATTCAATCAAAAGTATTAAGTTAAACAATATTGACGTCCTATTTTGAGCCTCTAAAATAGCTATGTTCGTAAAGTCATGTATGAAATGAAATTATTTGAAATAACAAAATTACCTTCCTTAACCCCTAAAGGACGACGCGACTCTTTTTGCCACGCTCCAGTTTGATAGTGGATGGAAGTGAACCCTAAAGATAAATTGTGGATGTCAGAGAGGAGCACGTGTGGGAATTTACAGTGCCAATAAATCATAAAGGCTATGCTCCCTAGAATTTTTCAAAGTGCCAAGGGGTCAGAAAATCCAGTGTTAAAGCACCATTGACCTGCCTACGTGGCAGCCAAATGGGCAATCTTCGAAATAACATCTAGGGCTGAAAATTTATCATAATCCCAAATTTTTTGGACAGGGCACATTGAAATGTTACTGGGCACTTACTTACCAGAGGAATTGGAAAACATATATCATCTCATGGGTGTAATTGTGAAAGAAGCCAAAACAAGACAATTTACCACCCCAGATTTCACATACAAAGCAGCCTATCTGAATTTTTGGAATTTTGGTCTGATTTTTGTGGGAGGCAGTGGTTTAGGTGCCATATAATTAGATTATGGAGGGCCTTTGTCTAGGAAAATTCAACTCGATATTGTAATATTATGGTCAAACAATTTGCATGCAATTTTTGAATACACTTACAAATTGGGGCATATTATTTTGTTATAATCTCCCAAATGTAATGGTCAATTTGCCTACATTTTTTACAGGACGTGAACATAGTAGATATGCACATAAGTATAAGGTTCATCCCCCTGGATGATTGGGGGTAAGAAGTTACACCCCCATCCATAAGTGTATATACTCTTTTTTAGTGGGCCCACCAAAAAATAGCTCGTCCTTTAAGGGTTAAACATGTTAGTTTATGTTAGATGAAGGGTGGATAGAAGTTTAACCCTTAAACGCCCAGAAGCCCGGTTTGGGCCTTTGAAATCAGGAAATTTGCAATAACTTCACAGGATCTTAGCCATTTTTTTTGAGTTTTGGATATGTTATGCCCAGCCACCTGGGCTAATCTGAACCGTTGGGCGATTTTCCCTGATCAAGGTTAGGGTTCCGGAATTGCTGCGAGAGTGGCGGGGGGTCAGCTCCCGCCATTTTGCTTCTCTCTCCCAAACACTGTGCTCTGGGTCCCGCGCTTTCTGAGTTCCTCGCGCGAGTTGGAGGGTGCTTGCAGGTGGCCGTTTGGATTCCTTGCAGGTTGCCGTTGCGTTTCCTTGCTCTTGTCTCCTTCTATAACTGAAGCTCCCGCCGTCGCTGCATTAGGAAGCTCTTAGCATTCAAGGCGTTGTTGGCTCATTGCGGCTAGTATGACACCTCTCTTCTATTGCCTGTCATCAAGCTTTGTTTCTTCATGTATATTGTAGATGCGAGCTTCTTCTTGCATTGAAGGCTTTGCTTCATTCCTGTAGGCTTGCAGGCAGAGGAACTTAGGGAGACAAGTTGCCAAGATTCCCTGTTGTCATTGAAGGAGAAAGAAGGCCCGTTACTGGTGACTATATAGGAGAGGAAACATGGGTTTTGCAGACATGCCTCCAGCAGCTCCTGTGCATTTGCTAGAAGAGTCTCTTGTTATTGGCAATTAGGCTCGCGCTTTGGGCGCCTCTCCAGAGCAAGTCGCCCAATTGATTGGGTGTTTGAATGAGGATTATCTTATGTGCTTGAAGAGGCCCAAGCGGGTGAAGTGGCCCGCATTTCCAAAACCAGCCAATTTTCGGTACTCATTTCGTCGTCAGGCTGCAGAGATTCTCGGGTGGGTTGATCGTAAAGAGGAAGGTGATCCACATGGCTTTTCTCCTGAGGTAAATGAGTGTTTGAGGCTATCTGTGTGGCCTGATTTTGATGGATCCTCATCTGCCACCAACGATGAGACTGAAGGTAGTAGCAAGGTCCAGAGGTAAGAATGATTATGGGCATGTGAGACTTGATGACATTGCGAGTTCAATTTCTGGTTTTGATTCGGGTCTTGCATATTCTCTGCGTAGTTCTCAAGTTGCTAGAGATGTTGCAGGTCATAGCCAATCTTGGGAAGATCTAGGGGTGCTGGGATCCACTGTAAAGGTTGCAATGAACCATTTGTACCTGCCTAACATGGCTTCTTCTTCCAACGTCCAAGAATTTGGTTATGGTACTGTCGTGGACAAGTCGTGGGACATTGTGAGTGCGTCTGATACATATGTTGTCTCCTTCTTTGCTGGGCTTGGGGTGCATACCGTGCCCTCTCATGTTTGCCTTCCTGTGGACCTTGACGAGCCTATGCCAGTTACAGTAAGTGCCATGCTTGGTTTGGATGATGTTGTTGAGAACACGGTAGGGTCTGAATCTGAGACAGAATGTGACTCGGACTCTGACTATGATCCGGTAGAGGAAGAGAGAGGTAATCCAGATGCTGGTCAGGATCCAGACTTGTGGGATTACTGTGTGGACACTGGAAATGCGACCCATGAGCTCGGGCTTTATGATTTGGCTGAATCTTGGCGTGAATGGCCACCGAAAGATAAATTCGCAGATGACATGTGGAATTCACAGTGCACAGAGCTGCCTCAGGTAACGTGGAGTGGGGGGGAGACGGATCATAAGGTGCCTTTGGATGATAGTGCTCTCCCTGTAGATTTTTTCAATTTGTTCTGGCCGGCACCTGTGATGCGGAAAATCTGCAGAATGACAAACCTGTATGCCCAGACCTTATATAGAAGGGGGCAAATGAAGGGGGGAGAGTGGTGGTATCCTGTGAGTGTTGTGGAATTGAAGGCGTGGTTGGGAGTTCATATTCTCATGGGAATCAAGAGATTGCCCAACACAAGATGTTACTGGAAATGTAACAATGAGTTCTTCAAGTGTCCTTCCATTATGCGCATCATGAGTCGCAATAGATGGGAAGCAATTTTGAGGTGTTTGCATCTAGTGGACAACCGGTTAGTGGAGGTGGATAAATCAGCCCCTGCTTATGATAAAATCGCAAAGACCCGTTGGTTGTTAGACCAGCAAAATGACTTGTATGCTCGCTACTGGCAACCCGATCAAAACCTGTGTGTGGATGAGATGATGGTGAAGTACAAAGGTAAGTACTCTAACCTGCAGCAGTATATGAGCAAAAAACCAGTGAAATGGGGTATAAAGTGGTGGTGCTTGGCTGGTGCCAAAAGCCGATATGTTCACAAGATGGAGGTGTACCTTGGCCGTGATGATGCAATTGATTTGACACACGGGCAGGGATATTCTGTTGTAACCAGACTGCTGGCTGGTTTTGAGGGGAAATGGCACATAGTGACCATGGATAATTTCTTTACTAGTCCTATTCTTTTCTATGACTTGGCTGTCCAGAATATCTATGCTACCGGTACTGTGAAGACAACTCGGGTGGGATTCCCTTCATGTCTTGATTTTGGAAAGAGAGGAGAGAGAAGCACTATGCAGTACCGCATGCATAGATCTAACAAATTGGTGGCACTGTCTTGGTTTGACAACAAACCAGTCACATTGTTGAGCACTGCTTGCAGCCCTGTGGGGGCAGATTGCTTCATTGAGCGGTGGCACAACGGTGCTCGCCGCATGGTCCCCACTTCCCCCATTGTGAAGCACTATCAAGAACACATGAGGGGGGTTGATGTGCAGGATCAATTGAGGGGCTACTACAATGTGCAAACGCGTGATTACAAGTGGTGGCACTGCTTGTTCTTTCATAGCATTGACACATCGCTGGTGAATTCTTATTTGTTGTATCTGGCTTGGATGAAAGAGAAGGACAGGAAGCCGCGGTCTCATGCGCTCTTCAACATTCAAGTGGCCAATGGGTTGATTGTCGGGTGGGTTGCTCCCATGAGAACTGTCTTGGAAGGGGCTTCTGTTCCAAACCCGGGAGCACTTCACTTCTCCCAAAAAAGTGCTAGGAGAAGGAAGTGTGTCGAGTGTGGTGCCCGACAAAGGTTTTTTTGTGCCTTGTGTGGAGATGTTAGCATCTGTTTGGGGACCTGCTTTGTGAAACGTCACAGCCTGGTTTGAGACAATGTCAGTTGGAATTCATGGCTAGAATTCATGGCAATGTGAGTTCATGGCTGCAAAGAGGTGGTAGATTGCTTTAGTGGTTAGTCCCCTTGCCAAGTGGGGGTGCACACAAGGGGGGGATCCTCCCCCTTGTGTTCATGTGTGAGCTGCCAGTTGGGGCAGCTTAGTGGGTTCAAACCCTACTCACACATTGTTCCTTGGTGTGAGGAGGGTAGGAGTGGGGTGGTGGGATATCTTGCTTTGCAAAGCGCTTGCTGCAGCAAACACTCCAGGGTACAGGTAGCATTGGCATTTTTCCAAAGAACACTAAATCCTCAATTTTGACCCACTCTGCTTTGAACAAATGTCAGCAGCCCATTTTTTGTCCAAATTGCATTTTGTTTTCTGCAATGGATGTGAGATCCCACCAGGATGAATGGGGAGCAGAATCAACTCATTTGGAAATCATCCCGTCACCCATTTCTGCAAATTACTCATTCTAATTTACAATTTTGGTATGTGGGTCCCAAAAAAGGGCCCCAGTCTCAACGGTGGCATTTTCTGGATTTTCATCTGATTTCCCTCAAAATTGGCATGCACCTGCATCAGTTAGGTACGCTTCTGGTGTGCGGTCAAAATTTTCAAACTCCAAATTTTTCGAAAATTACACCTGTTTTTAGCACCAGGGGTCAGGTTTTTGGAAAAAGTCAAAAATAAGTACTGGGCGTTTAAGGGTTAATGGACAAAATAATGTCCACCTACGTACGAAATCAACGATTTTTGAAAACGCTTCTAAACTGTCAATAATATAGGGTCTATGTAAACTCAATTGTGTCAATCCAATGGTTGAATTTTTTTTTTTTTTTTTTTGGTCAATTTATGTACTCAATACTGGCTCACGATCTGCCTTTCATTGTAGGTTTGTGCAAATTCATGCAATTGTTTGCTAAGATTCAAGAGTGGAGAAGAGCACTCCAAACTCATGACCAATTGCCGCCGTTGCAATCGTCCCAAGTGGAGATAGTTGTTCCAAAGAGATCCATGGATAGATGTGCGCAATTTATGTCGAGCTGTGAGTTGATACATTGTGTAGTAGCTTGAGTGTAATTTACAATTCTAGAAAGCAAACGCGGCGAGGTGGTAGCACTGTATGGGCAAAGAACTCAAACAAAAATACAACAATGGAGTTACCTGCTGGGGAACAAGGATGCGACATATGCAATGTGAACGTGGGTAGGGCTAACTTACGCGGTAAGCTAGCCATGTGGGTAGAGAAAGGTCAATAAAAAAAGGGAGAGAATTTTTTTTTTCTTGTCACGAAAAGGTCTTGGGACAGCACGCCAAATATAAAAGTTTGCGATGTCGGGCTGTGCTGCCAAGGGGATGATAGCTTTGAGGACCCGGAGAAGCAGAGGGTGGCGGACGAGGTAATAATAAGACCTAAGTTGGACGCGCCAGGCCAGAGCACAGGTCCTTGTCAACGAGGGTTGACTGACCAGTGTCCCAGTATATTACTGCGCTCACTCCCTCACACCATCACTCTCTCTCATCGCCTCCCTTCCTCCCCACCCGCTCTTCCCCGCTACCACCACCCTCATCTCTCTCTCTCTCTCTCCGACGTGTCTGACAAATACACTGAGCTACACTCCGTCATCGGCCTCTGCACTACCCACACAGATCGGGTCTTCCTCAACACCATAATACCATGGGTCCGAAGGCGAAGATATCTGGGCCGGAGCCTTTCGATTACATTGAGAAATGCAGCTCCGATGGACGAGAGAAACAGACCGTGATATCCGATTTGGATGGCACCCTGGTCAGAGGGCGGAGCTCATTTCCCTACTTCATGCTGGTGGCATTCGAGGCCGGCGGCTTTCTCCGTTCCCTCCTCCTCCTCCTCTTCGCCCCCATTGCTTGGTTCCTTTATCACTTCGTCTCAGAAGCAGCAGGGATCCAGGTGTTAGTCTTTGTCACCTTTGCTGGTCTCAAAGTGACTCAAATTGAGACTGTAGCGCGCGCGGTTCTGCCAAAGTTCTACTGCGAGGATCTGCACCCAGAGACATGGCGTGTGTTTTCCTCCTTTGGGAAGCGCTATGTTCTGACTGCCAATCCCCGCATAATGGTGGAGACCTTTGCAAAGGAGTATCTGGGTGCCGATGCGGTGCTTGGGTCCGAGATCGAGGTGACCAGGAACGGGCGCGCAACAGGTTTCCTCAAAGCCCCCGGTGTCCTTGTGGGTGTGAAGAAAGAAATTGCTTTGAAGGCAGCTTTCGGGGACGATGCACCGGACGTTGGCCTGGGCGACCGCAAGACTGACCACCCCTTCATGGCTCTGTGCAAGGAAGGCTACGTGGTGCCCGCCAACAAGGTACAAGCTGTGCAAAAGGAGGAGCTGCCGAAGCCGATCGTGTTCCACGACGGGCGGCTTGTGCAACGCCCTACTCCACTCAACGCTCTTCTCACCCTCGTCTGGATGCCTATCGGTTTCCTTCTTGCCGTGCTTCGGATTGCTGCAGGGTCCTTGCTCCCCATGTCCTTGACATACTACGCTTACGTTGCCCTCGGGGTGCGTGTAAAGGTCACGGGAACACCCCCACCTGCAGTGAAGGATGGAAAGCAGGGAGTCCTGTTTATCTGCTCCCATCGGACCTTGTTGGACCCCATCTTCCTGTCGGTAGCCCTCGGGCGACCTATCACAGCAGTCACATACTCCATTTCACGTGTCTCGGAGGCCCTTTCCCCAATCAAGACGGTTGCTTTGACTCGCAACAGAGAGCAAGATGCTGCCAACATCAGCAAGCTTTTGGAAGAAGGAGACTTAGCCATCTGCCCAGAGGGAACAACATGCCGGGAGCCATTTCTCCTACGATTCTCAGCGCTTTTTGCGGAGCTGACGGACAAGATCGCCCCCGTGGCGATGTTCAACAGAATGTCCATGTTCCACGGCACGACCGCCACAGGGTGGAAGGGCATGGATCCTTTCTTCTTCTTCATGAACCCAAGACCTGTCTACGAGGTTACATTTTTGAACCAACTGCCTATGGAGCTTACATGTGCGGGTGGAAAAACATCGGTGGAGGTAGCCAACTACATCCAAAGGGTTATTGCAGGGACACTGAGTTTCCAGTGCACAAACTTCACTCGCAGGGACAAGTACAAGGTTCTCGCTGGGAATGACGGCAGCGTGCCCGCAAAGACCAAGTCGCATTCCACCGGCAAGATTACTAGTTGCTAGTGCCCGAACTCGGCCATTGTAAGCTGCCACCCCACCGATCTGAAGGAGACTGTTTTTCTTGCACGAATTCAGTGAATGGGTGTAACTTGATGGAGCGACTTGACTCGCTACTAAACTAGACCTTTGCCTGCGAGCTGCAGCCATTCATAGAATCTGCATTTCTCAATTCTTGGGATTTCTCTCAAAGAGAGAGGGCCCTTACTTTCAGTATACAGAACTTCACTGTAGAGTCGATCCATCCAAAACAATTGTAGTCTTAGAAACTCCAAATTTAGAAAACAGAGTTTCCCATTGTACATATTGTACCATGAAGAGAATTTGCGTACTGCACAACTTGCAGGTACCATCTTCAATTAATCAAATTGATCCTGGAGTTCAGATGATGTTCACGAATTGTTTCTTTCAGATGGTCGTCCTCCTCAGGACTCACAAAATTTATTGTGCCAACCCACGGTCATTCTCCTCGCTGACTGGATTACTCAATGGATCACGTCTTTGCTAACTGTACATACATCGAGTAAATAGAGAAGTACCTGCATTGACATTCATTTTCAGCAGTAATTTACACCATGAATCTTGATCAGGATTGTGCTGCTATAGTCAACATTTCAAGAACCCCACCCCAAGTGGCAGACTGTCAAGAAGTTATGCCAGAAACTCATCTAGAGAGCTGGATACGAGCTTCACAAAAATTACCAGACTCCGTCATTTGGTATGTTTCGAGCTGTCAAGTGCAAGTTCCAGACTTCTTCATTTTACGTACATGGTTCTCGCCCGCTGGGAATGATGGTAGCGTGCCCACCAAGTCGCCAGTAGAAAGAGCTGACACTAGTTGGTACTTACACTTCCACTTCCCCATCAAAAGCTAACATGGTGCCCCGCTATTTTCTAACTTACAGAGATTACTATACAGAACGATGCCCATATGTCAAAACTCTAGAGCCTTTGAGCATCATTCTTGTTACACGAACTTTCAAACTCCAAGCTGTTAAACTTACTTTGCTTTCAGTTACTTTTGCTTTCAGCAATAGTTGAACAGTTTGAGGAGATCATCTAAGACTGAGAAACAGAGCATTTGTTAAGAACGATGTATTTATTCATAGCTCACTGCAGTAAACAGTTGCGGTCACTCTGAAGAGAATATCTTGACCTGCCTACAACCCAAAACCCCATGGCCCTAAAGCTGTGAACAAGGCATGTCGATGGTACCTTGCTTAGCTCTCCTAGTTGTACACAGTATTAGATGTGTCTCAAGAACTCGCCTGCAAAAACGAGCTTAAACAGAGCTGCCAATGATGTGAAGAGTTTGGAAGTTCTGCTCCAAAAGTCTCTTCTGCACAGTGCAGATGGACATAGGATGCTGACTTCGGTATTCCAGATATGTCAAACATTCTTTCTAGCACCAAGTCATTTCAATATGCATCACTTACTATCTAGACTAAATGCACTAGTTAAGAATCTTGAGTTTGTGAGATAAACAAAGATGGATCCGGATATGTATAGGCCTGGAAAGTGGGTGGAGTAGAAGCCAGCTGCGTATGGGTTGCATAGTAGAAAGAGTGCTGGTCCTGGATTTTGAGGAAGTAGTTGTTCTGCAGAGAGGCTGTATGGTTTGAAGAAAGTTGAAACATACATATCTACATGTCCTCGAGTTCCGCGTTCTCGAGTCTAGAAGAGAAGTTATGGGGGGCTAATTAGTGGGGGTTGGAGCAATTGCAATCTTGTCAAGAACATTATAGAGCTCTGGGAGGGGCGGCAAGCATCATTCCTCATTTTATGCTTGGCGACACCTGCATCATGTTTAGAGCTCTGATGCATGCATTAGAAATCCAAATACTTTTAACCTCCAATCGCTCTGGCTTGTTGGCTCTAGAGATCTTGTTCTCGAGAGGGCTTCTTTAGCAGCACCAATACCAGCCCTGAAATCAGCACTCGGTGAACTTGCGACTTGGGTGGGCATAGGGGCTGTGCATGAGACTAATGGTGATTTTAGCGTTGACAGCCTGGTAGGTTTTTGCCCGGGCAAACCACTGTTTTCAAGGGTATGCGTAACCAATCCTCAAGAGCAGTGAATTAGTAAGTTTCACAGAGCTGGACAAAGTCTTGGTCTCTCATCCACGTAATGGTATCAACCCCCTTTTGGTGAGATTGACGACAAGCCTGTGGTTGTATTTGCTGCAGATCATACCCACTACAGAGCAGCTGTGATTGAAGCAGGACCAGCTGGACTAGCAGTGGTGGCCACCTTGTTGGACACCGAATGTACACCCATCCTGTGGATTGATCCCCACTTCCAGGCCGGTCGCCTCTCCACGTACAAAGAAGTACCAAGCAATACCAAGGTGAAACTGTTTCAGCAGTTTGTGACAATTTTACCTAGCTTAGTGCAATTTCCTGACAAGGCTCTCTCTCCCTTTCTTGGGAGGGATCCTGACAGCGGGTGCCCTCTCTCTCTTGCAGTTGATGGTGAAGACTCTTATCCATGGCATATGGACAGTGGCTACATGCTGACCCCCTCTCACATTCCAAAACGGGTGGCCCCTTCCGATACAATTGAAATAGTGGGAAGCAGCCAAGTTCAGCTGTGCTGGTGGCGCTCAAGAATCTGCGTGAATGTGAACAACGACCTCAAAAGCTAATCAACTTTTCTGGTCAGCCTCTATTGTACGCAAGCTACATGCCAGACAACTGGATTTTGTTTGATAATACAGGGCTCAAGGGAGTGGCGGCTGACTGGGCCAGGGTGAATTTGGAAACAGAGAAATTGGAAAGGGAGAAGCTTCTAGAACGTGTTTGTGTGAAGGATATGTGTATCAAAGAACAGGAGGAGCTTTGGAAGAAATGTACCAAACTTGTAGGTGCAGTTGGGTATAATCGACACCCCTTACCCAAAATTTCAGTGAATAGCCACCAACTGACTAAAGTTGAGTATGATCCACATAGAGGGAAAATTGCTGATAGTCTTTTCAGATTTGGAACAGCATTTCCTGAGCAACAGTGGATCCCTATGGTAAGGAAGAGTATGCTGACGTGGGATTATGGAAGTTCATGGAGTACTCACTGGTTTGCAAAAGCTCATTCCAAACTTATTCAAAATAGTTTGAATATACTTCTTCTGACTTAAGTGTAAAGTACCCTTGTCCCTGTCTCGTTCAACTTGAATGCCCATAAAATAATGAATGTCTCTAAGATCCGTCATATCAAATGTAGCATGTAAACGTTGTTTTGCATGTTTCAATGCTTCCACATCATTGCTGACTAAAATTGAGTCATCTACATATAGTGCAATGAGTACAAACTTGTCCTCTTTGAATTTAATGTACACATTACTATCTGCTGGAGATGCCACAAAACCTTCAAAGATTAAATAACCATTAAACTTCTGGAACCAGGCTCGAGGTGACTGTTTCAAGCCATATAGGATTTTTATCAACTTACAGACCAAGTCTTCTTCTCCTGGAGCAATGAACCCTTGAGGCCGCTCCATATAAACCTCCTCCTCCAAATCTCCATTTAAGAAGGCGGTTTTCACGTCCATTTGATGGACCTCCAGATTTGATAGTGCGGCAATAGCCAAAATAGTCCTGATAGAAGATATCTTTGCAACAGGTGAAAATGTCTCATTATAATCCACTCCTTCTCTTTGAGAAAAGCTCTTGCAACTAGTCTGGCTTTATACCTTTCCACTGATCCATCTGCTTTAAGTTTGAGTTTATAGATCCACTTACATCCAACAGTCTTTCTCCCTTGTGGAAGTTTAGTTAGCTTCCAAGTACCATTCTTTAGTAAGGATGCAAACTCTTTATTCATAGCCTCTTGCCATCTTGACGACTCTCTACAACTGAGAGCTTCCTTAAATGACATTGGCTCTTCATTTTCAACAAGCATTGTTTGTGACAAATCGAGAGATTCTATGAGTCTTTGACTGGGTCTTCTCTCTCTCATGGACCTGCGAACTTGGATATCAAGTTGAGCCCTAGGTGCTTGTAGTTGAGGTTGAGCCACTTGAACATTTGCTGGAATATTACTTGGCTATGGTGTCTCTATTTCCTCATGAGAGCCAGAGTCACAATCTTACCTCGTCCGCCTCCCTGCTTACAATGTCGTTTGCACAAACATTAGAAATTGTGCCTAAAATCCGTCCTGAAGCACTTGATAAGATTTAGTGAATGTCTGGCATTTGGGGAAAGGTAGACAGATGACAACAATGTAGAATAAGACAACACAACAGATGTGAGAGTGATCTTTCATTCTGCGACTTTGTCCGAGTGCTTACTGCAACATTCTGGTGTGCAGCACGCTCCTCTTTAGTTATCCTCTTCAGTGTCGACACATTGCGAGCCATTTCAGCACTATACTTCCTGCAACGCACCACCTGACCACGGTAAACATGGTGTGGACTCCAATGCGTATTGCGGTCCCTGCCAGTGAGGTAGAAATGTGCACCTGTATGTTACGAGAGTACTGCAATTTTCATGGTTTTTCATCAGGACCATTATACAACAACATTCAAAATGAATTTGGCTCTCGTTTGTGCATGAGGAGGAATTCCGGGTCTTACAACATTGTGTAACAGAAATTGACAAAACGTCTGCATTGTCTTCTTGTTTGACCATAACCAATATTATGCATGAGGATGTTGTCCTTGAACTTGCGCTAAAACCGAGAGTCCACCAATCATCCCCTAGGTGCCTTGTCTTCTTGTTTGACCCATAACCAATGTTATGCATGAGGATCCCCGCCTTTGAACTTGCACTGAAACCGAGAGCCCATACACCATCCACTAGGTGCACTGTCTTCTTGTTTGAACCATAACCAATGTTACGCATCAGGATGTTGCCCTTGAACTTGCGTTGAACCCGAGAGTCCACAAATCATCCCCTAGGTGCCTTGTCTTCTTGTTTGATCCATAACCAATGTTAGGCATCAGGAGGCTGCCTTAGAACTTGCGTTTGACCCGAGAATCAATACATACATCATCCCCTAGGTGCCTTGTCTTCTTGTTTGACCCATGACCAACCATTTGCTGTACATTACAATCAAAGCCTACAAGCCAGGATATAACTATCTACTGTATGAAGTGCATAGAAGCCACTGTTGTAAATGCATACACGGCAAGAAAATGAGAAACCATCTTTTAACGACATTACAACGAACAAGCACAAATTTTATTACAAAGTTGTGGAGGGACACAAAATGTCTAAAACTGTGAACATCACGAGACCCCCCAAAATGATGAAATTTGCATTTCAGTCACTAGAACTATCCCCTGAAACTTGTGCAGTATCATCGACGTAAACCCGAGCTCTGAGGTGCTTGTTGTGCTTTCGAGCACATGGGGGAGATAACATGAAACTCTGTTGACAAGCAATGGCCTCCGCGTAGTCGGGTAGGATGTATGAACGTGGAGGGCTGCACCACAAGTCACTGTGAATAAAAGAGACGTCGACCAAAGGAATAGCTTTCAATACCCTGCCACCCAAAGAACCACAATTGCATTAGCCACCATTAATGGGAAAGGGGGGGCCGTTTCCGCGGGAGAAATCGGATGCTTACAGAAAAACAACTTACTCGCATGCGAAATCGTCGTCCAAGACTTTGTCGTCCCATTCGTTGATTTCCACATGCACTATACCCTCCTGTTGTTGGGCGGCAGGTGCCGGCGCTGGCGCTTCCAAGTTATGGAGGAGGTCATTGAAAATGTCCGCATCCCCTTCCATACCAAACAAATGCCTCCCCACTGCCTTGCAAGCATGGTACGAAGCTCCTGCGAGACATAATACTCTTATGACACATATAAACAAATTTTGCACCAAGAAGAAAACACCACAGCAGGTTCGGGGTGAAACCTGTGCCAAGAGTGAGGTCCACGATACGCGCCCCCGGATGGGAACAAGTCTCCACAATTGTTTGAATAAATGTTGGGCTCTTCTCCTTGGCCCCTCTCCATGGTGTGCAGTTGGACTTTCGCAAGCATACATTGGAATCCACGTAATTGTAGTGCATGTCGTCCACACTGGATCAAACTTATCGTTGATGAAACAACCTCCCCATGAAGCCTGAACTCCTTCACTGCTGTGGGAGTTGAAGCAGGGTGCACTCTGACGAGGCAGACGGCCTCAAAAAGGCGGGTCTACACACAAGACAACATGAGGCACATATTAGTGAATCCAAAAAAATTCATCTGAAAAGAATAGTGCTTGAAACCTCCGAAAATGAGTGCGTTGACGCACTCATTTCTGCAGGGGTGAAATGGAACTTCAAATGAAGCAGGTAAGAGAAAAGTCGATTACCATTTGTCCGGGACAGTCACCCTTTGTCAAGTACAGGCTGTTCACACCATTCCACATTTTGATGATTTTCATCCCCGAGGCCTTGAGGTAGCTTGCAAGCTCCTGGCGACATTTCGTATTGACCGACTGGATCATTACAAGAACCCCTGCATCCGATAAAAAAAAATTGCAAAATGAAAAGACCCACCGCCAGTACCTCTCATCAAATGCATTCCATGTTGGGCAAGTGCCTGTGGGTAGAATGTCCGGTACTGGCAGCCCATCCGGAATGTCCACAATCACCATGTCGGCACAACATGGTTTCAGGGAACCATTGACCCAACACTGCCCTTTCGAAACCTGAAAACAGACAGACGGCAAAAATTAAATAACTATCCAAAAGGGAAACAGTAAATGAGACAAACAGTGGGAATTGGCTTACAGAGTCAAGGAATGCACACAGCTTGCCCCAAGTTCGAGAGGGTTCTCCAGCGTAACCAGATTTTCTGCTTTCCATCATGGCAAGGAATGAATCATTGACAATCTCGCATTTACATTCTCGCTGGATTCTGGATGGGTGCTCCACTGCGTCGTATGGCTCAATCTTCCCCTTACCTTTTCGTTCCTTGTTTCCAATTGGGGTCTGCGCTACCTCACCCCCCGCAATCTCCCCTTGGGTGGCTTTCTCCTTCCCTTTGTCATTTGTACCCTTTCTCTTTCCCTTCCCTCTCGCAAGAGTTTTGTTGGCTGCGGGTTCCTTCTCCGCGAGGTTTCGCAGATTCCTCTCATGCAATTCCTTGTCAGTAAGAGGGGCCAAGACTCCGCATTGTCGTTCTGGTTCCGTGTCTGCAACTCATACCAGGGGCAATCTGATTTCGGAATGTCTAGATACCAGCAGCAGTTTTTCAGATGATATCTCCCGTAGTCTCTGAGGATGGCTGCAGTGTACATGGTCTGACTGTTAGAGGGGTCAGACCACAAGTCGATGAAGGCAGGGTACTTACCGAGGTTTTTTCCCAGAATGAGCACGTTCTTGATATACCTACAAAACAAAAGAGGTACACTTTTAGACATTGAAGGAAAAAAGCATATACTGCAGCCCTCCCAAAATGTGTGCGTCGACGCACACAGTTTGGGGTGCACAAATACTTGAGCATTAGGCAACCAAAATACACTCACTAGTACCAATGCAAGAACAGGAGAAAACAAAGGGTTCCATATGCAGAAAGATATCCCTTTCTCGGCAGACTGATATTCCATTCAGAACTGCCAACGAAACAATGAAATCCATGATGGAGGAGAGAACACATCTGAGTTTGTGGCCCTCCAAAACTGCGTGCGTTGGCGAACGCAGTTTTGCATGGCCAAAAACTGTCTGTCTACTGATTGCCAAAGATAGTTTTCAAACATAAAACAAAAACTAACGAACCTGTATAGGACCCTCTTCATGGCTCCCTCCGCCCCGTACTGCTGGTCAAAGTCATTTGTGTGGGAGATTCCTCCATCTCGGGAAAACTCTCTGAAGAAGCAGTTGCTCCAAGCAGTGGCCTTCCACTGCCTCAAGTAATCCTCCAGAGTGTCCTCGGGCACGGGTAATTTTGTAGTCATAAAGCTGTTTCTCCAGCACCTGGTTTGCACGAGCTTTAATCTGCAGGTATTCATATGCATGCGTTAGAGTCCATTCATGGGAAGATATTCTCAGAATTTCAAGCAAAGAACGTCCTTAAAAGTACGTGGCTCCAGTAGGTGGCTTTGTGCAACCATGTATCAAGAACTTGGTCGTTGATGTGCCCGGTGTTGTGTTGAGGGTATCCTACACTGTTTACCCAGTGATGCACTGGGTGTTTTCCTTCACATGAGTTGCTTGGGGATCTGATTCGAGCTCTACTGCAACAGACGAGATATCGGGAGTTCTTGCGGGGTGGCGTTGGTGGCAAGGGGTCAGACAAGTCCGAGTTGATGTTGCGAGTAGCAAGAAGATCAGGGGATCCGAACAAGATTGCCAGGGCTATCAGCATGTGTGCGGAAGGAACTCCACTGGTGTCCAGAGTTCCCCATCTGGAGGGTGAGGAGAGATTCGGGTCTTGTAAACGGAAATTGAACACCTTTCCTGGGTCGGATGCGGACTCCCACAAGCCGGACAGGGACAACTTCTCCATGCCGCGTGTTCCATTTCATCAGAGGTTCGTTTCCGGCATATCCAGTGCGAACGATCCTTTGTCACAAAGCAAAGGCAGCCATCTCCCACAGTGAGTGCAATGGGGCAGGAGGCAAACGTGCTCCCCCCTGTGGTGGAGTCCATGTGCCCCGACGAAGTCTGGCAATAGAACGCCCACTGTGGGTTCTCGAGTGAAGTGCAGGGGCAATCAGAGAAAAACCAATCGTGAGGAGAAATGCAAGTCGCGCATATCCAGAGGCAAAGGTCCGAACTCCGGCTCCGACCTTCACTGTTTTTCTGGTTCTGCCCTGCACGACTGTGGTAGGTGCGTGCGTGGGACTGTACGACGCCATCGGTTATCAATGAAGCCTCCTCCACCAAGCGTTTGGCCTGTGAGGTGGGGACACATCTCACCAACTCACGAGATTGCCATGCTGGAGGAGGCAGGCTCTCCCTTCAGCGAGCCCCCTTGTACATGCAGGTGCTTCTACTTCAGCAAGTTCTGGAGTGCCACCACCGAACGCTGATGCATGGCCAACAAAACGAAATGGGAAGTTGGTTCGTCGTTTCCTCCGACTGCCGAGCATTTCGGCAAGGTGGAATCCGCTCGAATGCTTCAAGTCGTGTTACAGGCACTTACGGAAGTTC